>CM077149.1:147682939-147899985 GCA_039583875.1 Platanthera guangdongensis
ATTACAGGTCAATTATTTCTCTTATATTCAATAATGATAATAACAATAAAGACAAATTAAAAGAAATAACAAATATGTCAAATAACTCAATTTACGACTAATAGGCTAATAGGTAATTATTGACATGCTCCTTGATTCCAGCGTTACTAATAATTAATAAAGTTTTTATTTTTTTTATTTAAGGTTTAGGGAATTATATTAAAATATTATGAATTTATGCAAAAAAATAAATAAGAAAACTAATAATGTATCAGCACGCACGTTCTCATGAACTTATGCAAAAAAGATTCAAGATTTTTGACTGGTGTCACTCTTTATTTTCAGCAGCTATAGTTTTTTAAATAAAAAATTATATTTCGTGAAATACTAATGTGACACTCACTACAAGCATTGTAAATTCTTTCTTCGTCCGGCAGTAGAGTAAATTAAGGCTTTGTTTGGGGGACTTATTTTTATCCGTCAAGTGGCTACAATCGCATGAATCGGGTATTAATTAAAGTCAAGCGATCGTAATCGCTTGATCGGTAAAAATAAGTCCCCCCCCAAATGGATCGAGCCTAAATTTCTTGTCAAACTCTTGCTATTATTCATAACAACATTCAGAATCCGAAATGTTCGCAACTCAATTTTTAGCTTGTGGCAATCCAATATTTGTGCTCGCCATGCTCTAGCGCTTCGCCTCATCCTCCCAACCCTATATTTGGTCCACCGCCATCGAATACTTATGGCTCCCACACATAATTGTTAGACACCACGACATAAACCCCGTCATTTCATTGCTCCAACTCCAACAACTTCTCTGCAGCCCTCCCCAATCCTCACGTTCCCATGCTTTTTGCATGTCCAAGTTTTTGAGCTGACCTGTTCCAATAAACTCATCCCTGCTCGGGCCCCGCGTCTGCATGTCGACGCAATTGGATCGCTGAATCTGACTCGCCTAGTCAGATTATCAGAAGGTTGATCCTCTGCACCACCTCAACCATCAACTCTATCGTCCGCAAAAATTATGGGCAAATCACCTCGCATCGTGGTCCCCACCAGCCGGTACAATCTACCGCACTGCAAAGCTCGCATGAGAATGCTGTGTATACTCATGTCACCATCAGAACTCTACCTCTCTCCGCAAAAACAGCATCCTCTGGAGTTTAATCTGCCCAGTGATATCAAATTTTTGCGTAGCTTGGGTACCAGGTGTACTCACTCAAGCCTACGTACTGCTCCATCATGCATCCTAATGTCCACCGTCTCTGTCCCCGTGACCTCACATGCTGAGTCGTGACCCAGAAAGACCGACCCTGTCATAACCTACAGTAAACTGAACCTCCTTGCATCTGAGCAAATGTGTTGCAAAGCACCAGAATCTAATATCCAGCTATTTGAGTCACATGGATTTTCAGTGATGAGGACAGACACATCACTATCATCTGTCGTAGCTACCGCCACCCTGTCCGCACCCTGGACGTCCCCAGAACTATGTGCACGGTGCCGACATTGTCTCTTGATATGACCACTCTACCTGCAATAGTAGCATGTCACTGCCTTCCTTGATGCGGTTGATCTGGACCGTGCACTCTCACATCCCTTCTCGAACTGCCTCCCTCGGCGTCCTCCTACTACCAAAGCATGTTCACCCTCAGGATTGAGTCTGACAGCATCTGACTATGCAATAACGTAGAGTGATCAGCATGTGCTTATACGACGCCGGAAACGAGGTAAGAAGCAATAAGGTCTTTCTTCTTCCCCCACCTTCACATCAACCGCATGTAGTTGGCTAAGAAAGTCATTGAACACGTTAAAGTGTTCTTGCATGTTATCACCCTCTTGCATCTCCAGGTCGTACAGTTTCTGCTTTAGCAACAGCTTTGTGGTCAACGACTTTCTCATGTGCAGTCCCTCAAACTTCTCTCATAGTTTGACTGCAGAATCTTCAACACCTATGTTGAACAACACTTTGTCGTCGACGCACATCCTGATAGCGCAGTTAGCATACTCATCCATCTCCATCCACTCATAATCCTTCACTAGAGCGAGCAAAGAACCATGCTCCGCACACTTGGATCAACCCGATAATGTCATACTCGAAAGGTCCTGTTAAATTTTCTCAACGTGGTCAGCAAGATAGCCCAAACGCCAAATTAATATCTTCGGAACTACCCAGTTCGCACGTTGAACCAGCGGAAACCAGGACTAGAGGTACAGAGGTAAATCACAACAAATAATGGAAGCACAAGCAGGTCTTTTTCATTCACTTCTTTACAATGCGAGGCATACATAGCGAGACATGATTTCGCTAGTATAACAGCTGAAAAACAGAAGCACCAAAAAACAAGCCGGGCGGACAGCACCCGAGTCCGCCGAGACCGCGAGGTCGCCGAGGTCGCGCCGAAGCGCCCGCTATGCTGCAATCCGCCGAATACCACGGAGTCCGCCGAAGCCGCGAGGCCGCGCGGACACACCGTTATTCGCCTTCTGCTGAACCCGAACTGAGGAACACCCCTACCCGCCTGAAGCCGGCGGACAGGTTATTGAAGCTGGCAAAGTTGAAACAGAACTGACAAGCCGCAGAGCGACCTCCTGCTGAGTCCGCAGAGACCGCACACTTCCAAGCTTGACCGAAGTCACAGCCAAACTCCTGGCTCCTTGAAGTTATCCGCGCGACCTGCACACAGCAAACCGTCAGCCTGAAACAATCCGCGCGGACTGGCAAACACAGACCGCAGCACTTCGCACACCCCAACTTACTGTTCACTCAAGTTACTTAGGTTACTGTAGATGTGCCAGGGGGTCCTATTTATAGGCCGGTGAGGAGTGTGGTCACCGCCCAGAGATAGCGACACCGCCCCAGCCCGCGCGAATACAAACCACCGTCCGCTGAGTCCGCGAGGACTTAGCCGGTCACCAAGGAAAACCGCCAGGAGCAAGGCAACCATTGACGAACCCTCTCCAGTCCGCCTAAGCTAAGCGGACAAGGCATCAGCCCGCAAAGCTCCAACCGCTTCAGGACAGCAAACCCCCTTCAATGGCTGTCCGCACCAACCCGAGGCAGTCCGCAAGACTCACACCTCAATCCGCCACAAGTCCACGACCAAAGGCAGCTAAAGAACAGTCCGCCCGGTCACAGCGGACTTGGCGGATACGGCGGACACCTGAACTTGGCACCAAGTGTGACCAAGTCCAAAACCATCAAGGGCTAATGCGAGCATGGCGGACGCAAAAACTTCGTCCGCCAAAACCCACAGCACAGACCGCCACAGTCCGCGAGCTCCTCGCACTCCTGCCAACACAGCGATCATTCCCGGACTCCAAAACCAGTCCGCCAAACGATCTCCACAGCACTCCCTGCTGTGCCACCAGAGCTCGACAAGGCCTCAGCCAAGCTCTAAGCTCAGTCCGCAACAGCCAACCGCGGACGACACTCAGTCCGCAAGCTTCCCGCGGACAAGAGCCAACCGCCTTTCAGCACAAGCTTGCACCCGCGACCACTGAGCAAAGCACCAGTCCGCAAGCCTCTCTATCCGCAGATACCAGGCCGCACCCAAACCGGGACTCCATGCAACAACCCGCTCAGAACACAGCCGGCTTCCACCAGACTTTTCACCAGGCCGCAACCTCAGTCCGCCCAGTCCGCCAAGGCTGTCCGCACAGGCCGCGCGGCCTGTCCCGTCACCCACTTCCACTTCACAAAATTCAACACTCCCCCTTGAAGTGAGAAGTGGTGACCAAGCCCAGCAAGCTGCGCAAGCGTTCAAAGGGCCCCTTCGACAGTGGCTTCGTGAAGATGTCAGCAAGATTATCTTCACTCCGAACATGCCCGACCAGCAGAGACCCCTCCAACACCTTCTCCCTGATGAAGTGGTGATCAATCTCTATATGCTTGGTCCTGGCGTGACACACTGGATTGTTTACCAGTTTGAGAGCACTCTCATTGTCACCCCGGAGTAAAGTAGGCCCTTGCACTTCTTCATGAACATCCTCTATAAGCCTCCTCAACCAAACGGCTTCCCGAGCAGCCAAGGCCGAAGCCTTATACTCCGCCTCCGTGGTTGAAACCGACACCGAGTCCTGCTTCTTGCTACACCACGAGATGCTAGCTGAACCGCAAGTGAACACATAACCTGAAGTAGACCTTCGATCATCCGAATCACCGCCATAGTCAGCATCCGTGTACCCGAGCAACGCAAACTCCGCGTCCCTTCTATAGAGGAGTCCCATGTCAGAAGAAGCCTTGACATACTTCAGAATTCCCTTCGCCGCCACTAGATGAGATTGCCTTGGTTCAGCCATATACCGACTTACTCGGCCAACAGCATAAGCGATATCCGGCCTTGTAATCGTCAGGTAAATCAAGCTCCCAACAAGAGCCCTGAACACCAAGGGATCATGAAGAACCCTTCCCTCATCTCGTCGAAGCTTCAGCCCAGATTCCAGTGGAGTAGAGCACTTCTTCCCTTCGCCCATGCCAAACCGCTTCACAATGCGATCAGCATACCCTTTCTGGCTAATGAGAACCCCGCACTCCTTCCTCTCCACTTCCAGACCAAGAAAGTGATGCAACTCTCCCAAGTCTTTCATCTCGAAGCGTATAGCAAGCTCCCCTGAGCCTTGCTACTTCCTCCTCCGAGTTCCCTGTGATGATCATATCATCCACATACAGCAGGACCAAGACTCTTAGCTCTCCCTTCTTCTTGACGAACAAGCTTGAATCCGAGTTAGAAGCCAGGTATCCACAGAATTGCAAGTACTCTGCAATCTTCCCATACCACGCTCGAGGAGCTTGCTTCAACCCATAGAGAGCCTTCCTGAGTTTGCAGACATAGTCCGGATGCTTCTCAGAGACAAAACCAAGCGGCTGATCCATGAAGATGTCCTTGTCAATCTCTCCGTAAAGAAAGGCATTCTTCACATCGAGTTGCCACAACCTCCATCCCTTGCTAGCAGCCAAGGCGATCACCACTCTTACAGAAGTCATCTTCGCAACTGGACTGAATGTCTCCTCATAGTCTTCTCCATACTGCTGTGAGAATCCTCTAGCGACCAGGCGAGCCTTGAACCGATCAATGCTCCCATCAGCCTTCTTCTTCAACTATACACCCACTTGCAAGTAACCGGAGTAACGCCATCAACCTTGGGCACAAGGTCCCAGGTTTCATTCTTCTTCAGAGCATCAATCTCTTCCTTCATGGCATCATCCCACTCCTTCACTCCAGTGGCCTCGTTGAAGTTTGCAGGCTCTCGCTCATCCAGAGGACCTGCAAAGAAGCAGGAGACAAAGCTCACTGCATTCCCATCACAGTACCGAGCCGGTGGCTTAACCACCCTCTTCGATCTCCGAAGACACGGCTCCTTGCTCACGGCTTCCGTTGCTTCTTCAGGCTCCACTCCTACCTGGGGCAAGCATTGAGCAGTGCTCCCCCTGCTTCCTGAGCCAGAAGGCTCAGCCTCGGAGTTCGAAGCAACAGGAGCTGCTGGTGAAACAGCAAGCTCCTCTTCCAAGCCTTCAGCAGCCTCCACCGGTGCTTCACACATCTTTGCTACTTCCGGTTAGCTCCACCGAGCCACCTCCATATGACGTCAGCTCGTCAAAGACAACGTCTCTTGACACCACGAACTTCTTCGTCACAGGGTCCATGCACTTCCATCCCTTCTTCCGCTCATCATAGCCAACAAAGACAAGTTTCCTTGCCTTCGCATCCAGCTTTGTCCGTGAAGCATCCGGGACATGCACGTAGCAAGTTGAACCGAACACCCTAAGGTGTCCAACACTCGGCTTCTCCTTCAGCAACAGCTCAATAGGAGTCTTCATGTTGATAGGGCTGAGTGGCATCCGGTTGATAACATAAGCAGCACAAGACATTCCCTCCGCCCAAAAGGACCTTGGGATATCTTTCGCATGCAGCCAGCATTTGCAGGTTTCCGTCAAATGACGGATCTTCCGCTCCGCTACCCCATTTTGTTGTGGAGTGTGAGCACAAGTAAGCTCCCGTTGGATCCCGTGCTTCCTGCAGAAGTTAGAAAACTCGGAAGAGACAAACACCCCCCCGTTATCAGTTCTAAACTTCTTAATCCGCAAGCCAAGCCGGCCTTCTACCAACTCCTTGAACTCCACGAACAAACGGAAGGCTCCGACTTCTCCTTTAAGAAGTACACCCAAGTATACCTTGAGTAGTCATCAACCAAGACAAGCATGTATCTGCTTCCACCAAGGCTGGCAGTAACAGTCGGTCCCATCAGGTCGCCATGAATACACTCCAATGGTTTCTTGCTCCTTGTTTGTGATTTATCAAACGGAAGGCGATGTGCCTTACCGTATTGACAGCCCGCACAAACATGCCCATCACCAAAGGAGGACAACTTCGGCAACCCCCTCACCAAACTTCTACTCGCCATTGCCTTTAGCTTGTCCATGCCAACATGCCCCAGCCTCTCATGCCAGATAGCCGCACTATCATTGGCCCTCATTCTATCAACATAAGCACTGGTGGAAAGAACAAACAAGTTCTTCACCCTTCTCCCAACATGAGCAACATCAGCCTTCACCGCTGATACGTTGCGAAGGAACCTCACGTCTGTTGGCCCAAACAGAACGTGATACCCAGCGTCCACCGCATTGGTCACCGAGAAGAGGTTCTTCTTCATGCCCGGCACGTGATACACACTCCTTAACGTGAGTGGCCCCTGATCACTACCCAAAGACACGACCCCCTCTTTCTCTACTGCATAAACAGTATTATCAGCAGTGATAATAGCTTCATTACCTGAGTAAGCCTGCATGGAGGTGAACTTCGACTTGTCTCCGGTGAGGTGATGACCACACCCGGAGTCGACGATCCACTCGCTGTTGAAGTCCTCAGCAGATAAGGCCCGGACACAAGTGCCCGTCATGAAAGCTCCGCCCCATTCTGCTTCTTCACTTCTCGAGCAAGCTTCCTCCTTTCCCGCAGCATGCCCAGGCTGCAGTTTGACCTTGCAGTCCCGCTTGAAGTGCCCACGCTGATGACACCGGTAGCACTTCAGATTCTTCTTCCAGTCCTTAGGAGCATTGCTCCTCTCCGGCGGATATGAAGTTGAAGTCTCCTTCTCAACAGCGGCCTGCACCTTCTTCTTCTTCCCTTCCCATCCTTTCTTCTTTCCTGAGAAGAGAGCTTCGCTGCCTTCCTGATTCAGGTTCACTCCAGCCATCTGCCTTGCTAAGCTCTCCTGCGAGGCAAGCAGATTCTCCAGCTCCAGCAACGACGGCTGAGTAGCCCACCCTTGAACAGATGTACAAAGGCCACATACTCCTTCCGCAAGCCGCGGATAATGTGCCTTTTCATCTTTGCCTCAGAGATAGGCTCATCAGGATCCAGTGCCGACAGCTCAGCACACAAGCTCTTCATCTTTAAGAAGTACTTGGAGATGGAAAGGTCTCCCTGAGTTGCCCTGGCCAACTCATTCTCCAGGAACTGAAGCCGCGCCACATTCTTCCTATTGAACAACTCATCAATGGTTGTCCAAATATCAGCAGCCGACTCACATCCAATGATGTGATCAAACAGTTCCGGAGACACAGCTCTCTTCAGAACGAACTCCGCCTTAGCATTTGTTCTTCTCCAGAGCCTCACCTGCTCAGCAGTACCGAAGGCAGCAGTGACTTCCTGCCTGTCGTCTCCACCAACGACATCCCACAGCTCCTCGCCAAGAAGATAACTCTTCATGCACGACTTCCACTTCTTGAAGTTAGTCGGCGTTAAGAGTTCAATGCCCAGACCTCTTGCTAAGCTCCCTTCCATTGCAACACCTGTTGGCAACCTTCAGCAGCTCCGAGCAACAACACGGGTTGATCACCACTCAATCACAGAGTAACAACACTGGCTGACTTCCGCTCACGCAACTGAACCTCAGTAACCTCAGAAACCTCCTCTGATACCATGTTAAATTTTCTCAACGTGGTCAGCAAGATAGCCCAAACGCCAAATTAATATCTTCGGAACTACCCAGTTCGCACGTTGAACCAAGCGGAAACCAAGGACTAGAGGTACAGAGGTAAATCATAACAAACAATGGAAGCACAAGCAGGTCTATTTTTCATTCACTTCTTTACAATACGAGGCATACATAGCGAGACATGATTTTGCTAGTATAACAGCTGAAAAACAGAAGCACCAAAAAAACAAGCCGGGCGGACAGAACCCGAGTCTGCCGAGACCGCGAGGTCGCAGAGGTCGCCGAAGCCGCCCGAACTATGCTGCAATCCGCCGAATACCACGGAGTCCGCCGAAGCCGCGAGGCCGCGCGGACACACCGTTATTCGCCTTCTGCTGAACCCGAACTGAGGAACACCCCTACCCGCCTGAAGCCGGCGGACAGGTTATTGAAGCTGGCAAAGTTGAAACAGAACTGACAAGCCGCAGAGCGACCTCCTGCTGGGTCCGCAGAGACCGCACACTTCCAAGCACTTGACCGAAGTCACAGCCAAACTCCTGGCTCCTTGAAGTTATCCGCGCGACCTGCACACAGCAAACCGTCAGCCTGAAACAAATCCGTGCGGACTGGCAAACACAGACCGCAGCACTTCGCACACCCCAACTTACTGTTCACTCAAGTTACTTCGGTTACTGTAGATGTGCCAGGGGGGTCCTATTTATAGGCCGGGTGAGGAGTGTGGTCACCGCCCAAGATATAGCGACACCGCCCCAGCTCGCGCGAATACAAACCACCGTCCGCTGAGTCCGCGAGGACTTAGCCGGTCACCAAAGAAAACTGCCAGGAGCAAGGCAGCCAATGACGAACCCTCTCCAGTCCGCCTAAGCTAAGCGGACAAGGCATCAGCCCGCAAAGCTCCAACCGCTTCAGGACAGCAAACCCCCTTCAATGGCTGTCCGCACCAACCCGAGGCAGTCCGCAAGACCCACACCTCAATCCGCCACAAGTCCACGACCAAAGGCAGCTAAAGACAGACCGCCCGGTCACAGCGGACTCGGCGGATACGGCGGACACACTGAACTTGGCACCAAGTGTGACCAAGCCCAAAACCATAAAGGGCTAATGCGAGCTTGGCGGACGCAAAACTTCAGTCCGCCAAAACACCACAGCGCAGACCGCCACAGTCCGCGAGCTCCTCGCACTCCTGCCATCACAGCGATCATTCCCGGACTCCAAAACCAGGCCGCCACAACGATCTCCACAGCAACTCCCTGCTGTGCCACCAGAGCTCGACAAGGCCTCAGCCAAGCTCTAAGTTTAGTCCGCAACAGCCAATACCGCGGACACATCAGTCCGCAAGCTTCCCGCGGACAAGAGCCAACCCGCCTTTCAGCACAAGCTTGCACCCGCGACCACTGAGCAAAGCACCAGTCCGCAAGCCTCTCTATCCGCAGATACCAGGCCACACCAAACTGTGGACTCCATGCAACAACCCGCTCAGAAACACAGCCGGCTTCCACCAGACTTTTCACCAGGCCGCAAACCTCAGTCCGCCCAGTCCGCCCAGTCCGCCCAGTCCGCCCAGTCCGCCAAGGCTGTCCGCCACAGGCCGCGCGGCCTGTCCCGTCACCCACTTCCACTTCACAAAATTCAACAGTTCCCGCTACCATCAAATTTCTCTACCGAATATCCGTTCAATACAGTATTTTTCGCTGCCATAGTTGTCTGTAATATCTCTAAGCAATCTGATTTATTCACGGATCAGATTTGTGAAGATAGGGAGCGGACAAATGTCGTCACCTACTATTGGCCCAAACCTAAAACAGGAACGTCCAATTAGTCATCTACTCGGAAGCTGCCTCTGGTACCACTTGTTGTAAAATACAGTACAAACGCAAGCAAAACTATAAATTAACACAGGTAATAATTAAGAGCACAAATAGGCACGAAGATATATATATATATATATATATATATATATATATATATATATATATATATATATATATATATATATATATATATATAGATATATATATATATATAGACCGTATGGTGAGTACGTCGTAGATGTTCCAGACACGCATGATCAGCGGCGAAAATCTGAGATCTCGGATGCAATCGGCCTCGCGGACGCACAAAGTCCACATGAACCTTGAACGTCGATGCCCGACACTAGATAAACCGCATCACCACCGGAGAATAATGCCGCCACCTGAGAGAAAATACTGTCGAGACTAACTACACTTATGCACGCCTTCAGCACCACGCCACTCCAATCCGAAGAACATCCACGCAATGCCGACGACAATCTCCGCAAAGACCGGCAACAACACCATGTTCTTCCTCGCTTCACCTCTCTCAAAGGCCAGCGACTATACACCTCCTAGACCGGCGGCAACGCTTGAGGCCGGCGATTCCTCCGAGTGTACGGGAGACAAAATTTTTGTGTCTGGGCCAGACACAGATATGTATCCGGGGCCCAAGTGATTATGACATGCGGCTCTTTATTTGTGCCTACCGTGTTTCATATTTTTTGCTTTCTCTCCTCCTGTAAATTATTGTATCCAGATATTACTCTTGTATATACGAGAATTTATTTGTATTTGAGAGAAATTATATGTATCTAGTATAATATAATTGTATCTCGTGATTAGTTTTATATGTTAACATTAATTTTCTTGCATACCAGTTAAACTACTTATTATTATTCTTTCCACTAGCTCATTAATGATCATATAAAATCTCATGTATACAATGAACTTAGCATATAAGCCTCATTATTAACTCTATAAAATTAAAATTTTCTAATAATGACGGTGCAAGAATCTAAAAAATTACAGTTATCTATGATATATTAGTTATTCCGGGTAATTAATATTACATAAGTATCACAGATATTGCTAGTATCTCAAAAATCAAGATATTGAATATTACATAAGCATCTCAGATATTTCAATTATCTCCCAGATATTGTTATACTGGCTGAGATAACAGAAATATATCAAATGTTTTTTTGTTCTTCTTCTCGAAACAGACAATGTTCATAAATGTTGTTTACGTTCTCTAAAATATCTTGTCATTTTGGACATTACTATAGAATACAAATGAGGTTGGACAAAGAAATTGTGTTGATCCCGTTAATCTTTGATGACAACTTCATCACACAAGCTAGAGTTTATGTAAAAAACGAATCACTATAATAGCATAAATCTATCGAGCAAGAGATTAATTTTTAACAACCGTTAAAATGTCGCAAGAGATTTTGAAGATAGTCAGAAATTTTGCCGGAGAAAAATGAGAGAAATTAAGCAATGGACCTAAACAAAACGGATCCAGATCCGGTTGGATTCGGATCCGAACCAAAACAAAAAACAACAAAATACGGGCCTGGACCATATTTAGGGTCCGCACAATGGACCTAAATATTTTTCGGATTGCGGTTAACAATGGCCGGATGCTTAGCTCTTTAATAAGTGATTCTTGAGTTCAATCATTGAAGTAAAATTAGTTAATTAATAAAGAGGTGCGTGTAAAACCCAACTTCGATGCGTTATATAAAATAGAGAAAAAAAGAATCTATAGACTGCAACCATTCTTGTTTGGAGTCCGTATGAGACAGCACGATATAATTCTTTAATAACAATATTTATTTATTAATATTAGATGAATATATCGTATACATATTAAATTAAAGGACATATTGATTCAATTATTATCGCTGCCCCCATATATTTTAAAAACGACAGATTTTTAAAATAATAATTATGGTTACCTTCACTGACGTTTTGCCGGTCAAGAAAGGAATGAGTCGTCTTCGTCGTCTTTGTCGTCTTCATCGTCTTCGCCCGACGATATTAGATCTAACATCATCTTTCGTCCTACGATCACGAGCAATTACCCGGAGCGAAAGCGTTGATTGCACTGATGCAAAAAAGTTCTTGCAATTTCGATATCCATTGACAAATGATCTCAATCTGCATGCATATATATGACAAATATTTCCGTTGTTTATGCGACACTTTCAAATATCGTTATGGTGCTGGCTATTTCTCAATCACAAGATGAAGTCGTGTTAAAACATATGACTCATGCTTAACTATACTTTTGGATCACAGGAAGCGTTTGGATTTTCTTAGCTGTCATGGACTTACAACGACGCTCAAGTTAGAAGAGATGAAATGCTTGTTTGGGAGAGCGGCGGCAATTGGAGATGAAGCTGTTGAAGATGGAGATAGTATGACATTCTTGAATTTGTCTCTCTCACTGTACGAATGAGGCGTAGCACCACTCTCAACCAACTAAGAGCACTAAATTACTAGTAAGAGAAGAAAACGCGAGCAAACACTTGTATTATTTTCACTGCTTTACGAGGCGAGACATATAATCATGAGACATGATTTTGCATTGCAATAGAAGGAGATAAAGAAACAAAAGAGCAAACAAGATTGGGCGAACTGAGAACACAAGCCACCTGTTCGGACTTCTGGTTGCCTAACGGTAGAGGTCGTCTGACCACAGAAGTCGTCAATCTGTAGAGATTGCCTAATCACAGAAGTCGCCAACCCACAAAGGTTGCCTAACTGCAAAAGTTGTCAACCTGCAGAGGTTGCCATGAACAGACAACCCGCTGGAAATAGGCTGCATAAGTCGCGTGATCAACCAAACCATGCTGCACAACTTATGCGACAACCCGCCTGCCTGAGAGACTGTCAAGTAGACACTGCTCTAGTCGCACAAACAGCAATTAACCTCACTACTTAGTTGCTAACAGTTGTCTGCTATTCCACACTGAGACTCCACTAACTTAACCGCTAGTACTTGTTGCCAATTTGCTCAGTGCTAGCCACAGTTCACAACACAACTTTGTACTTCTCCTTGTCGTGCGGTTAGAAAAAATCCTTAATCGTAAGTTTGCTTCCAAAACTACAAGAAAACTGACATTTAGTGACAAAAAATTTGTGAAGAACAAATATGGGTCAGTAATAATTGTTGGACTTTGTTTTTTGTTGACCAAGTCAATATTTGTATTTTAATATTATTTTTTGTATGAGTAATTAATAAGAGAGAGAGTGTTTATTAAATAAAAGAGAGAAGGTGGTTGGTTTTGTTAGCCTATAATAGGCATGCATGTAGTTCATTTGATATTGATGAAATAGTGAAATTCTCCCCACTTCCGATTTTTGTTTCAGAGAGGAGCGCTGCAGCGCTAGAGTGTATTGTTTAGTGCAGCCCGCAGGAAGACTGGCCGAGCGGACTAGACTTGCCGAGCGACTTGGTGATCTCGCCGCGAGAGAGGGAGCTCGCGGCTTGTGCGCTCGCGGTTTTGGTGTTGATCTCGCTTGTGCCAACTTGCGGAGGGAGCAACTCGCGGGTTGTGATCTCGCCGAGTAGGTCGCGGGTTGCGTGCTCAAGTGTGGTGGACTAGCCGCAAGCAAGGGACGGACTCGCCAATTGGTCTCGCCGGGTTGACCTTGTCGTGCCCGCTCGCCTAGTTGCAGCTCGCGTGGAGGTGAGCAGCCCGCAGCAGCTCGCGAGTGAAGGGTCGCAGGTCGCCTGGGTTGAGCTTGCCATGGAGTAGGGACCGGGCCGGGTGTCTAACCGCGCGGGTAGGCGGTTTAAGGTGGTGGACTCGCAGGTTACATTTGGTTGTATTTGGTGTTAAGTGAAATCGGTTTGTGGAGTTGATGTTGTGCGGGACCCATACACGTTTTCCAACAATGGTATGTTTTTTTTTGCGACGAACAAATTTTGATCACTAATGTTATGTTTTTTGTGACGAATTTTATGTTTTGTCACTAAATAATTAATTTGTGACCAAACCACAATATTTAATGATCAAAACTTTCGTTACTAAAATTCAATTTTTTGTAGTGCAAGTTATAACAGTTCTCTCAGTTCTCATTACAAATGATGGGGTCGCGCGGGACCCATATTTATAGGTGCGTGGAAGGAGTATCTTAACCACCTGGTTGTAACCATATCGTCGGTGGTTATGTGGTAAGCCAAAAGAATGACCATGCGACTAACAACATTTGGGAATCTACAAACACCTCACGGATAGGTGGATAGACAGACACCACCTAATCGCGCGGTTAACAAAACTCAACCGGTGACTTGCTCTCCACTTCAAAATTTCAACACTCACTATGGCCAGAATTAGGTGTAAAACTTTTTTGGAGATCCAATGTTTGGAATGGAGGCCACCGTACAAACATTATTGTTTGCATCCGAGCACAATGCAAAAGATGGTCAATTCATAAATGCGACCATTGAAGTGATGTTTGATGACTAAAAGACGTCTCTTAGGAGGAAGTTGAAGACTCAAATTTAGCAACTTGTATTATAGTTATGGAATGGCAACCACTTGAGACCTGAAAAAAGAATTCAAGCAAAGCAAGTATTAAAAATAACGTGCATGGGTTTAAACGTGTATTATAGTTATGGAAGGCTTTGTTTGGCATGGTAGTCGCGGTCGTAAGTGCATGGGTTAAAATGTCATTCTTTAACGACTACCTAACAACATTATCCGTTTGAGCATAAAAGTGGATGGAGTTTCTTATGTGGACATTAACAAATGACAATTTAACCGGCCTCATGTTCATGACCGCCACCACCATGCCAAACGGAGTCTAAGGCTCCGTTTGAGGGGACTTATTTTCACCGGTCAAGCAGCGTAACCGTTTGACCGGTGAAAATAAGTCCCACAAATGGAACCTAAATTGAGAATGATAGAGTTGGAAGACCGAGAGTTTTCAAAGTCAGAAGATAAAATATTAAAATGGGATCATCCTTAGTCTCGGCAAAATGCCCGACCGGGTCGGGTTTGGCCCGGCCCGGTCGGGCCTGGGCTTTTTACCAAACGGGCCCAGTCCGGGCCCAGTTTGCACCGGGTCGGGCCGGGCTCGGCTCCCTCTCAAAGTGGGAGCCTGGTTAGGCCTAGGCCGACCTGAATTCAAAAGGCGAGATTACAGTACAAGAGAAACATGATTTAGGAAGGAAAATTATGAAGGCTTGATAATCCTTCCTAATTAACATCAAATTTAGATAGTAAAATACTTTTTTATTTTACTTACAAAAAAGCAAGGGATTTGCTTGTTGCTAAAATAGCAAAAAAAAAATTTGTTGCTAAACAGCAACAAATTTTTTTGTAACAAAATGTTTGATGCAAAATAACAATGATTTTTTTCGTTGCAAAATATTTATAAATATACAAAATTATTTTCTTCGAAAAATTTTATCTCTCGTAGGCTTCATTTGGTTCGGCAGGAGCAGATGAGCGGGTGAAAACGCCGCCACCGTTCGGAGCTGGAGGGGGAGGCAGGCATTTCAAACTGAGAGTTTGCGATTTGTTCCTCTGGCGCAGCGAGAGCAGACGCGGCCCGTTTGTTTTTCCGCCGTGCGGTGGCTTCTGCCCCCGCACCGGCGTGAAAACGCCACCCCAAATGAATCCTTAATTAAAAAAGAGAATTTTTAATTTCCTTATTTCATACTTATAATTTTTTTTTAAGTATATAGTGAAAAATTCATATATTTGTATAAATTATGATATATATATATATATATATATATATATATATATATATATATAATTATATATATACATATATTTAATATCATATATATATATATAACTATATATAAATATATACATTTAAATCTATTTATAAAAATTATATAAATTTGTAATTATATAAATGTTTTTATTTGTCTATATATATATATAATTCAACTTATTTTTAGAATAAATTAGTTTGGTTGGTCAGTTATTTAAGCACAATTTATTATATATGAAAGGTAAAAGTTTGTTGTTGAGAAATACTTTTTAAGATTTTACATATTCCTTGCTAATTTAGGAATGATATAATAGCTTGTTAAAAAATTCTAACAAATTTGCAATGTTAACCCAGAAATCGGCGATCCTTCCCAAGGTGGTCAGCTGGCTAATCGCGGCGCTTAGATTCTCCCTTTTTGATCGCGATGAGCCCCAGCGTAGGCGGATAGTTTTTCATATCCGCCTAGGTCTCCTAGCAATCGTGTGCCCACGGGACGGCGGGCTATTCCATAGCTCACCCTCGCGGGACATGCGGTTGGGTCTGCTAATTGTGCAGTACTTTTCCTTGCAGGAGTCCGCCAACAGCATTGTCAGGAGCGGCCTCCTATTTCGCCCAAGGGACGGTGGTCTCCAGCGCCGTCCGCCGAGGCCGCCCACCAGGGGCGGCCTCCATGCTGCCCGAGGGCGGCGGCCTCCTGCCGCCGTCCGCTGAGGCCGCCCACACGGGACAGCCTCTGCCCGCCAGCCGGGCGGACTCCCCCTGGAGTCCGCCCAGGCCGCCCGCAAGGGGGAGGCCAGGCCTGCCGGGCGAACTCCCCCTGGAGTCCGCCCAGGCCGCCCGCTAGGGGGCGGCCCCGGCATCCCAGCCGGGCGGACTCCCCCTGGAGTCCGCCCAGGCCGCCCGCAAGGGGGCGGCCAGGCCTGCCGGGCGGACTCCCCCTGGAGTCCGCCCAGGCCGCCCGCTAGGGGGCGGCCCCGGCATCCCAGCCGGGCGGACTCCCCCTGGAGTCCGCCCAGGCCGCCCGCAAGGGGGCGGCCAGGCCTGCCGGGCGGACTCCCCCTGGAGTCCGCCCAGGCCGCCCGCTAGGGGGCGGCCCGGCATCCCAGCCGGGCGGACTCCCCCTGGAGTCCGCCCAGGCCGCCCGCAAGGGGGCGGCCAGGCCTGCCGGGCGGACTCCCCCTGGAGTCCGGCCAGGCCTGCCGGGCGGACTCCCCCTGGAGTCCGCCCAGGCCGCCCGCTAGGGGGCGGCCCCGGCATCCCAGCGGGCGGACTCCCCCTGGAGTCGCCCAGGCCGCCGCAAGGGGGCGGCCAGGCCTGCCGGGCGGACTCCCCCTGGAGTCCGCCCAGGCCGCCCGCTAGGGGGCGGCCCCGGCACCCTGCGGGCGGACTCCCCCTGGAGTCCTCCCAGGCTGCCCACTAGGGGGCGGCCCCGGCACCCTGCGGGCGGACTCCCCCTGGAGTCCGCCCAGGCCGCCCGCTAGGGGGCGGCCCCGGCACCCTGCCGGGCGGACTCCCCCTGGAGTCCGCCCAGGCCGCCCGCTAGGGGGCGGCCCCGGCACCCTGCCGGGCGGACTCCCCCTGGAGTCCGCCAGGCCGCCCGCTAGGGGGCGGCCTCCGGCCTGCCGGGCGGACTCCTCCCGGAGTCCGCCCAGGTCGCCCGCTAGGGGGCGACCTCCAGTTCTCTGCAGGTGGGTCCTTCCGCTTGCTTTCATCAGTCAAAGTGGCAGACGCAAAATCTCAGTCCGCGGATGTCCGCGCAGGTCGTCATGCTGATGTCACTGGGCCCCGCTTCTAGAAGAATTCCCTGGGCCTATAAATAGCCCATGGTGCCACTCATTCTGCATGGGTGGAGGATCCTGGAGGTGAAGACAAGTCTTGCCAGCAGACCCTGCGGACTCCGTTTTCCAGTCCGCGCAGTCCGTCGTCACCTCTTCCAGCAAGCTCTGCGGGCTCAGTTTTCTGTCCGCGCAGTTCTCCACAGCTCTTCAGCAGCTTGCCAGCAGACTCTGCAGACTCAGTTTCTCAGTCCTCCAGCAGCTGGCAGACTATTTTACTTAGTCTCTGGCAGCTTCTCCTCTCTGCTTTCTGGCAATTTCTTCTCTCTTAGCCGTCAGCTTCTCCTTGTACCCCTTTAAGTGATTTTGTTGTAAAGGTGTACTTGTAAGCTTGTAATCTCTAGCTATTAATCAAAGGAAAGCCCGTCGCAGGAGTGGCATTTAGGCCGCGGCGGGCGAAGTGTGTTGTTGCCGCTGCTAGCGGCCCCCTCTTCTTCTTCTCAGCTCAGCTCTTCTCGGCAGCCAATCTGCAAGCACAACCGTCACCTTAGCCGTCTGCTCGACAGCTCCTGATCAACCTCCTTCTCCTCTCTTGATCAACCCGCTCTGTTGATCAAGCTTCTCTCCTCTATCCCCGCAACCTCTTTGACAAGCCGTTTGCTCCACTCTCGAGCACTCAGAGGCTTCCTTCCTTCCCTCCTCTCTCCTCTCCTAGCTTGTGAGACCGAAACACCCCTCCGTGTTAGCTGGCTGTGCCCCGCGACGTTTCCGCGCATCAACATGCAAGAAATGAATTCGTAGCGAAAATTAGCCAGGACCATATTAGCTAGGTATTTTTTTGGTTCCTAAATTCCCTGTTAATTAAAATTAGCGATGAATTTTTCCAATTACCATGAAATTTTGCACATTGCTAATCAAAGTTTTTCTTGTAGGTTAAAAATCTCGTCTAATCATAGCGGGATTAATTTCGCCTATGATTCGGCGGGATTAAATCCCGCATGTGATTAGACGGAATTAAAATCCCGCATGGCAGGATTTTTGCTTAGCCCGGTGCCGGGCTCAGGCTTGACCGGCGTCCGGGTTTTGTCCGGGCCGGGCCGGGCCGGAGACGGAGCCAGGCAACCGGCAAAAATGGGGGCCCGGTAAGGGCCCAAGCTCGGCCTTGGCCTGGGCAGGGCTTTCCCCGGACCGGACCTAGTCGGGCTTTTGTCGGGATAGGTTCAGACTATTTGCCCACGACTAATCATCCTAGCAGTGTGAAGAACAAATAGTTTAATTCTATCTAACCACTAGAAGTTAGATATAATTCCCATATTACATTTCAAATGATTCTTAATGCATATCAAAACAATTTTAATTCCAATTACTCTATTTTTATTCTACTTGATACTGTTTTTGTTGAGTTTCAAGATTTGTATGGATATTATTTGACATTTTTTAAATCTAAAAATTGTGATGCAATTAATATAACAATTTTCATTCCTTTGAAGTACTCAAATAGTCAAATCTAAATTCCATTTTTAAAAATACTATTTTTATATTCATTTTAAAACTAAACTCCTCTAGCAGCTATTATCCGCCTTGATTATCGTGTACATTAAGCACGTTATATATATATCTTTATTATATAATACAATAGCCATATTTGAATCACACCATGAAACGCATCTGGACCGTCTGATCTCCAAACAATTGTTTCTATCCGTTGAATTTAGAGATGCTGGCCTGACATTATCCAACTCATAAAGAAATGCACTGTTCATTTCTGCTTCACCCCCAATACCGCCCCCTCCTGCATCCCGCCCCCATGGCCTCACCAAGCCGCCGCCGGCGAGCGGCTGGGTGAGGCCGTGGGGGGGATGCGGGAAGGTTTTTTTTATTATTATTTAATAATTTTTTTAATAATAATATAGTTATTAAAATATTTTTAAAATAACTTTAAGCCTGCTGGGGGGCGCGGCGAAGCACGCCGGAGAGTCAAGCGGGCGAAGCCCGCAGCGAACGCATCGAGAACGGGCGGAGCCCGTTCGAAGATGCTAGTATATATATATATATATATGTATATATATATATATGTATATATATATATATATATATTATATATATATATATATATGTATATATATATATATATATATATATATATGTATATATATATGTATATATGTATATATGTATATATATATATATATATGTATATATATGTATGTATATATATATATGTATATATATATATGTATATATATAGACCCACACTAACACCTATGTGCTAATTACAAAGACAACTAAAATATTGCAAGTATTTCACACACCACCATGCTTAACATATATTTAGCATACAAAATCTAACATAATTAAAAAAGTTCTCATGACCTTAGCACTAATAAAGACGTAAGCTTTAATCCAAACATTAGGAAATAATATATTTTACTAATTATTATATGCTTAAAAAGATAGAGAAGTGCTTATAAATTAAATAATATGGGGAGGAGTTGTAGAAATTTTCTCCATACGAGAAACTTTGATTTTTTTCCATGATCAAAACAAAACTGTATTCTCCACCGTATTATTATATTGTTGTTGTGGATAGCTTAGTATTACTCCGGTTCAGAAATTGAATTGTCTTATCTCGAGAATACTGTTGGGGTTGTGGAACACTTACGGTCCTCTTGTTTCTCACACCGGGTTCGCCCACGTGAGCTTAGAGGAATCGAAGTGTGATCCCCCCTCGACATCTCCGGGACCCCGACCTAGCGGGGGTCCGGGGGCGGGCAACCTTTGTAATCTGTTTCTTTTTGGTGAATACAAGAAGGAAGAAGAAGGGGAGAGAGGACGTTCCCGGTTTGGGTGAACCTCTGAAACATCTTGTGTTTGTGACTGCTCTGCCTTTTTTTTGTCTGTGTTTGTTATTCGATATTCGGATTTCTGCCTTCTCGGCACCCCGGATTTCCTACAAATATAGAGAAGTGAGTCAAGTGCGCAAACAGTTTAAAGAGAATTAGAGTTGACAAGACTTTTTACGTGGAAAAACATGGAAAGGAAAAAACTCAAGGGATCGGTTCTGTGCCGACCAAACCAACTAATTTGCTTGTGGTTGCAAGTGTTAATTAAAGTCTTCGAGAGAGTGATAAGTCATCGCTCTGATTACAAGTACTTGAAATGAAAAAATGTAATGCCTCCTTTCACGCTCGTAGGAGCGACTTCCAGGGCAGGCACTTGAGTACTAGGCACTCGACCAGATTAGACTCTGAAGGAGTTCTCCAAGTCGCTCTTGATGGAGAACTTCAAAACCGTAGGAGATCTTTGAGTGTTCTTCACTGGAAAACAACCTAAACTCTAAGTCCATGTCAGAAAATCTTTAGAGCTCTCTCATTTCTTCATGATTCCTTAACTTTTTCTCAAATGAAATCATAATGAACTTTTTATAGTTTTTCTGAGGAGCGCCTCGGTAATTTCACTATGGTGAAATTTGAGTAGGCGAATGATGTCATATGATTTTGATCACCTGGATAATCATTTTTTTTGTAAAATAATGGGCATGCCCCCCCCCCCCCCCCCCCCCCCCCCGGCGGACGAGGAAGGTTGTCGGCGGCGATGGTAGTTGAAGGCGGCGGTGGGTGGCAATGACGAACAACGACAACTGAAGGATGGCATGTGCGCGTAGGAGGAAGGCGCGCATGTGGCCTGCGTACAGGTGCGGACCGGCACGCGTGTGCGGCCATTTCCCTCGCATGTGCGGCCTGTGCACGAGCTACCATTGTGCTAATGTGTGACCAATGCTTGAGCGCGCAGCCTACACAGGCGCGCGGCTGCTGTGCTCGTGCGTGGATGATCGCATGCAGGTGTGGATGTGTCATTAGCCAGTGCGAGTGCCTAGGGGAGCACGTGTTCAGGCCTTCAACCAATGGTCCTGCTTCGTTAGGGGAGGAGTTTTGTTCTTAGGAAACCACGTGTTCATTTTGACGATCTGCTCGGGCTCACGATCTTGAGAACCATCCTTAATTTTAGGGGAACCTCATGAATTATATTCTACTTGTTGCGGTCCAAGTCGATGTCTCGGTCGGACCGGAATTCTTAGACCATCTTAGCTCTCGGGACGGTCGAGCGCGCACACAACCAAATTAGTAGGTTGATTGTATACAAGCAGTTTTAACGTGGAAAAACCCCTCAACTAGGTAAAAAATCACGTGACCGGATCTGTGCCGGTCAAAATTCACTATTTCTTTGTAGTTACAGTTGGTTTGTGAAGTTTAGGGTGACCGGCAGCCTCTAGTTACAATTATGGGGTGAGAGAGCACTTTACACGCGGCAGACGACAGGCCGTCGAGTCGGGAGTTGTTACAGATTGAACTTACACCGGCGTTGTTCGGATAGCGACTTGTTGATTCTGGGTGAGAGAAGGCGCATTTGGTCTTACAGTTGCTGGGGCCGCTCGGAACTTGGGCGATTCGGCTTCGCTGGGTGGTTGTGACTTGACCCGCTTGTGGCTCGGGTGTGGCTCGAAGGTGGCTTGTGGGTGGCTCGTAGGAGGAAAATTGGCAGAGCTTTGACCTGAGAAAGAAGAAGACTCCAAAGAGAAAGTTCAAAAGAAGACGAGAAATGAGAAGTCTTGGGGCTCCTTTTATAGGCTCCGGTGGGTGGATAGGGTGGTTACGCGGCTATCCGCACACTGTAACCACCTTCATAAATTTTTTTTATATTTTAAATTTGTGTATCCCGCTATCGGGAGACCATTTAAAATAAATATATAAAATTTCCTCCACTAACTCGGTGGTTAGTGAGTGGTTATATGTGAATCGGGTGGCCTTCGATGGCCCAGGACGATCGAATGGTGGGGACGACCCATCATGGGCGGCAGGCGAAGCAACCGCCGCCCTTGCCGTCAGCAGGGGAGGTCGTCGGCGGCCAAAGAGGGGTGTGATTGCTCGGCCTCCCCTTGGCCGCAAGGCTGCGGCCAAGGAGGGGTGAGGCTTGCAACCGCCCCTTGGCCGCAAGGCGGCGGCCAAGGAATGGGGCGACCAGCGGCCGCCCCTTGGTCGCAAGGCGGCCGCCAAGGAGGGGGCGGCTGGCGGTCGTCCCTTGGCTAGGCGGCGGCCAAGGAGGGGGCGGCTGGTGGCCACCCCTTGGCCGCAAGGCGGCGGCCAAGGTTGGGGGCGGCCTGTCACGACCCGCATTTTCTCAATAATTAAATCATATCAAAGCAAGAGAAAATACGTGTCATGATGTCACGTCGTGTATGGGATAACTGCACACGCTCACGCAAAACCCCAGACTCTAATTCTTTGGATAAAATCATAATTTAATATGAAAGAAAACCAGTTAACTTTGATGGTCGTATCCCTCGGCACAGTGGATCAACTAGTCCACAAATAAAAATATATTTATACGCGGCGGAAAATACTTGGGTTTAGTTGATTTGACATCCTACATGAGTGTAAACGTCCACGAAGAACAACTCATGGAATGCAGGACTCTAGGTTTATCATAGTATAAGAAAAATAGCTTTTTTTCGTTACTTGGGAAAATAGTGTTTTTGTTTTATAAACATGACGTGCATGAGGTACAGATAGTAATGTTTTTAGGGTTTAAAAATACCTAACATGCAACCTAGCATAAAACATTCCCAGAATCAAGAAAACAACCTCCAAAAAGGCAAAAATAGCAGTTCTCAGTTCATATCTAGCATCACAAGCAAGCCACCAGTGAGCGTCAACAACCTGACACGAACCCACTGGTGAGTATGTATGTCTATACAGAAAGAAGAAAACTATCTCACCAAAATGAGGAACAGCAAACTCAGCTACCCCGGAGGCCAAAAGCAAGCTCCACCAGAACATTAGCCGCTCAATCGGCCACAACCTGAACCTGAGGCATTCAAAAAAAGAATACCTCAGCAAGAATAGAATGAAAAGAAGTGAAGCATTAGATTCATAAGTAATAAAAGAGGGGCTTACCAACCCCACAACAAGGGCTATCAAAAGAGCGAATGTAAAATGAACAATACAGCGAGGGTAAAACACTGCCCAAAGCAAGATCAAAACGCACCAAGTGCGAGAAATAAACAACATGCACTGCAAAAAAACTGCAGCACCAACAAGGCAAGCACATGCCAAAACAACAACTTTACAGAAAGGAACTAACAGTCTTAACTTGTGAATCATTAGCAGTGGTAAAGTCATGGGTCTGGGTTGGTGACCAAAAACAGTCCTCATCCAAACAACCAGACCCATAAATACTCAAGGGTTCAACTGTAGCAGCCCTAAGGTCCAACACACCAACATAACCAGCCCAAACCGGGGCCAAAATGGTGACAACACACCAAAACAAATAGCCCATCCCGGGGCCAAAATGGTGGTGACCAAGGCTCTACACCACACCACCCCTCATAGAGCCACCAAACAAAACCACCTGCCATAATTCACGACTCGACCTTCAAAACCAGCCGAGAAACATCAACAACCCGAAATAAACTCATCCTAACCAACTCAGGAGAAAACACCAGCCTAAGGAGAAAGACGTCGAGTCCACTCGACACCAAGCCAGAAGGCGTCGAGTCCCTCTCGACATTGAGCACAATGTGTCGAGTCCCTCTCGACGCTAAGCAAGAAGGTGTCGACGCTAAGCAAGAAGGTGTCGACGCTAAGCAAGAAGGTGTCGACGCTAAGCAAGAAGGTGTCGACGCTAAGCAAGAAGGTGTCGACGCTAAGCAAGAAGGTGTCGACGCTAAGCAAGAAGGTGTCGACACCAAGCAAGAAGGTGTCGACACCAAGCCTGAAGGTGTCGACTGCAAGCCTGAAGGTGTCGACACCAAGCCTGAAGGTGTCGACACCAAGCCTAAGAAGAAGGTGTCGACACCAAGCCTGAAGGTGTCGACACCAAGCCTGAAGGTGTCGACACCAAGCCTGAAGGTGTCGACACCAAGCCTGAAGGTGTCGACACCAAGCCTGAAGGTGTCGACACCAAGCCTGAAGGTGTCGACACCAAGCCTGAAGGTGTCGACACCAAGCCTGAAGGTGTCGACACCAAGCCTGAAGGTGTCGACACCAAGCCTGAAGGTGTCGACACCAAGCCTGAAGGTGTCGACACCAAGCCTGAAGGTGTCGACACCAAGCCTGAAGGTGTCGACACCAAGCCTGAAGGTGTCGACACCAAGCCTGAAGGTGTCGACACCAAGCCTGAAGGTGTCGACACCAAGCCTGAAGGTGTCGACACCAAGCCTGAAGGTGTCGACACCAAGCCTGAAGGTGTCGACACCAAGCCTGAAGGTGTCGACACCAAGCCTGAAGGTGTCGACACAAAGCCTGAAGGTGTCAAATCCACTCGACGCCAAAGTCTGAGCGGGGAAGGCGTCGAGTCTACTCGACGCCGCGTTAAGTAAGCTCCACTCACTCAACGCCAAAAGACTTAGTCGCAAATCCACTAGCTGGACGATGGCGTCGAGTGAGTTCCGCTCACTCACCGCTAGAAGACTTAGAGAAAATAAAATTCTAATTCCTCTTTCTACCCCTTCTACCAGGCTACAGCTATCCCCAAGCTAGGATAATTAGCAAACTACAACTCTACCTCAAGCCACTACCTGGACACATGACCAGCAACCTAGCTTCTACTTCCAGGAAAGAAAAAAAATTGAAAACAAACATAAATGGAAGAAGCTTGGCAAGGGCAAAGAGCACCACTTGCCTCAACCTTCAGGACACAGCAGCAGACCTTCCAAACTCCAGCATCAACGGCAAGATCGGCCGCAAAAACAGCAAACCTGAAGCTAAGATGGAAAGAAACCTGAGCAACCCGAAAACCCTAGCTTCTAAGACAGCTTTAGAGCAAGTAAAACTTATTTAAGGAGGAAGATCTAGGCGAGAGCAGCTCAGATCTGCCTTTACCCGAGAAATCCGGACTCTAAACCTCCAGAAATTGGCGGCCGGAGCTCCAGCACCTTCGTCGCCCGATTCCTTCCGCTGGAAGCTAACTCCTAGCTTGGGAAAGGAGAAATGAAGAGAGCACCCAGCCAGCCTAAATTAAATCTCACTCCACTCACTCAACAACGCCTAATAAAATAATCAGCCACTTGAGCTCCAGCACTCAAGCTTAAACATATATATATATATATATATATATATATATCAAGCTAAATCCCAAGCTAAAAATCAAGCTAATATATATATACATACATAAAAAGCCAAGCAAAACCGGCCATTGACGCGAAAAAAAAAAGCAAACGATCTCGGAATTCGACGAAACTCGCACCGTAGCTAAACACTCATGCTACGAAAACAACGACGAAGTCGAGAATAACATCCGACGATCAAAACTCGGGCTAACATCTCCCGACGCCAAAACACAAGCATTCCCTGAGAGGCTCTGCCGAGTCACCAAAAACAGACTCCGACTAGCTGGGGAACCTTGCAAACATGCTACAAAACAAGTCACTATGAACTCCTCAAGAGCTAAGACGACGCTCTAACAACGACAAAGGCCGAAAACACTGCAATGTAACGCCAAACAATGATTAGACAAATCACAGGAAAATCGGGGGCGTTACAGTAACTCCCCCCTAAAAGAAAGTTTCGCCTCGAAACTTTACGCACAACACTTCTACCAAAGAAGGAACATAACAAACGAAGAGGTAAATGGAAGAAAACATACCAGGCAAACTCAAGGAAACAGATGAGGGTGAGCCTCCCTCATAGCCGACTCCAATTCCCAAGTCGCGCTTTCCACGTCCTGGTTCCTCCATAAAACTTTCACCATAGGAATCCTCTTCCTCCGCAACACGTGATCCTGAGAATCCAAAATGCGGACAGGCACCTCTACGTACGAAAGATTTGGCGCTAACTGAGGCACAGAATCCAAAACCTGTCTGTCGCTTAGCACACACTTTCGGAGTTGGCTTACATGAAAAACATCGTGAACATCAGGAAAGTTTGCGGGCAACGCCAACTTATAAGCTGATACACCAACCCACTCAACAATCTTGAACGGTCCGACAAACCTTGGGTCTAACTTCCAATCTTTACCAAACCTTTTGATGCCAACCATCGGGGAAACTTTAAGAAATACCAAGTCCCACACCGCAAACTCCAAATCTGATCTACGCCGATTGGCGTTCTTCTCATAACGTTCTTGAGCTATCCGAAGCTTCTCTCGAATAAGCTTTATTGCAACTTCCATTTCTTCCAGTGCATCTGGACCCAACAAAGATGTCTCGCCAACCTCAGTCCAAAAGAGGGGAGTTCTGCAACGTCTCCCATACAAAGCCTCAAAAGTAGTCATTTGCAAGCTTTCCTGATAACTGTTATTATAAGCAAACTGCATAAGCCGCAAACGCTCATCTCACGCTTCTCTATGGTCTAAAATGTATCATCTGATCATATCCTCCACTATTTGATTAACTCGCTCTGTCTGACCATTGGTCTGCGGGTGGTAAGCGGTAGAATATCTCAAATTCGTACCCAAACCTTCTTGCAAACTCTTCCAGAAGCGAGATGTAAACCGTGAATCTCGGTCTAAAATAATGCTGACTAGAACACCATGCAATCAGATAACTTCATTCAAATACAGCTCAACTATTTTCTTCATCGGATAGTCGATCTTAAAAGGTACGAAGTGAGCACACTTCGTTAATCTGTCCACGATCACCCAAACTGAATCATATCCCCTAGGAGATCTCAGTAAACCTGTGATGAAATCCATCGAAATGTTTTCCCACTTCCATGTCGGAATCTCCAACGGAGTCAACTTGCCACCAGGCCTACCATGATCGGCCTTAACACACTTGCAAGTATAGCACTCAGAGACAAAACCGGCTACGTCTCTCTTCATCCCATTCCACCAGGCAATTTGCTTTAAGTCATGATACATCTTGGTAGATCCTGGATGGTAGGCAACGCTCGAACCATGTGCTTCCCTGCATAACATAACTCGGATATCCATAACGGCGGGGATAAAAAATCTGTCGCGGTACTTCAAAGTACCCGCATCATCAACCGAGAAATCTGGTAACTCCCCTTTCTCATCTCTAAGATATAAATGCAGCAGATCTGGATCGTCTTTCTGATGCAACCGCGTAAGCGCAATCCAAGAAGGCTCTACTACTACCAAACTACTCTACAAGTCGCATCGCCCCACAGAAATATTCATCAAGAGAAATTCTTCCACTAATAGCTCGGCGGAGAGATTAAAAATTTTCCCCGTCTTCCGACTTAGGGTATCGGCCACCACATTAGCCTTGTCTGGATGGTACTGGATCTCAACATCGTAATCGGCAACATACTCCAACCACCGCCGCTGGCGCAGATTCAATTCCTTCTGGGTGAAGACGTACTTTAAGCTCTTATGATCGGTAAAAATCTTGCACTGCGCGCCATAAAGCAGATGTCTCCACAACTTCAACGCAAAAATCACAGCTGCAAACTCTAAATCATGCATAGGGTAGTTCTTCTCATGAGTCTTCAGTTGTTTGACCCATACGCAATCACTTTACCTCCTTGCATCAACACGCAACCAAGCCCAACATGCAATGCATACACAAAAACATCAAAATCCATGCCCTCTGTAGGCAGGGTCAAAACAGGAGTAGTGCACAATCTGTTCTTGAGCTCTAGGAAGGCTTCCTCACACTTCTCGTTCCAAACAAAAGCCACATTCTTCTGAGTCAACCTCGTCAAAGGTGCAGCTAGGGTAGAAAAACCCTCCACAAATCTCCTGTAATAGCCAGCCAACCCCAAGAAGCTCCTAATCTCCTTGGGTGTGCCAGGTCTACTCCATTCCATCACTGCAGCTATTTTCTCTGGGTCGTGTGAAATCCCATTTTTTTAACCACATGTCCCAGAAACGAAACATGCGGCAACCAAAACTCGCACTTACTCAACTTGGCGAACATCTTATGGTCCCTCAAAGCAGATAAAACTAATCGCAGATGCTGGCCATGCTCCTCAGCATTGCGGGAATATACTAGAACATCGTCGATAAACACGACTACGAACTTGTCCAGGAAATCCTTGAACACACGATTCATCATATCCATAAAGGCTGAGGGCGCGTTGGTCAAACCAAACGACATTACCAGAAATTCAAAATGTCCATGTCTTGATCAAAAAGCAGTTCGTGGAATATCCGACTCACGGATCCTGAGTTGATGGTAACTAGAACGAAGATCAATCTTAGAAAATACCACGCTACCGCGCAACTGATCAAACAAATTGTCGATCCTTGGCAGAGGATACGTTCTTAATAGTGAGTTTATTTAGCTCTCTATAATCGATGCAAAGCCTCATCGATCCATCTTTCTTCTTTACGAACAGAACAGGAGCATCCCAAGGCGACGAACTCGGCCTTATAAAATCCTTCTCTAGCAACTCATCCAGCTGGATACGCAACTCCTCCAGCTCTCGCGGGGCCATCTGGTACGACGCCTTCGCAATAGGACGCGTACCCGGCTCCAAATCTATCACAAACTCAACATCTCTGTCAGGTGGAAGACCAGGAAGATCATCAGGAAAAACATCAGAAAACTTGCGCACAACAGGAATCTCTTCTAAACGCGGCAAACTACCAACGGTCCCCAAAACTGAGACCAAACAAGCAAAACAGCCGGAAACTAGCACCGCTCGTGCACATACCGCAGAAATAACTGGAGAATCCTGACGCTAATCACCATAAATATTCCCAGGCTGACTGTTGTCTTTTACGAAGTCCAAGCGCTTACCCTTTCACTGGATAACAACATCATACCTGGACAACCAATCCATGCCTAAGATAACATCAAAGTCTTCCAAGTCGATCACCTTCAGATCTGCCTTAGCTAGAAAATCCCCTAAAACAATCTGACAATCCTGAATGCCCTGATCTGAAACCACAGAATCACCGGAAGAGAACTTGACGCAAAAGGCATCCCTGACTCGATCTAGATCCAAACGGTACTGATTCACGAAAGCTCTAGCCACAAATGAGTGGGTAGCGCCAGAGTAGAAGAGAACACGCGCCCATTGGTTATTTACCTTAAATCTTCCTATAAAGTTGCGCACGCATCCAAGGAAATAATTGGTAAAGCTATAATTACGAACTAAAACATTAGAGCTAGGGAGAAAGTCTAACCTGAAACAACCTGAGTCGAAGTCTGAGCTTCCTCTGAGGAAATCACATTCAACTTTTCTTTACCTTTATCCAATCGCTGAGGCAGGGGCAATGCCTGAAATGGGACTGGTTGAAGCACAGGCTGGAACTGCGGGCACTGAGCCTTAACATGCCCCTTTTGTCCACACTGATAACAAACCTTATCCTTTAACCAGCAACGGGCAACATCATGCCCCTTCTTCTTGCACAAGGTACATTTCAAGTCCCTCTTAGGAGCACCCTGAATCGCAAGAACCTGCTCCTTCTTCTGAGCTCCTATCCTCTTGAAACCAAATCCCAGAGCAAGTTAGCAGTTGAAGCTCATATTTAAGTATGTTTTGTTTGTACTAGGTAGTTTTGTGCTAGCAGTTGGGTTAGGTCTTGATTGGTGCCAATTCGCAATGATTTACACGGTATCAAAGCAGGGGGCACGTGGCGCGGGGGGGGGGGGGGGGGGGGGGAGGGGGGCGTTAAGTGCCCTACGTGGAATGGACGGTGATGTTCGAGCGTGTGTTGCAACTCTCTAAAAGGAATTGTTTAGTCTCACACCACCTAGCGTGTTCTTTGGTCCTGGGTGTATAAGCGGGATAACCATTCCTCCCCTAACGGCATGATTTTGGAGAGCATCGCGACAACGGTTTACAAAAGGCTCCGTTTGGGTGGACTTATTTTCACCTGTCAAGCTGTCATGACCGGTGAAAATAAGTACACTCAAACGGAGCCAAAGTTTTCACAAAAACTCATTCCCATCAAACGTATTTGCAATTGTGTGTAATTCTGTGGACTAATTTTAGAGAGAGAGAGATGAAGCTGAAATTGTCCGTACCTGCAGGGCGAAGGAGATGCGAAATAAGAGGAGGTGGGAGAAGGTAAGGCCTGTAGGTCGGTGGACCCCATCCCATCCCTCCACAGCATCACGACACTAAAATTTGCTTCCTGCTTGCTTGCTTATTCACTGCCGTAGTCCCATAACCATGTCTCCCCCCTAAACTCCCCTCCCCTTTCCCTCTCTCTCCTCTCTCTCTCTCTCTCTCTCTCTTCTGTAGCTAGCTCTCACTCTCCCTTGCATCTCTCGCTCTCGTTTTTTCTTTGAATCTGTGAATTCGTATAAATTTTACACATTTTATTTGTGTTGCAAACTGATCGATCATGCGGCCGAGGAGGGGAAGAAGCTAAGGGGATGAATTAACTACGCTAGCTTGACAAAGAAATGAGAAAAATCATGTCGGCCGCCGGCGCTGCAATCCCTATGGAGATGACCAGAAGTGCTTACTGAGAAGGAACGACAAGAGATCGAAAGCAGCAGCTTCCGAAGGGAGCAGAGGAGGAGAGGCCAGGAAGAGGGCTAGCTAGCTTCCCCAGTTCCCCTACCATTTATTACACCTTTTCTTCTTCTTCTTCTTCTTCTTTTCCTTCTCCGCCGCTTCTAACAATTATATATACCATCTATCTATCTATCTCGCCAGCTCTCTCTTCTCTCTCCCTCCTTCAAAACCTCTCCTTTTTCCCCTTCTTCTCTTTCAGTTTTACAGAAGAAGAGCAAGCCAAGAGCTTGCTAGCTAGCTAGCAGCCGAGAAATCGCTTCCTTTTGAGGGGATCGGAGGAGAGAGATGGAGGCGTTTTCGTCTTCCTCTCCTTTCTTCATTATCAGGGAAGGTCATGACCACCACCTCAACGTCCATCACCAACAACCACAGTCGCCGCCGCCTGCCCGACAACCACCTTCAAATCCCCAATCTCTTCCTCCTCCAGCTAAGAAGAAAAGAAACGTTCCAGGAAATCCAAGCAAGTATCTTCACCTCCCTCCTCCTCCTCCTCCTCCTCCTCCTTAAATTTCAAATCTTTATTTTGCCTGCAAATCTCACCTGCATCAATTCGATATTACAATCTAATTGTAGGAGCTGCAATAATTAAATTTCATTTCTGATTACTAATTAATTCATTCTGTTGTAATTTTTTAAAAAAAAACGGTCAGATCCGGACGCGGAGGTGATCGCTTTGTCTCCAAAAACGCTGATGGCGACCAACAGATTCATCTGCGAGGTGTGCAATAAAGGGTTTCAGCGAGAGCAGAACCTGCAGCTGCACCGGCGGGGTCACAACCTGCCGTGGAAGCTCAAGCAGAAGCAGAGCGGCAAGGAGGTTCGCCGGCGCGTCTACCTCTGCCCCGAACCCGGCTGCGTCCACCACGACCCCTCCCGGGCGCTCGGCGACCTCACCGGCGTCAAGAAGCACTTCAGCCGGAAGCACGGGGAGAAGAAGTGGAAGTGCGACAAGTGCGCCAAGCGCTACGCCGTTCAATCCGACTGCAAGGCCCATTCCAAGACATGCGGCACCCGCGAGTATCGCTGCGACTGCGGCACCCTCTTCTCAAGGTACCGCTACTACTTTAATTAATTCCTTAACGACCACCTAAAAAACTTCATCCATCAAATGACAATTCAACCCCATGAGCTAGGGTGCCCTTATACTCCTCCCTCCTTGCATGCATGCATGCATGCATCCTTTAAACCTTTTTTATATAACATGCCATGCCATTCCATGATTGTTACTTGAACACCATTGATTATAAAAACCCTTAATTAAAAGCATTATTAATCCTTTCTTCTTCTTCTGCAAACACTTTAATTTGTATAAAAAAATCCTCATCTCCAACTTATATATACAGTTAATAACTTGAGACATTCATGAACTAGTAGAGTGTTCATGGCCGCTAGCTAGCTAGCTACATCCTAGCTCACCAAATGGAAGCCTTTAACTATACCCTTTTAATTAAACATTCTTATTTATATATATCAAGTTTAGATCAAATTAATTATGTCATGTATATATATAATTAAGGCTCCATTTGGCACGGTGATAGCGGTCGTAAATACATGAGTTAAATTGTCATTCAGCTAACAGACGTCATTCATTTGAACGTAAAAGTGAATGAAATTTTTTAAGTGAACGTTAACAAATTACAATTTAATCCTCGTGTTCATGACGCCCACGGTGGTGGTAATTAAACGGAGCCTAAGTATACCACTATCAGGCTTATCATATATCATATTTGTGCTTCTGCTTCAAGGGGATTTTTTAGGGCTAGGTGGGGGGTTCAGAGGACAGGGATGTGAGCTGCCATAACTAAAGATGGAGACTTTGAATTTCAGAGATTTTTTTTTTTGAAAAAAAAAAGAATAATTGAAAATGAGCTGTCCTGAACATGAGTTTCTCTCTCCGGTTCACGTGTATAGATGTAGAGGAGGGTGGTGGCAGGGTTTGTTTTTTCTTGGGAAGGCCGGTCTGATCTGCTGAGCATGTTTTAGGGTGGTCAGTGGATCACAGGTCCTGATTAATTTCTAGCTATTTTTTTAAATCTTGAAGAAGCTGTTTGGGATCCTACGGCTGCAATTAAGGGAAATTGCTTGGGAGATTCCTCACCCGTGCCCCCCATCCATATCTCTTTCGCTGTGCCCATCTATTTATTTTTATTATTATTATTATTATTATTATTATTATGTTACTAATTTAATTTGACTCTACATGCATGGATTATAACAAAATTGCAAATGTACGTTCTTTATATATTTATTTAAATTTAGATTAGATTAATGTCGGTACTGTTAGATAATAAAAAGATAGTATTTTGAAGAAAAATGGGAGGGTGATTTAAATTATTGAGCATTTTATTTTATTTTAAAAAAATGCATGCACTGCACCTTGATCACGAGATTTTCTCACATGATGGCTTGGGAGAAGCTCGTACAACAGTTCACCTTTCACTCTAATTAGCTCACCCATGATTTTTTTTTATCACATGTGTTAGAGGGATGCTCGGTGCAAATAGTCAAAATGAGAGAACAACAGAAGGCGACAAGATTTTTACGTGGAAAATCCGGAGAGGAAAAAAATATGGTGACAGGCTCAGTTCTGACGAAATCTACTAGTTTTAGGTGAGTGCAAAAGTTAGGACTTAGGAGAGTGACAGGTCACCGCTCCTTTACACAAAATTTAGAAGTGTTAGAACTTAGACAACTTTTCTCCAGAAAATCTTAGAGGTCTCTCTATAATGTTGGTTTGGTTTAGGGTTCGGTTCGGCCCGGATCCATTTTTTGAAATAAATTTTATTTCTCAAATGGCTTTATGCCTAGATCAGAGAAAAGTAAAAAAGAATGGAAACCTTTTTTTGGTTTGTCTGCCCGTGATTCCATGAATAAGAGGGGTAATGTTTTTTCTTTTCTTTTTTTTTTATTTTTTGATCTGTACGTGTGAATATAAACCATGTAGCATTGGGAAGTATAAAGGCATCACCGTGAGAGCAATTTAAATGTGCATGTAGTCTTGGAGAAGTAGAGCCGCTTGAAGTCTTGAGAAGAACCGCCTGACTCTCTCTCTCTCCCTTCCCTCTCTCTCGCTCGTGAAACTCGGAGGGGGAGTCCGAGCTTGAGTGTTGTAGCCGGTCTTGAAAGAGGTAACCGCCGGCGTTGTTAGAGGGTGTTGCTGTCGGGCTTGGTGCAGTTTGTCGCCGGCATTGTAGTGGTCGTTCTTTTTAGTTGAGTGGCGCGGTGTCAACAGCATGTGTGGGTGCAGTTAGCCTCGATACTGGTTTCTCTCTGGTGGTGACGTTGTTCTTCGGTGGCAGCGTTGTTCTCCGGTGATGGTGCGGTCCAGATCTCATATTCTTGTCGCGGATCATGCGTGTCTGGAGCATTCACAGCGTATTCGTCGGACGGTCATTTTTTCTCCTGTTTTTCTACTGTATTTCCATTTATATTTCAATATATAAATTTTGTAGTGGTTTTTTCTGTGTTCTTGTTTATCTGTGATTTTTATAGTTGTGTTGTTGTGTACCGGATTTTACAAGAAGTGATAACAGAGTCAGGTTCGAGTATGTGACTGATTGGACGCTCCGCCGGTTTTAGGTTTGGGTCAACGGTAGGTGACAACATCGGCCCACTCCCTATCTTCTCAGATTTGATCAGTGAATTAATTAGATTACCTAGAGGTACTGCAAACATCAATGTCAGTGAAAAACATTGTGTTGGCCAGATATTCGGTCGAGAAGTTTGACGGTAGTAGGAACTTTTGTCTATAGCAGATTCGGGTCAAGGATATACTTGTTAAGCAGGGGTTGATCCAACTGCTGCGGGGCCGTGATTCTTTGCCCGCTCCAGTGAAGGATTTTGAGTGGACAGAAATGGATGAACTCGCCACTAGCACTATCAGGATGTGCGTCAACGACAAGGTGTTGTTCAACATAGGTATTAAAGAGTCTGTTGTCACGTTGTGGGAGAAGCTGAAGGGTCTCTACATGAGCAATGTACAACCCCGTATCCGGCGAGTAGGGTCCACAGGAACCAGACCCAGCGGTGTAGATCACTCAGAGGCCAGGCGAGCTCGGCAGGGAAATCAGAAGCCCGAGCTCGGCACCCGCCGACCCCGAGCTCGGCATTCGTCGAGCTCATTACAGGTTTCGTCGAGCTGAGATCGACTGATGATAGCCGACCGATGGGTGAGCTCGTTTTCCCAGCTCGCACTCACGCAAAGGAGCTCGACAACAGCAGGCGAGCCGAATCTTCAGGGGTGGTCGAGCTCCCCAGCTCGCCCAGATCTATGAGGTACGCTTTACTGTTTTGCCCCCGCTGGTCTGCCCATAGCCCTTCAAAACAGCGGAGTTTGGCTATTGGCAGACCTAGCCAAGGGTATTTTGGTAACTTCAGGCCAGTTCGGTTTGATTATTTGCAGTTCAAATTCTGAAATATATAAATATGACCCAAGGGGTACCTCAGAAAGGGGCTTCCTGTGCTCTCTTGCTCCAGTTTCCAAGTGCTTTTTGAGGATACCTTAGCTCGGTCTTTGGCTAAGGAGGGAAGCGCTCTCAGATCTTCCGGGTGTGTGGTGGGTCCTTCCCGTCGAGCCCTTGAGTCAGTTCTCCCTTGTTTCTTTTATTGTTTTTCTTGCAGGAGTAAAGTAGGTGCGCGATCACCCCTTCCTCAAGGGTGAACTCCACAAGAGACTGAGGAATCGATTTCAACAAGCAAGTTGTTGACCATGAGGCTGTTACTAAAGCAAAGATTGTACGCTCTGAAGATGCAGGAAGGTGGTAACCTGCGAGAACACTTCAACATGTTCAATGGACTTCTTAGCTAATTGCATGTCGTTTGTGTGAAGGTAGAGGAAGAGGACAAAGCCTTATTGTTTCTTACCTCGCTCCCGACATCTTATAAGCACATGCAGATCACTCTGTTGTATGAGAAGGATACAGTAAACGTGAAGCAAATCACATATACGTTATTGTCCAGTACTCCTGAGAGTGAGCTTGCTTTGGCAGTATGAGGACGACGATGGGGCAGTTTGAGAAGGGATCTGGGAGTGCACTGTCCACATACGAATCGCGGAAGGCAGTGACGTGTTACCATTATAGGTCGAGTGACAATATCTGGAGACATTGTCCGCGGCGTGCACAGATTTCTATGGACGTCCAAGGTGCGGGCAAGGCGGTGGTAGCTATGTATGGCAGATGATAGTGATGTGTCTCTCCTCATCACTGAGAGACCATATGACTCAGATAGCTGGATATTGGATCCTGATGCTTCGCAACACATTTGCTCAGATAAATGGATGTTCAGTTCAATGAAGGTGACTACTAGGTCAGTGTTTTGGGTGACGACTCAACATGTGAGGTCACCGGGATAGGTGCGGTGGACATCAAGAGGCATGATGGAGCAATGTGTTGGCTTGAGCAGGTACATCTGATACCCAAGTTGTGCAGGAATTTGATATCGCTGGGCAGATTGGACTCCAGAGGATGTAGTTTTGTGGTTAGAGGTGCAATTCTGACAGTGACGCAATGGCACAATGTGCTCATGTGAGCTATGTAGTGTGGTAATCTGTACCGACGACTGGTGGGGATCACGTTGCGAGGCAGTGTGTTCATGATTTTTGCGGCCGACGGAGTTGATGGTCGAGGTGGTGCATGGGATTGCCCTTCTGGTATTCTGACTAGGCGAGTTAAATTTTGTGATCCAGTTGCGACATTCAGAGGTTGAGCTCAAGCAGAGATGAGTCGACTGGAGCAGGTCGGCTGACACCTCAGTCTTAACTACACACACAATTTAAATGAATACAGGATCAAGTAATAAAATGAGAGTAAAAATCGTTCTCACTTGGGAGTGAGTAAATTAACGCTTGCAAGTACTATTTCAACATTTTATTAAATTCAAACAAATTTAACAGAGTGGGTTTTTGAAAGTAGACTTAGTTCGAATAAAACTAAATGTCAAATAATTTCCTAAAATTACTATTTATCTATTTGAAAGAATAATCTTGTTTTTCGATTTTCTATGTCTATTTTGATGAATATTTAGAATGATGTCTTATGAAAATATTCAATGACTTTTTTTGCAACATTTTTAATGTGAAAATTCATCTCTCGTATAAAAAGTCCATGTATAACTTCATTCCCCTAGTCATCTCTAACTTAGACGGAGCGGGAAAATATTATTAAGAATGAAAATCGATGTTGCTAGCAATAAGGCGAAATCTTTTCTCCCTTCACGCGCTATATTGATGCACTTATGCTCTGCTCTCTCGAATCTTGAAGCGCAGTAAAAATATAGAGACCTTGGTTAAAGACCTACATCAGTCCTCTCTCGAATCTCGCAATGCAGGAAGAAAAATTTTCATCCAAATACTAACGTTTCTCCTCTCTTGGATCTTGAAACACAATAAGAAGATGAAGAACCAATGTTTCATTAAGTAGTTCATAAATTCAATAAATATAAATCAACAAACATACATAAAGCTTAAAAGAAATCTATCATCACAACACACATAGCACTCTCATTACATAAGACTAAGAGAAATTAGTTCATAAATGTAAAAAAACACTACGATAAATGAAAGATCTTACAAAACATGATGATTGAATATCAAATGATGCAGGAATTCTCTTCCGGATTTTAGCCCAAGAGCAGCCCTCTTCTCCCTTGCGAAAACCCTAGCCGCCGACCTCCCTTCTCTCCAAAATGGTGTGTGTACCCTTGGGAATTTGATTCCCCCGTTTTAAGATGGCCTTCTCCTTTCTTTCCTTCAAGATCCCATCTTAAAGATGTTATTTTGCCCCTTGATTGCTTGCCATAACTGAAGCATGCCCACCTAGTCAAATCTGAACTTAGTGCAAATTTTAAAAATCAAACTTTGAAATTCGGATTTCAACTTGTTGCAATAACTTCCCAAGAAATTAATTAGTTTAGTTTCATTTCTTCGAGTCAAATTCTTCAACATTTATACAATAAAAACATAGGAAAATGATGATAATACCCAAGCTTATACAACATATTGAATTAATCATATTTTACTCATTTAATTTATTTTTTTTCAAATATAATATTCATAAAGTTAAACAAAATGGACTCAAATAACTTCTTTTTAACAAGTTAACACCATCACAGATCTTTTTATTGTTATGCATGCCACATGCATGAGCATCAACCCAAATTTCATCTAGCAGGGGGCTTCTGAATATGGTGCTTTTGTTGTCATTGTTGTCAATCTAGATTACTTCAAATAGTAAGTATTGTCTTCAAAAATCTTCAGTATTGGGAACACATTCTCACATATGGCGTCAAACTATTGTAAGTACCTCAACACTCCTACAAACCAAAGGAATTAGACCATTTTAGCTCAAGAGTGAGCCTTGTGCATAAATAGTCAGAATGATGAACAAACAACAGGAGACAAGATTTTTATGCTGAAAACCCAAATGAAAAAAAACACGGGACAAAACCCAGTTCTAATAAAATCTATTAGTATCAGTTAATACATATGTTAGCTTTTCAGAGGGTGGCATCCTACCTCACATTTACATAATATTTTTAAGTGTTCCGTCTTGAGCGGAGTGGAGCGCGTGAGAAGTGCATGCTGAGCGGGAGAATGAGTACTCGGCAAGGCCTTGTCTCAGAGTTGAACTTCTACTACTTTTCACTGAAAACCCTCAGAATTAAACTCTCTACTCCCTCTATTCTTCTGACCCTTCAAATAAAGATTTGGTCCCCCTTTTATAGTTTTTTCGGGACACACGTAGGTAATTGGGCTCTTCTGGATGCTGAACGAGTGAATTGAAACACCTGATTCCAATCTTCTGGATCATTAATTTCTAGATTAGGACGATGTTGCCCCCGAGCGGTTTGGGTTGCTTGGGTAAGGCCGTCGGTGATGGGGGTGAGCGCGGCGGAGAGGGCACGCATGCGGAGTGCAGTTATGACGGGGATGCATGCGGTGTTGCACGCAGTCTCGTGTGTGCTCCCCGGAAAGTATTGCGGGAGCGCTTCCCGGGAACGTGCAAGGTTGCGGGGCCCGGGCGTGCACATGCAGTGGAGCTCGCAGCTACAAGTTCTTAGGCACGCTCTCCCGGGGTCGTTCGGGCGCACGTACGCGCGAGTTCCTGCCATTAGGCTTGCTTGGCTCATCACTTTGGTCGAAGTGAAACCTTGTTTTGTCGAGGTGAACTGTTTCGGTGAGCTAGTCAAGGTCGTGCATTATGAACTTCGATTTTACTATTTGGATTTTAGGGGAACCTCATCAACATGACAATCCACTCAATATATACATCACACATTGATGGGGATGAAGCTCAATTTATAGGCTTGGGTGTGCACTTAACCATCTCCCCCATGATCCCTCCTATTGTGGAGATCATGGGTTTGACTGGTCAACCCGCTCCCCCCATGATCTCCACCACAATAGGAGAGATCATGGTGGCCTCCCACTCAACAACTATCGCTGGTCGCCGCCGCCGCCGCCGCCCGCCGCCGCCACCGCTCGCCGCCGGTAGCCACCGTTAACCGTTGCCGCCGCCTCCAGCCGTAACCGCCGGCCCCCAGCTGCCGCCAACGCCCACCACCGCCCGCCGCTGTCAACCACGCTTGCAGGTTGGCCACCGCCTGATCGTTACTGAGCATCCGTCGCCGTCCGATCTACAGGTAACCACCCACTGAACCACCAAGTTAGTGGTGGGGCCTGCCATAACCACCTCCTGAAGGCTATAAAAAGAGCCTCAGACCTCCTCATTTCTTACATTTTTTGCTCCGGAGTCTTCTTCTTCCTCAGGCCAGAGCTCTGTCGAACTCCACCCTTGGGTCATCTTCATGTCGCCTACGAGCCAAGTCCCCAAGTGAGCGGAAGAGGGAAGAAGACAACCACCGCCAACGCTCAAGCACACCAGCCACCAAGTTAGCACCCAGAACTCCCTCAACGCAGCCTGTTGCCCGTTGCAAGTCAGAAACTCTCTCTCACTGTTGAAGTTGGTGACCGGGCGGTCTGGCGGTTTGTCTTGGCGGGTTGAAGACCGCGCGGTCTGGCGGTTTGTCTCAGTCGGCTTGGAGACCGGGCGGTCTGGCGGTCTTCCCTGGCAGTCTCTCTTCCTCTCTGGTGGTAGCCGTGCGGTTAGCCCTGCTGTCTAACCGCGCGGCTTGTGCGGTTTGTTTTGTATAGTCCGCTTGTCCTGTAAATTATAGTCCCACATCTCTTTTTTGTATTCTCTCTTCTCTCCTCCATTCTATATAAAGGAGGGCATACCTTTGTAATAGATACCTTTTTTGGATAATAAAATTTCAATTATTCAAAAGTTTATTCGCTTGTTCTCTACTTTTCGCTTCTTTTCTCTACTTTCTAACATGGTATCAGAGGACACGGTCATTTCCTCCTGATTCTGTACGCCCTCTGTTGTTCGCGACTTGTTTTCAGTATTCTGCGACTTGCTTCGCGACTTGGCTTCTCTCTGTCCGCGCGGCTTGTTTCTATCCGCGCGGCTTGTTTCTGTCCGCCGCCCTGTTCGCGCGGCTTGCTTCTTCTTCTCTTCTCCGACTGATCTTTGTCGTGGCGACCTGTTTCCTTGTCGCCGCGCTCCTTGCTCTTTCCTCCCGCTCCGACTTCCTAGTCGTTGCGGTCTGTCCCTATCCGCGTGTGTTGTCTCTCTACTCGCGGCTTGCTGCTGTGATCTGCCTGACCGTGCGGGTTGTTCCTTTCTCACCCGCATCTTGGTCGCGGTCACCAGCTCTTCTCCTCTCTTCTGTTCGCTCGGCCTTTTTAGTCCGCGCGACCTCTTCCCCGCTGTGCCTTTGACCGCCTTTTCGCAGCTGCTGTGTTCTGTCTGACCGTGCGGGTTATTCCTTTCTTACCCGCATCTTGGTCGCGGTCACCTGCTCTTCTCTTCTCTTCTGTTCGCTCGGTCTTCTCAGTCCGCGCGACCTCTTCCCCGCTGGACCTTCGCCTGCTTTTTCGCCGCTTTCTTCTTGTTGCCTTCTACCCGCTCCTGCTTGCTAGTCGCCTCGGCCTCATCTTTGGCCGCGCGACTTGTTCTCCTCTGTTCGCCCGACTTTTTCAGGTCGTGCGACTTCTTTCCCTCTGCTTTGCTCGGCTTCTTGGAAGCGGCCCTTCTAGCCGCCCGACCTATTTTCTGGTCGCCCGGCTTGGTGCTCTATTCTCTTCTCGCGGCTTGTTCTTCTCGTAGCGGTTTGCTACTCTCTTGCTTCCATGGCTTTCCTCTCCTCCAGCCCGTCGGCCTCCGTGGTCACCTCTTCTGGTAGTGCTCATGTTGTGACTCGCGGACGATGGCTCATCGACTCTGGTGCAACAAGTCATATGACAGGCAACCCTCAATTTTTCTCTCTTCTTGACACACAGGCTCAGTTGCCCCCAGTCATTGTCGCTGATGGATCTCCCTCTCCGGTCCATGGGACGGGCATGGTTCAAGTCACTCCGTCTCTCTGCTTGGCCGATACCCTCTATGTGCCCAAGTTTCCGTGCAATTTATTATCGGTTACTTCTTTATGCAAGCAACTACAGTGTTCTGTCACATTCACCCCTACCTCTTGTGCTTTTCAGGATCCGGACTCCCAACGGACGATTGCTACCGGGACTGAGAGCGGTGGCCTCTACTTCCTTGACAACGTTTCTGCTCTATCCGTCTTCTCCTCCTCCTCTACAGATCTTCTCCAATGGCATCTTCGCCTTGGTCATGCTCCTCCCCGCATTATACGCCAACTCCTGCCGCACCTCCCTCCTCATCATCCTCCTCTAAACTGTGATGCATGTCAACTTGGCAAACATCACCGCTCCTCCTTCCCACCAACGCAGCGTCGGGGCTCCTCCCATCCGTTCGACCTCGTTCACTCTGACATATGGGGTCCCGCTCCTACCCTCACCATCGGTCGGGGCAGTTCCTATTTTGTCACCTTCATTGATGATTTCTCTCGATCTACGTGGGTATATCTTATTAAAGATCGCTCCGAGTTATTCTCTGTTTGGACCTCCTTTTATTCGATGGTTAAAACTCAGTTCGCTACGTCTATTAAAATCCTTCGTTCTGACAATGCTCAGGAGTATCTTAGCCACGACTTCTCCTCCTTTTGCACTCACCATGGTGTTATTCGTCAAACCAGCTGTGTCTACACTTCCCAACAAAATGGGGTGGCGGAACGCAAAAACCGTCACCTCCTTGATGTCGCTCGCACTATGATGAATCAAATGCATGTTCCTCGCTCCTATTGGGGTTATGCTGTCCTTCTCTCCTGCTATCTCATCAATCGCCTTCCCTCCACCGTTCTCCACGGTGCTACCCCCTTCTCCATTCTTTATCCGGACAAGGATCCCTTTCCTCTTCCTCTACACATCTTTGGGTGCACCGCTTTTGTGCACTCTCCCGCTGCCACCCGTGATAAACTCTCACCCCGTGCCACCAAATGTGTCTTTCTGGGCTATTCTCCCACTCAGAAAGGCTATTGTTGCTTTGATCCTGTTACCCGCAAGCAATTTGTCTCTGCGGATGTCACCTTCTTTGCCAATGCCTCTTACTTCTCTCCCGCTTCCTCTTCTCCTCCTCCTGCTCCTCCTTCTCATACCAACTCATCCCTTCCCTCTGCTCCCACTGAGGTTCCGTCCTCTCCACCCACTCCACCGCCTTCCCCATCCTCCTCATCTCCACCCTCTACTCCGCTTTCTCCCTCCACTCCGCTGCCAACTCTCTCTACTCCCGGGCCAGCTCTCTCCACCACGGATACTCCGGATACTGAGGCACCTGCTGACCTGGATCTCCCGATTGCTCTTCGCAAAGGGGTTCGGGCTTGTACCCACCATCCTCTTGCTGCGGTTGTTTCCTACGATCGCCTTACCCCTGCTCGCCGAGCCTTTGCCCTGGCTATCTCGGCCACTACCACCCCCCGTTCCTACCAGGAGGCCCTTACTATTCCTCACTGGAAAGTTGCCATGGATGAGGAGATTGCTACTCTCACTGAACGGGGTACCTGGACCCTTGTTCCGCCTCCTTTCGGCACCGATGTTGTTGGTTGTCGCTGGGTCTTCGTGGTGAAGTTTCTCCCGGATGGTAGTGTGGATCGTTATAAGGCTCGCCTGGTTGCCAAGGGTTTTACCCAAACTTATGGGGTTGATTACTTTGACACTTTCTCGCCCGTGGCTCGCCTCAGCACTATTCGGGTTCTTCTCTCTGTAGCTGTCAACAGGGATTGGCCTATCTCGCAGCTCGATGTTAAGAATGCCTTCCTCTATGGAGATCTGCAGGAAGCTGTTTACATGGAGCAACCTCCTGGGTATGTTGCTCAGGGGGAGACACGGGTATGCCGGCTAAAGAAGGCTATCTATGGCCTCAAGCAGAGTTCTCGTGCCTGGTTTGACAAGTTCAGTGGCATTGTTGCGGCCATTGGTTTTACACGAAGCTCAGCAGATCACTCCTTGTTTGTTCGGAAAACCGCCTCTGGTCTTGTTGTTCTTGCGGTTTATGTTGATGACATTCTTCTTACTGGCGATGACCAGGATGGGATACTGATGACCAAGAAACACCTTCGTCAACATCTGGTTACAAAGGATATGGGCTCCCCGAAATACTTTCTGGGGATTGAAATCTCTAGAAAGCCCAACTCCATGGTCCTTTCACAACGGAAGTATGCTCTTGATCTTTTAAAGGATGCAGGACTCACTGGTGCTAAACCTGCACGTTGTCCTATGGCTGCTGGAGAAGACAAAACTTGGACAGATGACTCACCTCTTCTCTCTGATCTTACGAGATACCGGCGTCTGGTGGGCAAGCTCATATATCTCACGGTAACCAGACCCGACATCTCCTATGCTGTTGGCAAGGTGAGCCAGTTCATGCAAGCTCTGAGGGAGTGTCATCTACAATATGCTCTGAGGATATTAGAGTATATTAAAGCTGCTCCAGGGAAAGGACTCCTATTTCAGAAGAATGGTCACCTAAGGGTTGAAGCTTACTCTGATTCAAGCTATGCAGATGACAAAGGGGACCGCAAATCGACTTCAGGTTTCTGCACATTTGTTGGAGGCAATCTTGTGAGTTGGAAGAGCAAGAAACAGTCTGTCGTTTCCAGGTCTAGTGCAGAGGCTGAATATCGTAGCATGGCATCGACTACATGTGAGTTGAAGTGGTTGCGGGCTCTCATGCTTGACTTAGGAGAGGTTTACAACTATCCTCTTCCTATGTTCTGTGACAATAAGGCCGCGATACACATTTCCAAAAATCCGGTCTTTCATGAGAGAACAAAACACATAGAAGTCGACTGTCATTTTATTCGAGAAGAAATATTGAAGAAACAGATTTGCACTCCATTTGTCACGTCCGACAACGAGTTGGCAGACGTCTTCACCAAGCCAGTGTCCGCTTCCTTTTTCCACATCTGTGACAAGCTGGGCATGATCGATATATATGCTCCAGCTTGAGGGGGAGTGTTGAAGTTGGTGACCGGGCGGTCTGGCGGTTTGTCTTGGCGGGTTGAAGACCGCGCGGTCTGGCGGTTTGTCTCAGTCGGCTTGGAGACCGGGCGGTCTGGCGGTCTTCCCTGGCAGTCTCTCTTCCTCTCTGGTGGTAGCCGTGCGGTTAGCCCTGCTGTCTAACCGCGCGGCTTGTGCGGTTTGTTTTGTATAGTCCGCTTGTCCTGTAAATTATAGTCCCACATCTCTTTTTTGTATTCTCTCTTCTCTCCTCCATTCTATATAAAGGAGGGCATACCTTTGTAATAGATACCTTTTTTGGATAATAAAATTTCAATTATTCAAAAGTTTATTCGCTTGTTCTCTACTTTTCGCTTCTTTTCTCTACTTTCTAACACTCACCTCCAAGTTGTAACGAGGAGCGGCCTGTCGCCCTCGATTCTCCAAACGCATTATAACAACAATCTGACAGTGGACTTTGACCGACACAGATTTGGTCACGTGGTTTTTTACCCAGTTGAGGGGTTTTTCCACGTTAAAACCTCTTGTGTCAACTCACTCTTTCCATTAACTGTGTGAGCGCTCGACAGTCCCAAAAGGTAAGGCGGTCGAGTTTATTCCGGTCTGACCGGGACGCCAAGTTATTCCGCAATAGTTCGGCGCCGTCTGTGGAAACCACGATTCTCAACATCTTTCAGAAGCCAAGACCTCTCTCCTTGCAACATCCAAGCTTCGCGCTTCAATGGCGAAAAGAAGCGCCCGCGCTGCTGAAGGATCCGTCCCCGGTGGACGCACTGAACTAGCACACGCCCGCTCACTTGTGAGCATACCGTTGGAGGCAGAAGTTGTATTCGCACCTGTTACCGCCCTCGAGAGGCGTGTTCGCCGGATGGAGGAGCAGCAGACCGAAAAGCTCACTCTGCTCAGAAATTTAGCAGCACCCCCCTCTCCTCCTCTGCCACCAGCACTAGCCATTCTCATGCCTCTGCCAAATCATGGCTCGACGGAAGAATTTCCGCAAAGAGAATAACAAACCCTCACAGGACAAGAAGAACGACGTCAGGCTGAGCGCCGTAGTGACAACCATCAACGTGACCCTCCAAGGAATGGGGGGGCAACATCCACTTCAAGAATACTCCCCTCTGAATATCACCTGCACTAACATGATGTACGCAAATCAGAATGATCTGGCATTCCACCGGCCAAGAATTCCTCAGCCATTCAAGCAAGCTGATTTACCGCCATCAGGAGAACTCTCCGCCACAACCGGTCATTGCTTGCACAAGGAGTACGACATAGAGAAGGAATTTTCTAGTACAAGTAGTTCCCCCACGCCCGCAGCATTACTCCAAGAGATGCATGATCGCCACCTCGACAGTCCTCATTATGAAGAGAACTTTGGAAACGTGATGAGTCTCGATGCCTCGGCCACGAAGCAGAGACTAAGTGAACATCTAACCAGACCACTCACCTGACTCTTGGGCAGGACCAGATCCGGAAGTTGGCTTTAAAATCCACAGTTTCAGCGGAACCAGCAACCCACTGGCACACGTGAAGTGTTTCGAAACTATCATGCACGCTCGCAACGCTTCAAATCAACTCATGGTCCAGGCATTTCCGACAACACTAAAAGGAAAGGTTCGAGCTTGGTTTTATTCTCTACAAGAATAAAGGATAAACAGCTACATTGAACTCGCAGCTCTTTTTATCAAAAGATTCATGACGGTCAGAGAGCCCACACCTGAATGTCCAAGCCCGTATAAAGTCCAGAAAAGGTAGCTAGAGAACAGTGAGTACCCCGAGCACAAGAGAAACTGCGACTGTTGACACAAGAAATGCGCCCTCAAGTTAACGGGTTGTTCGATCTCACAATCTAAGGTGAAGAAGAGGAAGAGTTGCGGGGATAGAGGAGAGGTCTGCTGAGAGCAGCTGGGAAGGTTGCTGATCAACAGAGAAGCTTGCCTAATCAGCAAGGGAGAAGCTTGTTAGAGCAGAGAAGAAGCTTGCTTGAGCGGAGGAGGAGCTTGCTCAAGCAGAGAAGAGGCTTGCTTGAGCGGAGAAGAAGCTTGCTCAAGCAGAGAAGAGGCTTGCTTGAGCGGAGAAGAAGCTTGCTCAAGCAGAGAAGAGGCTTGCTTGAGCAGAGGAGAAACTTGGTCAGGGACTGTCGAGCAGACAGCTAATTGGGCGGTTAGCTTTGCAGGTTGATGCCGAGAGAGGAGAGAAGAAGAAAGGAGGGGGCCGCTAGCAGCGGCAACAACAGTCTTTGCCCGTCGCGGCTTGAATGTCACTCCTGCGACAGACTTTTCCTTTAATCAAGAAGCAGAATTACAACTTGTCATTACACTTTTACAAGAGAAAGCAATAAAGGGTACAATGGGGGAAGTTGGAGGCTAGGGAAGGAGTTGTCAGAGACTAAGTAAAAGAGACTGCCAACAGCTGTGGAGGACTGGGAAACTGAGTCTGCAGACCCTGCTTGATCAACTGTGGAGGACTGGGAGGACTGAGAAATTGAGTCCGCAGACCCTGCTTGATCAACTGTGGAGGACTGGGAGGACTGAGAAATTGAGTCCGCAGACCCTGCTTGATCAACTGTGGAGGACTTGGAGGACTGAGAAATTGAGTTCGCAGACCCTGCTTGATCAACTGTGGAGGACTGGGAGGACTGAGAAATTGAGTCCGCAGACCCTGCTTGATCAACTGTGGAGGACTGTGAGAACTGTGAGGACTGAGAAATTGAGTCCGCAGACCTTCATCAAGCTGGCAGTTCTCCTCTCGCCCCTGTGCCACCCTCCAAAATGAGAGGAATTGGGGGCTATTTATAGGCCCGGGGCGGTAACGGTCTTGGTAATGTCACCACCGGTGAGGCGGTGAGTTATGCGAGTACAAATGTTGAGTCCGCGGAGTCCGCGATAGGTCGCGCGGTCTGGGACTTGCTTCTTGAACTGGCTACTTCTTGGACTAGGAAGAGCAGGTCGCCGACCTGGGCACACTCGGTGGACTGGAGGGAGGCAGACTGCAGGCTTTTCCTCTGCTAAAGAGAGAGCAGGTCGCCGACCTGGGCGGACTGGAGGCAGGCAGACTGCGGGCTTTTCATCTGCTAAAGAGAGAGCAGGTCGCCGACCTGGGCGGACTCGGCGGACTGGAGGCAGGCAGGCTGCTGTCTTTGCCTGGGTTGGCAGCTAGGAGAGGCAGGCTGCCTGATACAAGCAGAGGGGGTGGCCTGAGGAACAGGTCGTCGCTTGGGCAGGCAGATGGGGTAGCCTGAGGAGCAGGCCGCCCACTAGGGGCGGCGGCCTGGGCAGGCCGCCCACTAGGGGCGGCGGCCTGGGCAGGCCGCCCACTAGGGGCGGCGGCCTGCTCAGGCCGCCCACTAGGGGCGGCGGCCTGCTCAGGCCGCCCACTAGGGGCGGCGGCCTGATCAAGCCGCCCACTAGGGCATGGGCGGATCTAGAGGGGGGCCCAAGGGACACTGACCCCCCCCCCCCCCCCCATTATTTTTTGAAATTTTATAGAAGGACCGATATTTCTCCTGATCTCCTCCGATCGACGATATCATCCAACATTCCTGGTTGACGATCGTTCATCACTCGATGATCGATCGACGATTTCCCGTCCGCGGTCCGCCACATTCTCCGATCGACGATTTGATCCTTTGCCTCATTCTCCCGAGTCCCGATCGACGATTTGCTCAGTTCCCCCATCGACGATTTGCTCCTCCCGATCGACGAATTCGCCTTTGCCCGATTCTACCCTACTTAATTCATTCCATCGACGATTTCCCCCATCCCGCGCCCGTCGATTCCCCGTCCCGGTCCCGACGATTTCCCCCATCCCGCGCCCGACGATTTCCCCCATCCCGCGCCCGCCGATTCCCCGTCCCGGTCCCGCTCAGGTTCTTCTTCTTCTTCTTATTCTATCTCGCGCCCGACGATTTGCCCCATCCCGCGCCTCGACGATTTGCACCATCCCGCGCCCGCCGATTCCCCGTCCTGGTCCCGCTCAGGTTCTTCTTCTGCTTCTTCTTCTTCTTCTATCCCGCGCCCGATGATTTCCCCCATCCCGCGCCTGCCGATTCCCCGTCCCGATCCCGCTCAGGTTCTTCTTCTTCGTCGTCAAATTCTTCTTCAAATTCAAATTCTTCTTCTTCTTCAAATTCTTCTTCAAATTCTTCTTTTCACTGCATTTTTTTGGGGAAAACACTACTGATATACATAATTTTAACTTCATTATTTTTGGGTTCTTTTAATTGCAGGGAACACAAAGGAGGAGGTTGAGGAATTTCTCAATTTAGGACTCAGGAGTATCTCAATTCTTGACCTTTCATACTTTGCTAGTGCCTAGTGGCGTTGCTTATTTAAGCTGAGGTCCTGAGGACCAGAGGTATACTTTTTGTTTCTTCGTATTCATCTTATTTCTGTTTATATGAATGTTAGTAGGGATGCTTTGAGGTATTAGTCAAATAGTGACTAAGAAAAGCATAATAGAATTTGTGAATCTGTGATGAATGTTTGTAGGGGTGCTCCGTAGTATTGTTCGGTAGAGGATCAAGCGGAGAAAATAGTACTCTTCTATGAATTTTTTTTCAATTGTTGTTTTTCAATAGATGTAGCATAAACATAAATATGGACGGCCATAAGAAAAAGTCTAGTCTTGTCGCATCCATGTTTCAGAAAAAGTTAAAATCTCAAGAGTCTTCTTCAACTTGTACAACTTCATTTCAAGAATGTGAGAATGAGCAAAATGAGGAGTTTTCCCCGTTCCCATCCACTGAGACTGAGAATGTATTTCCTTCAATATCACCACAAATTCAAGATATTGTAATAGGGTCTGCATTTGATGTGGAGTTGTTTCCACATAATCCGGGAAAAAGAAGTATTTCCACATATCCTGTAAATGATCAAGAGGAAGTGAGGAAAGAATATATTCTAAGAGGTCCATGTCAGCCAAAATGTCATTCATTTTCGCCAAGAAAAATTGGAGAACGGTATCGTCGGTTTGTAGTCACACGGTTTGATATGTTTGAATGGCTTGAATACAGTATAGAAAAAGATGTTGCATTTTGTTTCGTGTGTTATTTATTTAAGAATGATATCGCAACTACTGCTGCTGGGGGAGATGATTTTGTTACGGGCGGAGGATATAGGTCTTGGAATAAACCTAAAGGGTTCGCAAAACACGTCGGCAAATATAATAGTGATCATCAACTAGCGCTGCAAAAATTTGAAGTCTTAAAGCAACCAAAAAAATCTATACAAGTTGCTCTTGAGAAATAGTCGGATAAGACTAAATTTGAAAATAAAGCACGCCTACAAGCATCTCTGAAATGTTTGAGATATCTCTTACGTCAAGGATTGACCTTACGTGGTCATGATGAGAGTCAAGACTCACTTAATAAGGGAAATTTTTTTGATCTTCTACAGTGGTTTGTAGATATTGATGAAGAGGTTGGTAGGTATATTTTGAAAAACACACCGGGAAACAATCAGTTGACCGCACCTTCAATCCAAAAAGATTTAATCAATGCATGTGCTAAAGAAACCACCAAAATTGTAATTCAAGAACTTGGTGATGATTACTTTTCAATTTTAGCCGATGAATCCAGTGACGCGTCACATAAAGAACAACTTGCTCTTTGTCTGCGTTACATTGATAGAAATGGAGCAATAATAGAGCGATTTCTTTGTATTGTGCATGTTTCTGAGACTACTGCAATATCAATCAAAGCTGGAATTGAATCTTTACTAATGGCTCATTCATTGAATTTATCTAAAATCCGTGGACAAGGATATGATGGTGTCAGTAACATAAGTGATGAGATAAATGGACTTAAAAGTTTAATTTTGAGGGAAAATCCGAGTGCATATTACATTCATTGTTTTGCGCATCAACTTCAGTTAACACAAATTGCAGTCGCTAAGGTAAATGATGATTGCCAGTAGTTTTTTGAAGCAATTGCAATCTTATTAAATGTGATTGGTGTTTCCTGCAAACGAAATGAAATGCTTAGATAAAGCCAAGTTCAGAATGTGGCTAAGGCACTAGAAGATGGTGAACTCAAAACTGGATCAGGTTTAAATTAGGAGCTTCGTTTAAGTCGATCTGGAGATACTCGTTGGGGATCACATCACAAAACACTAGTGCATATCATTTCATTATATCCTGATATGGTTGCTACACTTGTGAAGATTGGGAAGAGTAAAGCAAATGATCGGGTGAAGGCTCAAGGTGTTTTGTTCGCATTAGAATCATTTGATTTTATTTTAATGGTTCATGTGATGACCACTATATTTGGGTATACACACGAATTAAATCTCGTTTTGCAAAGAAAGGATCAAGATATTGTAAATGCAATGTCTTTTGTTAGTTTGACAAAAAAAGGATCAAGATATTTGGGTATACACACGAATTCAAACTTTGAGGGATGATGGATGAGGCACTATTTGAAAAAAATTTGCTTTTTTGTGGCAAACATGGTATTCATATTCCTAATATGGATGATCGGTATATTCCCCGTGGAAGATCAAGAAGTTTTGTTGAATACTATATAAATTTGCATCATTATAGAGTTGAAGTTTTCTTAAAGGTTGTCGATCAACAGCTACAAGAGTTAAACAATCGGTTTGATGAGGTGAGTATAAAGTTGCTTCAATGTATGACTTGTTTGAATCTCGCTAACTCATTTGGTTGTTTTGAAAAAGAAAAAGTGATGCGGCTTGCAGAATTTTATCTTAATGATTTTTCAAGTTTAGAACTATTTAATTTGGAATTTCAACTCGAGAACTACATTGTTGATATGAGAAGTGATGAGTGATTTGCTAATTTGAAGGACCTTAGCCACTTATCCTTGAAGCTTGTTGAAACCGATAAACATGCTGCTTATCAACAAATCTACAAGCTTTTGAAGTTTGTATTGATTTTTCCTGTGGCTACTGCAAGTGTGGAAAGAGTATTCTCATGCATGAATTATGTGAAGAACAAGTTGCGCAATAGTCTGGGCGATCAAATGTTGAATGATTGTCTGGTTACTTTTATTGAGCGAGAAACATTTTTGAAAGTCAGTGATGACGATGTTATCGACCGTTTTCAAAAAATGAGGGCTCGTCTTGGACAAATATAAAATTTTACTCATGTATTTTGTATTTTGCAGTGTTATGTAATTTGTATGACTTTCTATTATCATGAATTAATATTGACTTGTTATTTTAAAAAAAAAATAAATTTGTGCAACCTCATTTCCAAATTCCTGAATCCGCCACTGCACTAGGGGCGGTGGCCTAGGCAAGCCGCCCACTAGGGGCGGCGTCCTGCTCAGGCCGCCCACTAGGGGCGGCGGCCTGGGCAGGCCGCCCACTACGGGCAGTGGCCTGCTCAGGCTGCCCACTAGGGGCAGCGGCCTGGGCAGGCCGCCCACTAGGGCAGCAGGCCGCGTCTCGCCCAGGCCGCCGTCTCGCCAGGCTCCGCTCGCCAGACCGTCGCCCCAGCTTAGCAGGCCGCAGCTCGCCCGGTTTCAGCACGCCTATTGGCTGATCAGGCCGCCAGGTCGCCACTCGTAGGCCGCCTGTCTGCCCAGGTCGCCCCCCCCCCCCCCCCCCCCCCCCCCCCCCCACTTCCGCAGACCGTTAGTTCGCCCGGCTTGAGGGACTGCCCCTGGTGGACTGCAATTAGCCGCTTAGAATAGCAGGATTTGGCTGTTGGCAGGCCAATCTGGGGGCATTTCGGTAATTTCCAGAGCAGTGGAGGTTGGTTATTTGCAGGTCATACCCAGAAAACTATAAATAGGCCCTTAGGGGTGCTTTGGAGAGGATTGCTGCTTGGCCACTTGAATCCCTCTCTCTTCATCCTTCAAGGAACCTAGCTCAGCATTGGCTAAGGAGGGGGAGATCATCAAGGTCTCCCGGGTGTGAGTTGTGACCTCCACGCTAGAGCCGAGTGTCTGTTCCTAGTTTCCTGAGCCTTTGGTCCGTGACATCCACCTGAGTGTAGTAGGTGTGAGGTCACCCCTTTCGTGGGACCCTGAACTGCACAAAAGACCAAGTTTTTGGTTTCAACAGATAGTTATGGTTGATAGTCATGTCACTCTTTCAAATACTGGAAAGAGACACTATTGTAGTGATTTTTTAAAATCATGATAAAAGTTAAGTGAACTCTGAGAGCGTAATTCTCGAATATGTGATCTCATGTGAAGTATTCATAGATCACATCGTGAAAATGATAAAACTGTGAGGTTGAGCTTACTATGAGTTGAGATGATCAGCTAAAGCTGATATCAACTAAAATGTTGCAAGTTGGGTAATTAAAATGACATCAGATCTAAACCTCTTTTGGTTTAGTATTATGATTGACGACGAACAAAGTGGAAGCTATTCAGTTTTAACATCATGAACTTGATAAGCTGGGTGCTTCAATGGAGGAATGAATGTCTTCTACCAAGTTGAAGTCAGTTTAAGGAAAATCCCAAATATACTTTTGATATAAGAAATTCAAAGTTAAAAAGATGTGCATAAATGAATTAAATTTCACACCAAAACTAGAATAATAATTATTAGGCTTCAACAATATTTTATACCTCAAAAGAGAAAGCTGTAAAACTCAGCTATGAGCCTATGAATCCGTGAGTTTTTGCTTTACATAGATTGGGCAGAACTAAAATCAACAATAGCTCTTCCATACATTCTCATTAAAATCTTAGCTACATTCATTCCTCTAGTAGAGAATTCTAGACTACTATTACATTTTGCATTTTGCTATGCAGGCTCAACAGATTCACAATTTGCATTTTGGTAGGTCGTTTGAAGCATTACGGGTGGGGGTCAAGGTGGAACTATCTCCTCATTGCTCATAACTTGAGTTTTATAGGCAAATCTTAGATTCAATACGGATGTCAGATATCTTAGTATCCGAACTAAACTCGTTAAATATCCGAACTAAACTCGTTAAACCTCTAAGTACAATAGTACAATATACATCCAAATATACATCATAAATATTTAATTTTATGAATTTGAAGGAACGGAATCTTTAATATGTGATTTTGGGATGCAGGCGGGACAGCTTCATCACCCACAGAGCATTCTGCGATGCGTTGGCGCAGGACGGCGCCGGACACCACGTCGGCGGCCTCACCGCCATTAACGGAAGCCATTTGTACCGAAACAGCGATAGCAGCAGCGCCATCAGCCTTGGTTTATCTCACCTCAACTCATCCAACGCTCACTCCTCTCTGCATCACCATCAAGCACAAATGCACCATCCATCGCCGGAACTCCTCCGCCTCGGCGTTCCCGCCACCGTCTCCGGCCAAAACATCTCCCTCGCAACCCAATTCGACCACCTCCTCCCCACATCCCCCCATTCCTTCTCCTTCCGCCCGCCGCATTCCGCCCCCTTCTTCCTCGGCGACGTCGAGCCCCACCAATCCAAACCCCCTTTTCACGGCCTGATGCAATTTCCCGGCCTCCAATCCAACTCATCCCATAACCCCTCTTCCAATCTCTACAACCTCAACTACTTCTCCAATGGAGGCAGCGAAAACCCTAATCTAATGATCCACGATCAATTGAACGGCGGGAATCTAATGACCGATGATCACATTCAATGTCTCTTCGCCGGATCTGCTCAATCTGATAACGCGGCGGCCCTCCCTCAAATGTCGGCGACGGCGATGCTTCAGAAGGCGGCCCAGATGGGCTCGACTTCAAACATGGGAGATCAGATCTTGAGGTCCCAAGTGGAGAATCACGAGAGGCATCTCATGGACATCATGAACTCCTTCGCTAACGGCGGATCCGGCATATTCGGAGGACGGCCGATCGACAAAGAAGATGAAGATGAAGAAGAAGGTAAGTTTGGGGGTTTCAATGCAGCGCTCTGTAACATGGACGAAGGAAACTACCAAAACAATGGATTGACGCGAGATTTTCTTGGAGTTGGGAGCTTGCCGAGAAGCGTGGGAAGGGGAATGGCTTTGGATCATCATCACGGCATGGGATCTTCCAGCCGGTCGTTTCACGGTGGAGATTATTCGCCGGCGGCGGGAAGAGGAGATTAATAAAATTGATGAAGAAGAGGCTATGAAGGTTATAGCTTATTGAAGAAGCTAGCGGTGCTTTAATTTCAAGTAATTCCTTTGTTAAATATGTATTTTAATTGTTGTTGTTTTTTGTTAGGAAATCTATAGTTGGAAAGTCTTGTAGAAGAAGGATATAAGATATTAGTAGCTATATCATACTTTATCCTCTCTTTCCTTCTAAATCTATACGCTCATACGCATATGGACAAGAAAATGTGGCTATTAATTCATACATCTCTATCTATACGCTCATAAGCTATAAATATGTTCAAAATTAGTATTTTTTTTCTTGTTGGGGTTTTTTTTGTCCAAACTAACTAAAGCAAAAAGATGGTGGTGGAAGTCATGAACACGAGGATTAAATCTTGTTTGGAGGGACTTATTTTCACCGGTCAAGCGGTCACAACCGCATGAACCGGGCCTTAAATTAAGGCCCGGTTCATGCGGTTGTGACCGCTTGACCGGTGAAAAATAATCCCCCCCCCCCAAACGGAGCCTAAATTGTCATTAGTTAACGCTCATCTAAGCAATTTCATCCACTTTTATGTCCAAACGAATAATATTTGTTAGGTGATCCTTAAGTGAATAACAGTTTTAACCCATATGTTTACGACCACCACCACAGTGCCAAACAGAACCTTAATTTCAAACTAAATGTGGTATTTGGTTGTCTTTAGAAATCTAAAGAAATCAAAAAATAGACATTACTTTATGAGCGCAGATTGCATACAATTTTGGCTCCGTTTGGCACGGTGGCGACAGTCGTATGCGTATGAGTTAAACCGTTATTCATAATGATCACGTAACAAACATCATTCGTTTGAACATAAAAGTGGATGAAGTTCTTTAGATGGGCGGTAATTAATGATAATTTAACTCTCATATTTGTGACCGTCACCGCCATCATTCATTTGTTGTCTTGCTTGCTCCTTACTGTGTCGATAAAGACCACACTATCAAACACTGTAATTTTGAAATAGAAGTTTAAATGCAAATACAAAAACAAAATATTATATAATGATTTTTTTTCATTTGATAAAAAAGACAAGTAGATGCATGAGACAAATAGATAATACTTTGGTTGAAGTGATGTCTAGATAATACTTAGGTTGAAGAATTAAACGGCAAGTCACCCGTGCCAAGAAATTCACTATGAAGAATGTTCCAAAATACAAGCAATGTACCTCCACAATCACAAAGCCGTATTTTATGTCTCTAGTTTTTCCTTAGAAATTTCTAACTGTCGTTTTCTTTACACATTAAGGCTCTATTTGTTTGGGCGTTTCGGAGCTTCGTTTTGGGCAAACACCGCCGGAAGGCGGGTAAACAAATGAACCACCGGCGGCGTTTGCTCCGTTTCCACCCGCCCGCCTTGAGAAACGCCCCAAAAAGCTCCGTTTGGAGCAGCCACCTCCCCCCTCTATTTCGAACACTCCCTTTCCACCCGCCGGATGGATCCGCCACCGCCGAAACAAATGAAGCCTAAAAGTCCCGGTTGAAAACGTACATAATATGCTCCTTGGGAGGGGGCGGGCGCAGCTGACCGCCGCTGTTGCCGCCGGGCAACCTATCTGGGCCGCCTGAACAGCTTGCAGTTCACTTTCGCCATTTCACTAAAATTGATGATCCAGGTGACCGGAACGGAGTGACGCTATTGGTCAGCATAAATTCTGGTCCGACGCTCAACGGAGCGACGCTATTGGTCAGCATAAATTCTGGTCCGGCGCAATTACCAACATATCCTTTCAGAAAACTATGAAAAGACACACATGTCTTTATTTGAAAACAAGCAACTCTCGATGCTTGAAAGAGCTCTGAGGTTTTCCGGCGAGAACGCTGGACTTAGATCGTTCTCACGCTCAAAATTCTCTCTGCTCCCTCTCTAGCACAAAGATGTCTCGAGGTTTCAAGAACACGACTTTTTCTTCTCCAAAGGAGCCCTCTCATTAAGGGTCTGTTTGGCGCAGCTCTGGCGGCTGGAAAATCTCTATTCCATCCGCCAGAGCTGCTTTATATGTGTTTGGGACAGCTCCCTGTGAAAAACTTTTCAAAAATCTGGAGCTGTTTTGCAGCTTTTCAGAAATCTCCCGCCCCCCAGCTTCTGCTCTTGCAAAATAGCTTTCTCTCTCACAGGTTTTGGAAATCTAATGGTTTCTTCAGTTGGAACATGCTTAGAGATCGGACGGCCTTCCTCCGGCGATTCCGAGCCCCTGACGGCCTTCCTCCGGCGATTCCGAGCCCCCGACGTCCTTCCTCGGGCGATTCCGAGCGCACTTCTACACAGAATACCCAAACACTCTGCAGCTTTTCAAAACTGCTCCCCAGAAATCTATTTTAAAACAGCTCTATCCGGACAACAGCTTTTCAATCCGCCAGAGCTGTCCCAAACAGAGCCTAAGACTCTGGCTCAACTGGAGCGCTTCCATCGCGGCTCCGAGAATTTAGCGATTTTCATCAGTGAAGTGCTTCCACGTATGCTGGAAGGACTTGGTTTCATTTCCACTGTTTTCGTACATTATACTTGTAGCGTATGGGTTGTCTGTCACCCTCCGAGAAATTATCTTAACTCTTGTAAATCCCAATAAAATAGTGGATTTTGGTCCGACACAGTTTCGGGCATGTGGTTTTTTGCCCTTTTCGGGTTTTCCATGTCAAAAAAAAGTTTTTTGTTATTTGCCGCTATTTTTCTATGACTGTTTGCAGTCTGGTCCAATTTCGAACTAAGACGGTCTGATTTTTCGGTCCGAGAAAAAACCGAGTGACACGCAACAAATATAAAAATTACAACACTCCTAAGCTTTCTTCAATGAATTAAAAATGTTGTGTCATAAGTTATGTCCAAATAATCATTGTAATAATATATATAGTGCGGGCGTGCGGGCAAGGGTCAAGATGGCGTACGGGGAAGTATCTAGTGCGGGCGTACGGGCAAGGGTCAAGTTGCCTTCAAATCGAAAAGTGATCAACATGTAAGTTGTAGATCTCAGCTAGACGAACAACTTTCATGTTGATTACGTTTTGATTTGGAGCTGTCTTGGCCCTCGATTTGGGCCCCGAAATCTAGGGCGGCGAGATTGCTACTGTAGCACTGTCGCAGCCCAGATTTCGGGGCCCAAATCGAGGGCCAAGACTGCTCCAAATCAAAAGGTGATCAACATGAATGTTGTTCGTCTTGCCGAGATCTACAGATTTCACGGTGACCACTTTCGATTTGAGACCATCTTGACCCCCGAAATGACTTGCCCGTACGCCCGCACGCAACCAAGCTCGCATATGATATTTTTTATATTATATTATATATATATATATATATATATATATATATATATATATATAATATATATATATATATATATATATATATATATATATATATATATATATATATATCTTTATTATATAAAACAATAATCATATCTCAAAGCACACATGAAATAGATCTGGACCGTCCGATCAAGCTCCATCAAACATGGGCCGTTGGATTCAAGACATGAGGTCTGCAAACATCCAAAAACAGTTTTCGGTCACTGTTCATTCCTGCAAAAAACCCGATACCTGATTTCCACCTCCCGCCGCTCACGCCTCACCCCCGCCGCCGCCGGCGGTGGCCCTGCCCGTGAGCTCCAGTTTTGGAGCTCACGGGCAGGGCCACTGCCGGCGGTGGCCCTGCCCGCTCGCCGCCGGACAACCCCCGGCGGGTTCGCCGGAGGCCGGCGAAACCCGCCGGTGGGCGCCGGGCAGGCCGCCGCGGCTCCGCCGGCGGCGGCGGGGGTGAGGCGTGAGCGGCTGCCCGTGCGCGCGTTTAATTTTTTTTATTTTTTCCGATTTTTTTTTATATATATTTAAATAATTTATATATATTAAAAAAATAATTAAATAGTTATTAAATAAATATTTAAAATCAGAAAATGAAAATTTAAAATATTAAATAACTTTATATTTTTAAAATTGTATGCCGGGGGGCGGGCGAAGCCCGCCGGGGGGCGGGCGAATCCCGCCGGAATGCCAAGCGGGCGAAGCCCGCAGCGACGCATCGAGAACGGGCGGAGCCCGTTCGAAAGATGCGATAGTGTATATATATATATATATATATATATATATATATATTATATATATATATTCATACTATCTTAAAAAGATATATGGTGGTCTGCCAAAAAAAATGAGTTCAAAATTAGAGGTATTAATTTAGATCGTTGAATGTGTCTTGATAATTTAAGGTGATTGTTAACCGCAACCCGCTATTTTACTTGTCGCACCCCAAAATCTCCAAATTTTTCGCGCCTTTTCGAAATACGCCTTGTACATGCAATATCAGGAAAGTGTTCAACACGAAAGTTGTAGATATCGACGAGATCTAAAACTTTCGTGTTGATCACTTTTCCTAAAAATGCATGTACAAGGCGTACTTTAGAAATATGCCCAGGTTTTGCTCCTTTTCGAAATACGCCTTGTACATGCAATTTCAGAAAAAATGTTCACCACGAAAGTTGTAGATCTCGTCGATATCTACAACTTTCGTGTTGAACACTTTTCCTGAAATTGCATGTACAAAGCGTATTTTGAAAAAGCGCGAAAATTTAGAAAACTTTGGGGTGCGACTAGCCAATTACGGGTTGCGGTTAACAATCACCTAATTTAATAGTTGTCAGATTATGGGTGAAGTTGGCCTGCCAAAAGCGATATTCTCAAAAGCATCCTCCTACAAAATTGAAAAAACTCGATACCACTGTTCTCCTCACTTAGCGCTCACGGATGCCGGCCGCCCCTGCCGCCGGAGCCACCGGCCGGCTGACCAGGGCACACCGGCAGGTACGTCGGGCCCCGGTGAACTCGTCGGTGGTTGTCCGGCGACGAGCGGGCAGGGCCACCGCCGGCGGTGGCCCTGCCCTTGAGATCCCGGATGCCCGCCGCAACTGCCGCCGGAGCCACAGGCGGCTGACCAGGGCACACCTACAGGTTCGCGGGCCCCGGCGAACTCGCCGGAGGTTTCCCGACGGCGAGCGGCCAGGGCCACCATCGTCGGTGCCCCTGCCCGCTCGCGGCGCCTGTGGCCCTGCCGGACAATTCGCTCGGGCGGCAAGTCCGTCGGAGGGCCGCCTCGGGAACCTCCGGCGAGTTCGTCGGGGCCGGCAAACTTGTCGGTGGGCGCCGGACAGGCTGCCGGCGCCTCTGCCGGCGGCGGCAGGGGACAATCGGGAGAGGCCAGCGCCTTTTTTCTTTCCAGTGGGGGGGCTGAATTGGGGAAGAGGCCTTGTGCATTTTTTTATTTTGTTTATTTTTTTCTATTTATATTAGAAAAATTAGATTAGTAATTTAAAATAATTTATAATTTCTTTTTATTAATTTCTTTTTATATATAAATAATTTTAAAAATGCATGATAACAACAAGGGCTGGCCCGGCGGGCAAAACCCCTGGGGTGGGTGCGGAGGGCGAAGCCTGTCGGGAGGGCGAAACACGCCGTCACGGATCGGGTACTGTATTGATTTGTTTAGGGTTTGGGGTTCAGGTATAGTCGTGATTGGTCGTAGGTTCGGACAATGCCCGCCGCAGGACAGGTACTGTCCCGCGGGGCACAAGGGCTGAAGGGTCGTGCCTGTCACTATATATATATATATATATATATATATATATAATCCCGCCTATACTTAGGCGGGATTAATCCCGCCAATAATCCCGCCTGGGATTTAATCCCAGGTGCGATTTAGTCCCACACCGCCCCCATCGGTTCTGCTTTTTGGATATATAATGCTTTCTGCGCCTCTATTGTTAAAGCAGTGATTGCAGGCCCAAAACCCGAGTTGCTGGCGGGCGGGCGGGGGTGCATGCTTTAATGGGCTCGTGGGCTGGCCGGCCTGGTAGTATATTTTGCTAATTTAACCTAATTTTTGAAATTATTTCAAGTAGGTTTGGGACTGTCTAGAGTAGATTTAGGAGGCCTATGAAAAGTCTGGAGAGATGGTGCAATTTAATTCTACGGCATGATATAATATCATGCCAGATCTGACGGCCGAATCGTTCCAATGAGTTTAAAATTCATCCATTTCATATTTCTATTATAGTGGTAAAGATATATATATATATATATATATATATTATATATATATATATATATATATATATATATATATATATATATATATATATATATATATATATATATATAATTTAAAAATAATTTATAATTTCTTTTTATTAATTTCTTTTTATATATAAATAATTTTAAAAATGCATGATAACAGCAAGGGTCGGCCCGGCGGGCAAAACCCCCGGGGTGGGTGCGGAGGGCGAAGCCTGTCGGGAGGGCGAAACACGCCGTCACGGATCGGGTACTGTATTGATTTGTTTAGGGTTTGGGGTTCCGGTACTGTCATGATTGGTCGTAGTGTTCGGACAATGCCCGCCGCAGGACAGGTACTGTCGCGTGGGGCACAAGGGTGAAAAAAAAAAAAAAGGGTCGTGCCTGTCAAAAGGATATATAATATATATATATTATATATATATATCAAATGCGAGCAACCTTATGTGGCGGGCGGGCAATGCCGTACGGGGGTCAAGGGTCCTACTTGCAATATATACTCATAAAAAATCAAAATGCGATTGCGGGCGACCGGGCATACCGTTTTGGGGGTCAAGATGATTTCAAATCGAAAAATGATCAACATGAAAGTTGTAGATCTTGACGATACGAACAACTTTCATGTGCATCATTTTTTGATTTGTAGCCATTTGACCTTCGGTTTGGGCCCCAAAAATCGGAATAACACACATTTAATGTAGCAATCTCGCCGCCCCGGATTTCGAAGTCCAAATCGAAAGTCAAAATTGCTCCAAATCAAAAAGTGATCAACATTGAAGTTGTTCGTCTCGCCGAGATATACAACTTTCATGTTAATCACTTTTCGATTTGAAGTCTCCTTGACTCTTGCCCGTACGCCCAAACGTCTGCACTAGAGTAGCCCCCTATATATCTTTATTATATAAACCAATAGTCTTATTTGGAAGCACACCATCAAATGCATCTGGACCGTCCGATCTCCAGAAAATCTCATATGGTCATTGTGTCTAAAAGTCGGGCCTGCCAATATCCAGATCTCGCAAAAAAATCACTGTTCCCTGCATCAAAAATCCTGATACTCCTCAGTCTCTTCACTGTCTCAAAAATCGTTCAAAAATTGAGTCGAATCGGAATCAGTTAAAATTGATTCGACTCAATTTGAGTCGATTCAATTTGACTCGAAACTGATTTCGAGTCGGTCCTGAATCGCTCGAAATATGATTCAAATCAACTCGAATTAATTTAAAAAAATTATTTATTTATTAATATATTCTTATTTTAAGCTTAAAATAATAAAATTTAAAAATTAAATAAAAAGAATGACGGTTTTAAGTGTTTCATTTGCTAAATTTATGGGTTGTCCAATTTAATTTTGAGCAAACAATGAATAAAACAAAAAAAATTGTTCAATTTCGAGCCGACTCGATTCGTTTTCGAGCTGACTCGATTTGATTTCGAACCGACTCGGAATCGAGCAATTTCGATTTTGAGTCGATTTCGAGCCGAGTTCGAGTCGAAAATTTGATTTCGAGCCGCGCCAAAGTCGCTCGAACTCAACTCGATTTAAGCAAGTTCCTTTTACTATTCAAAATCCTATCATTCAAAGAAAATGCAAACATCAAATTAAGTTACGATAGTGACTTAGATAGTTAGTATATTACGGGTCACTAGAGTTGTCACGGTTCCGGTTCGGTTCCGGTTCTACTAAAACCATGAACCGAACCACTAAGATAACAGTTCTTCAAATTAAAACCAAAACATTATTTTATTTGACCGGTTTCGGTTCTAGTTCCGGTTCCAGCTTAATTTTTGGAACAGTCATGTCAACGGTTTTGGTTACGGTTCAATAAGAACCAAAACCAAACCGGTCACTATCGGTTCGGTTTGGTTCCATGCGGTTCGGTTCGGTTCCAATCGGTTCCAACTAAATCCAAAATCAAACTTGGCGGAATGAAATAAAAGCAGACTGCAAATAGTAAAATTCAAAACTACATCAAAATAGAAATAATTATGTTGCCCACTTCTCGACGGACTTTTCCACGATCGGTGGGATAATATCAATTGTCTTCCTACACGTGTAGACTTGCCACGAATTCTTGTTGTCTTGCGCACGTTTCGTCGGCATGCTCAACCGTAACAACCGCCGACAATTAGTTGTCTTTCATGATTACTAATAAATAGTAGTTATATATATTATATATATTTTAAATAAAATATTTCAAAAAAAATATGTAAGTAAAATTGAAAATATATTATATAACTGTATAAAAATAAAAAATACATTGCAAAAATTGACTCCAAACTGTAACAATGTCAAACCATATCATATGATTTTTATGCGGTGAAGTTTTGTTTGGTTCAAAATGGACCCCCTTTAGTGTGATTTTTACACCTGATCCGAACCGGACCAAAGTAGAACCGAACAGCTTGAGCCTTGGATATGTTGCGATTCCGGTTCCGGTTCCGGTCCGGATAATAATAGGTAAGAACCACACTCGGACCAATGTTGTACACGGTTCCAAAATTCAAACCGGAACCCGAATAATTTGCAAATGGTTCGGTCCGGTTCTTTACGGTTCCGGTTCAGTTCCGGTTCGATTTGCGGTTTTCGGTTTTAAGTGACAGCTCTACGTGTCACTGATGCCAAAATAGTATATATATATATATATACTAGCATCTTCGAACGGGCTCCGCCCGTTCTCGATGCGTCGCTGCGGGCTTCGCCCGCAATCAAGCGGGCTTCGCCCGCTTAGCATTCCGGCGGGCTTCGCCCGCCCCCCGGCGGGCTTCGCCCGCATTCCGCTTCGCCCGCCCCCCGGCGGGCTTCGCCCACATTCCGGCGGGCTTCGCCCGGCCTCCGGCGGGCTTCGCCGCCCGACAAACAATTTTAAAATTTTAAAGTTCAAAAATTTTTTTTGATTTTTAAAATAATTATTTAATTATTTAGTAATTATTATTTATTAATTAGTTATTTTTTTATTTTAATTATTTATTAATTCAAAAATTTTTAATTAATAATATAAATTATTTTAATATAAAAAAAAAACCGAAAAAAATTCAGTTCCCCCCCCCCCCCCCCCCCCCCCGTCCCGCATCCCGCCCCCCACGGGCTCACGCCGCCGGCGGCGGCGGAGCCGCCGGCGGCCTGCCCGCCGCCCCCCGGCGGGTTCGCCGGCCTCCGGCGAACCCGCCGGGGGGCGGCGGGTAGGCCGCCGGCGGCTCCGCCGCCGGCGGCGGCGTGAGCCCGTGGGGGGCGGGATGCGGGACGGGGCTATCGGGAAAAAAGCCAATGTGAACAGTAAATTTTTTTTGTTTTTTTTTATTTGCAGGCCACCTGCTTTGAATCCAACGGTCCCTATTTGCTGTAGTTTGATCGGACGGTCCAAATATTTTTCATGGCGTGATCCAAATATGACTATTGTATTATATAATAAAGATATATATATATATATATATATATATATATATATATATATATATATATATATATATATCCGCTTTATTTTTCACATTTGCAAAATATTAATATTAAATCAGGGTCTTATTTCTTATTTTTGTGTTCCATCAATTCATGTGCAATGATTGAACATATCAAGATATGGATACCATCAGCACGCTGGGAGTATTGAAAATGTTGAAGTTATAAGTGGGCAGTCGGAATGGTGCAGACCACACAGACTGTGCGGCTTGCGCGAATAGACTTTTGTGAAAAGCCTGGTTCTTGGCTATAGTTGTTCTCGCGGTCTGTCTTAGCAGATTCCTTGGAGAGTTAAGCGCGCTGTTATTTTAGCTAACTGCGGACTGCGCGGTCTAGATATGAGACCGCGGAGACCGGCAGACCGTCGTTTGCGCGGTTAGATTTCAGGTCGCGTGGATGTCTGTTTGGCTACTTAAGTCTACGCGGACTGAGGTTGTTATCTGCATAGATGTGCGGACTGGTAGTGTTAACTGAACGCGGTCTGATGTTGACAGTCTGTATAGGCAGACTAGTGTTGCTAACTGCCACGTCACTGACAGTTACTATATCCCCTTGAACGATGACGGTATCCACTTGCCCGCCTATAAATAAGGGTGTTGACCTCGTCATTAATAAAGGGAACTGTAAGAACTATAGTTTGGGTTAAACTCGTCGGTTATGATTTTTTAACCGCGTGGCAAGGAGAAGTGACCGATTTTTTGTTGTGTTTGCAGATTGTGCGGCCAGTACATGCCAACCAGGATATTGATTCTAGCTATGAAGTCAAAGGAGGCAGTGCAGATAGTTGTTGTAGTCAGTGGGGCTTAGCAGTAGGTCGAGGGTTGGGCGACTGGGCGGTCTTCTTCCGTGGCAGTTTTCTCAGCTTAAATAAATCAGTTCGTCTCTGGCGGGATGACTAGCAGTTCGAATAAGCTGTTCACTCAACTCTGTGTTAAGAGACCTTGGCGATTAGGCGACCAAGAGTTGTAGACAAGTAGTTTAGTTTCAGTTAAGGTTGTTCGCGACGACTTCTGCGGGTCAGGCGACCTTGCGGTCAGGCAAACAGGAAGCGCGAACAGGATTGTTTCCTCAGCAGTCAATAAGCAATAGTTCGGGCGGCTAAGAGGATCTGTCTGACAGTTCATCAGTTTAGGAATCTGAGATGTTCGCACGGCCTTGGTGGTTAGTATGACGAATAGGAGGCTAGGTGGTTACAGTGTTCTGTCAGCCAATTTTGTACTTGTCTATTTTTTGGAGATCTCCATCGGGTGCATTGAGAAATCATGTCTCGCAATGTATGTCTCGCTTTGTAAAGAAGATTGTTAATCCAATTTCAGCTCTTATTCTTCTATCTATTACTAGTTTTTTTGGCTTTATTGGCTAAGTGTTCCTGTGACCTTCTGGTTTTATAAAATTTTACATGATATCAGAGGGACATAGGTTTTAGCAGTGATCAACCATGGAGATTTACTAAGTACCTTTGGAAGTTCAAGTGAACCAAGAATCTAGCAATAAAAGGTAGTTACACAAGAGACCTTGGAATTGAGCTCCTGACGCAAACTAACTATAAGAAGTGAAAGTCTTATATAGAGAGTTATCTTCTGGACGAGAATTTCTGGGAGATCATTCGTGGAGACGAGAGAAAAGAGGTGATTGTTGTTGGAGGAAATGATCAGGTGATGAGGGCTTGGAGGTGAACAAATGCAAATGCAGAGTTCACACTCAAGCAGACGATATCACCGGAGTTGTTCAACCACATTATTGGATGTAGGTTGGCTGTTGAGATTTGGACAACCTTGGATGGCTCATTCAATAAGAAGAATGTAGCTCAGTTATATTTTCTTGAGAATGAGCTGGCAAGAGCAACTCATGAGGACCTGTCAATATCATATTTCTTCTTAAAGATGAAGAACCTGTGTGCTGAGATTTCAACATTGTACCCGGATGAGCCCATCTCAGAGGCAAAGCTAAAAAGACACATCATCTATGACTTGTGGAAGAAGTATGCGACATTTATTACTTTTATGTAGGGCTTAGCCAATCAACCATCTTTGCTTGTGCTGGAGAATCTACGGAATTCGCATGAGAGTTTGACAAGATATATAGCTGAATGTTCTATCTCAGGGGGAGATAGTGAGGTTCTCTATTCTGGAAAAAAGAAGATATGAGACAAGAAGAAGTCATCTGTAGAAGATGGTCCTTCAACTTCATCACAACAAGAGTGGAGCAATGCTCCTAATTAGGACGGACGAAAAAAAGGGAGGACCCATGTGTTACAGATGCAACAAGCCTGGTCACTTTAGAAAAGACTGCAGAGTCAATCTTCAGCTAGGACACACTACTGATAAAGGAGCTGAATCCATGAAGGAAGAAGACGGATGGGGGAACTGCTTCATGGCAGATATGACGGTAATATTTGTTCGTGACTTGGCGTCCATCAACTACCAGGAGGACAAGATCATGATCTCGAGGTGTGGTCATCATCTTACTGGAGATGAGTCGAAGTTCTCTTCTTTGCAGTCGTATACATGTACAACCCCGTATTCGCCAAGAATGGACCCTAAATGAGGCAGGCTTAGTTTTTAAGCTTTTTGAGTATTTTGAACTCTCGGTGGCCAATTTTGGCTCTAGCTTGGAAATATACTAGTAGGGGGGAAAAATTTTACCTCCCCCCAGGTGGCCCCTTCTTTGAGGCAGGTGCAACGGATTGGCAGGGGCGAGACCGGCCCGGGGCCGGGTCTCGCCCGCCCCGCGGGCAGGCAGGGGAGGGCGAGACCGGCCCGGGGCCGGGTCTCGCCCGCCCCGCAGGCAGGGGAGGGCGAGACCGGCCCGGGGCCGGGTCTCGCCCGCCCTGCGGGCAGGTGGGGGCGAGACCGGCCCGGGGCCGGGTCTCGCCCGCCCTGCGGGCAGGTGGGGGCGAGACCGGCCCGGGGCCGGGTCTCGCCCGCCCCGCGGGCAGGTGGGGGCGAGACCGGCCTGGGGCCGGGTCTCGCCCGCCCCGCGGGCAGGTGGGGGCGAGACCGGCCCGGGGCCGGGTCTCGCCCGCCCCGCGGGCAGGTGGGGGCGAGACCGGCCCGGGGCCGGGTCTCGCCCGCCCCGCGGGCAGGTGGGGGCGAGACCGGCCCGGGGCCGGGTCTCGCCCGCCCCGCGGGCAGGTGGGGGCGAGACCGGCCCGGGGCCGGGTCTCGCCCGCCCCGCGGGCAGGTGGGGGCGAGACCGGCCCGGGGCCGGGTCTCGCCCGCCCGCGGGCAGGTGGGGGGCGAGACCGGCCCGGGGTCGGGTCTCGCCCGCCCAGCGGGCAGGTGGGGGCGAGACCGGCCCGGGGCCGGGTCTCGCCCGCCCCGCGGGCTGGTGGGGGCGAGACCGGCCCAGGGCCGAGTCTCGCCCGCCCTGCGGTTTGGCATGTGGGCTCTCCCCATCCTTGGCCCCCATTGGGCCTTGTCGTTACCGTTTTTGCCCCCGGGATGTTTTTACCTCTTTGCCCCCGGCGTGGCGGTTTCCTATTGGCTCAAGGCTTATTTGCCTTGGGGGAGTTTCAGACATTATGGGTCATGTGTTTGGGAAAAACTATAAATAGACCCCCTTGGGTGCCTTTGGAGAGCATCTTTCTGGCTTCCTCCTCCCTTAGTTCCTCCTTGGTAGAGTAGAGAGGGCTCCTCCAAGGCACCCTAGCTCGAGCATTGGCTAGGGAGGGGAAGAGCTCAGGTAGCCTTCCGGGTGTGAGGTGGGACCTCCGCGCTAGGGCCGAGGGTCTGTTCCTAGTTTCCCAAGTCTTCGGTCCGTGACGTTCCTCCGAGTGTAGTAGGTGTGAGGCCACCCCTCTTTTGGGACGCCGAACTCCACGAGAGACCAAGTTTTTGGTTTCAACAATACAGGCAATGGTGTCTTCATTACTGCTAATAATACCATACATGCAGTCAAGAAGGAGATAATAGTTTCTTTAAGCAGTGATAAGGGCCACTCACTTCAAGGAGTGTTTATCACACGCTGGAGATGAAAAAGAACCTGTTCTCGGTGACCAACATTGTGGAAGTTAGGTATCACGTTCTGTTTGGCTCGACAGAAGTGAAGTTTCTTTAGAAAATGTCAACGATGAAAGCTGACGTAACTCATATCGGGAGGAAAGTAAAAGACTTGTTTGTTTTGTCAACAAACTTTTATGTTGAGAAAATGAGGGCTAATGACAACGTTGTTATCTGGCATGAAAGGTTAGGGCATGTTAGGATGAACAAACTAAAGGCTACGATGGCAAGAGGCCTGGTAAAAAAACCTGCTTAGTTTTTCATCTCTAGGTGACTGTCATGTCTTTGCAGGATGTAAAAATGGAAAGACTCATCGTCTTCCATTTGACAAGTCTCTGTCCAGGTGCAAGACACCGCTAGAGTGCATCTACGGTGATCTAATGGGACTGATTGTCACCCATAGTCTTGGAAGAAGCAGATACATCCTGGTCTTGGTAGATGATCTCACCAGCTATATGCGGGTATATTTCATGAAGGAGAATTCAGAGACTTTCCAGAAGTTTATGAAGTTCAAAGAGCTCGTGGAAGGCCAGCTAAATTTATTGATAAGAAGTTTGAGAATAGATAATGGAGGGGAGTTCACTTTAAATGAGTTATTCAACTTTTGTAGAAAGCATGGAATCTGGAGAGAGATTTCTTGTGCACATACTCCATAATAAAATGGAGTTGCGGAGAGAAAAATCTGCCACCTGACGAAGACCTACAAGTACTGGCTTCACTCTAAAGGAATTCCCAAAGCTTTTTGGGCGAAGGGAATGTCCTGCAGAGCTTACATAATCAATCAGATGCCTCTAAGTATCAACATTATGAAGTCTCCACATGAGCTCATATTCAAGGAGAAGCCCAATGTGACACACCTTTAGGGGTTTGAATCCACCTACAACGTGCACGTTCTAGACGCTCTCAAAACTAAGCTATATGCGAAGACAAAGAAGCTTATCTTCATTGATTACGATGAGCGAAAGAAGCGCTGGAAGTGCATGGACCCCGAGACATGGAAGTTTGTCATCTCAAGTAATGTGGTATTTGATGAGCTAACATTGTATCTGGATAGTTCCTCTGTGCAACTACAAGAAAGCAGGGTGGACGAAAGTCAAGAAGAAGCTGCTGGTGAAATATGTGAAGTCAAAAAGCATTTTGAAACATAGGAAATCCACCTCAGATATGAGTCTCTTTTATGAGTGAGATATGAGATTCAACATGCATGGTTATACAGATGCTGACTATGGGGGAGATACCAATAATTGGACGTCGACGTCTAGTTACGTCTTCATATATGGATCGACAACTACCTCGTGGTGCAGCAAGAAGCATGATTCTGTGTTTGTCTCTAGTACTGAAGCGAAATATAAGGCGTCTGTCTTGGCAGCTCAAGAGGCCATCTAGCTTCGGAGGTTAGTGGATGACATCTATCAAGAGGTGCGAGGTCCTACTCTACTACATGGTGATATCGAGAGTGCTCTCAAGCTGGTTACAAATTCAGTTCGTCACGCACGAACAAAGCACATCAAGATCGAGCATCACTTCGTTCGAGAGGTATTGGAGAGATCTCTGATGGTGGAATATGTGAATAGCCAAGACAATGTCGCGGGCATTTTCACAAAGTCGTGGTCGAAGGGATCATTTGTGCAATTACGAGGATAGCTTGGTCTGACTTCCACTTCCCACTTTAAGGGGGAGTACTGAAAATGTTGAAGTTGGAAGTGAGTGGTCAGAATGATGCAGACTGCACAGTCGACAGAGACCGTACAACTATCGCAAATAGACTTTGGCAAATCGCCTAGTTATTGGTTATAGTTGTTCTCGTGATATGTCTGAGCAGATCCCCTGAAAAGTTAACATCGCAGTTAGTTTTAGCTAACTGCAGACTGCGCTGTCTAAATTGGGAGACCGCGGAGATCAACAGACCATTGCTGGCGTGATTAGGTTTCAGGTCGCGTGGTTGTCTGCTTGGCTACTTAAGTCCACGTGGACTGAGCTTGTTGTCTGCATAATTGTGCGGATTTGTGGTGTTAACCGCCGATACACCCAAAATAAATTTACGTATTAACGCTAATGCATATGCCGGATCAGGTAATATAAAGTGTGTTAAGATCGTTCACACAGAGAAGTGATTAATTTAGTGCTCACAAGTACTAGCTATATCTTTTTTAAAAAATTCAAGTGAATTTTGATAATGAAAAATTAAAAGAAAACAATCACCTACTTTAGCAAGGAGAGGAAAGAAACTTGACGGTCGCTCCCCCTCACTCCCACAAGCAGTCACCTACTTTAGCGAAAACTTTTTTTTTTCCAATGTGGGAGCCGCCCACTCTCGCCCTTGATTCGGTCCGCCTCTGATTGCGTGACCCACCAACCACATCATTGCCCCATGTATAACTGTCAAACATTAATCATCAGTTTGATTTTTCTTATTTTGCATCTTGTGCGGGTGCAAACTTGATGTGGATTTTATAAGTTTTGAAAAATGATCCAAACTAAACTCTCAACTAGGCAAGTGCACCTATCGAAATTTAGTATATGGAATATCGTATTTAAACTCGGGGACCGTTGAGTATTTGTACTCACAAGGACGAACTATTATTTTATCGATCGGAAAATTGGTTTTGCGAAAAACGAAAACGAACGTTAAATGAAGAGGAGAAATTCGATGAATAAAAGGCTAGCACTTGATCTAGAATCCCTTTGGGCTAGAATAAAACCCACGAAATTAAAGAGCACAAGCATCTAAATTATTAACTTCGACCGCGGAGGTTCCAAAGTTACGAAGCGCCTCTCTCGAGAATACGCACTCGACTAACCTTAGGTAAATCGATTAAGACCTCTCGGCCAGTCGAAAGACCTAAGCTTGCTTTAGGCGGTGAACCTCACTAAAGGAGTTGACTCCAAGGCGGAAGAATTTTGCGTTCCTCTCTCGAGGGGTGCAAGAAATTCTCTTTATCCTTGAGTGATCTACTCGTATCCACAACCTCTCGGTAAATCTAGGATACGAATCTAAGCTCGAATAAACATAATTTGCAACTTATGAATTCGAAGAAAAATTAAATCAAAGATAAACCAAAGTTTAGAAAATAGAATGCTTGCTAATTTGAGACAAAAATAAGAATTTTATTCCATTCCAAAGTTCATCATGATCAAGTGCTAATTGGGAAATTAGCTACTCATCATGATGGGAGTATTACATGAAAGCATAAAGAAAGACATGATTTAAGAAAAGACTTGAAAAATAAAGATTACACTAGGAATTGAAAATGCAGGAAAAACCGTAAATAGAACAGAACTAAGCTCCCAAAAATCTCCTCCTGGCCATCTGAAGCTGTCTGGAATTTATAGAAAAAGTTGCTGGGTGGTCACGCCCCTAGGTCACGCCCGTGACCTAGGGCGTGTCGGTCTCGGAACCGTCGTCTTCAAGTCTTCTGAACGTTGGCGCGAAACCGCCAAAAGTCGTTAATTTGCTGGTCACGCCCCTAGGTCACGCCCGTGACCTAGGGCGTGTCTTGACGGTTGTAGAAAAACGGCGGGAAGCAGAAACGGCGGGAATAACTCCGGCCGTTGTTGGAGGGGTCACGCCCCTGGTCACGCCCGTGACCATGGGCGTGTCTTGAGAAAACTCCCAGCGACTGAAACTGCAGCATTAAGTCGGCACGCCGGGCTGTCACGGGGTATGTCACGCCCGTGTCAAATGTGTCACGCCCGTGACTTGTTGCAAAACTGCCGTTGACTGGAAATCAGGGCAGGGCACTGAATGTCACGCCTGGAGTACACGCCCGTGTAATGATGGTCACGCCCGTGACCTTAAGGCGTGTAATTTTAATTGACGTGGCAGGTATCTCCTTCCACGAGCCGGGTTCTCGCCAGGATGTCACGCCCGTGACCATGTCGGTCACGCCCGTGACTGTGGCGTGTCTTTTCAAAAATTATCGCTTTTGCCTTGTTTTGTCTCCTGGTCAACCCTATAGACTCCAAATTGAAATTTGCAGCCCAGATTGCCCTGAAATAAGAAATTAGAAAAATTCAATAATAAAATTACAAAATATAATTATAAACTAATTAATTATTAAATAAAATAATATAAAAACTTGGACAAAATTAGAGTTATCAAATACCCCCATACTTACTCGTTTGCTCGTCCCGAGCAAACAACTTCACATGGAGAGTAGAAAAATTTAAATGCTAGAAAAGAAAAGTGAACCTAAGGAGTAAAATGCGAAGTCTTATGCCTATGCTCATAGCTATTTTAGTAGAAAAACTCACTCAGCATACAAGTTAGGTTTTTATTTTTCTTAAAATGTGTTTCCATTATTATTATTACTTTGTAAAATGAAAATCCGGTAAATCTTAAAATTATATTCAGGGAGAGTGTAGCGTGTGTACTAAGATAACATTGCACGAACGAAAATCAAGATACCCTCCAAAGAAATCCATCAATGTCGATGGCCATAGGCTTGCCCTTTCACATTCTCGTCACGGCACTAGTTTAACTTATAAACATAAATCAGAAGGACTTAATTAGGTAGAAACGTAGGCTTAGGCTTTTGGTGAGGATGGTGAAAGATAAGAATGATGGCTTAGTCACACCAAAACCTAGAGAAAGCTTGCACATAAAAATTTATCATGGCTTTAAGAACGCAGCCAAAATCCTAATCCCTTTTTTTTTCTCTTTTTTTTTTAATTTCCTTTTTTTTTCAATTCTCACATCAAGCCGAAGATTTCCTTCTACCTCTTCAAAATTTTTTCCCTTTTTTTTTTCTTTTTTTTTTCTTTTTATTTTGAAGAGGAAATGAAAATCAACTTTTGTTTTGAATTTTTAAGAGAAAAACAAAAAGAGCCACCAACAATAAAAAGTCTGCTAATCACTCACAAACTGTTTTTGTATATCTATGTGCAAGCTTGGTTTTAAGTGTGCAATTAGGTTGCTTTTTAGGCTTTGGTAAAATACTTGGTGGGGCTAAAACAAAAAGATAAGATAATAGGCTCAAAAATGGCTTGACAAAGATAAAATTTTAGGTAAGGGTGCAAAGTCTCAAACTGCCCAAAAGATCTGCCTAAATCATATCTATGCTAATGAGTTTAACTTATGCAAAGTCTTGAGAATAGTTAGAGGGCAAGTTCTAGACATCGAGAAAGAATATCTCTTTCTTGATCCGTGAAATATCTCTCTAGTAAACTTCTACTTACTCACCTAAAGTTTTTTTTTAGATTTTACCGGTTTTCAAAGTGAAAGTAAAATAAAACATTTCCACGCATTTAGAAAAATGAAAATCTAATTATATGCTAAACATTTAAATCTACATAAAATTCTACTTACACGTGCACTTGACTAGAAACACAGCATGGCCAACAGTTTTACTCCAAAATTCAGATTTCAATTTAAACATCAAAATATTCTAGTCACTATGTAAAAGTCGAATACTAAAGATTGCGCAAGTGAGTAAATATAGAAATACAGATTTCTCTAGTTTGAAAATTTACCCCCTTTTGTTTTTTGTTTTTTGTTTTTTTTTTTTTGTAAAAAAAAAAATAAAAAAAAATAAAAATAATAACATAAATTTTGTATGTTTTGCTAGAAAACTATCCCCCCATACTTAAATAAGACATTGTCCCCAATGAAAAAGAAATAAATAAAGAGAAAATTTAGGAGACTTCCCTGAAGCGGGTCATGCAGCACCAAAATGTACCTGGAAGACAAAGCTGAAGCAAAACATAATTTTTGTTTTTTTTTTTTATGATTATTTTAAAAAAAAAACGATACATGACAAGGAAAAATAAAATGATAAAAAGAAAAGATACAAGGGGGCAGACTACAATCCGAAAGAAAAATAAAGCAGGCTAATCCTCATCGATATGTTGTCGCGGCTCCTGATAGTGCGTCCGGAGGTCTGAAAACTCACGCTCAATACGTGTCATGGAGGAGGCTTGATTTGTTGCTAGCGTGGTAAATCGAGTGTCAAAACTCACAAATCGAGCATCAAAATCGGCCTGCATCGTATCTAAGCGTGTGTGAAGAGACGCAAACTGACGATCCCAATAGCTCTGAGGGCCGGGCTCGGAAGAAGGGTCCTGCGGTGGTGGAGGAATCTGGGGAGAGTGAATAGTGCCGCTGGGACCGGCACCGTAATCAAGGCCAAGATCTCCACCAACGACTGCGGGGGGAATAGCCTCAAACTCTCCATCACGTCGCCGCGCTAGGCCGAGGGCCTGAAGGGTCTGGAACTGGATAACTTGCGGCGTCTGGACGCAGCTGAGACGTGGAAGAGCATCCCAAATGCCGAGCTGCTTCGCGAGGAAAGTGATGAAGTTCCCGCCGTGTACGGCTCCCAACCTCGCATTTTCGGCCTGGTGCCGAAAGAAAATTGCGAGCAGATAACCAAGGTTGAGGGGGACCCGGTAAAACATACTATATAAATATAGTAAGTCTGCCCGAGTCACCACCCCGTGGCTATCGCCGCGACCAGAAATAGTGAAGGTAAGGAGGTTGTGGAGAATACGTAAGGCGGGAGAAATGAGTTGGCTGCCTTTGGATTTCTTTGGGGTGTAGGGGGCGGTGTCACTACTGATTTCCGCCCAAAAGGCGAGAAGGTTGAAATCTGTCGGGAAATCAGTAAGTAAATCGAGATAGGCGGGAGATTGGGAAAAAGCCTCCGAGCAGAAACCCATGACGACATTGAGCTGGCGGATGGTGAGCTGATGCACCATCCCACCTATGCGAAAGATGATGAAGTCGTCATCGGCCGCCCAGCGGAACTCGAAGGAAGCCAAGAACTCAACGGTGAGTTCAAGAAAGGCATGCTCGGAAATAGAGAAGAGAGAACTCCATCCAGGGGTGGACAGAAATCCCCGCACCAAATCCGCAGCTCCAAAAGTGGCGAGGATCGCCCAATCTAAAATGCGGAACACGCCAAGGGGTTTGGCGCGTAGGCGCTCGCTGCGCTCCTGCTGGGTTTGGTTTTGAAAAAGAAGCATGGCTTCCGCTGCGGCGGGATCCGCGGGGTGCTCGGAGGAGGAAGCGGTGGAGCGAGGGTGGTGGCGAGGCATTTTGGTAGAGGGGAAGAAGAAGGCAGGAATGATTCGGGTTAGCAAAGGGAGAAGAGAAGGGTGGATGGTGTGGAGGAAGAAGAGGGGGCAAAGCCCTATTTATAGGGGTTTTCGGGTTGGTCACGCCCCACTGTCACGCCCGTGACAGGGGGCGTGACAAGCACGGGACAAAAAAAGGAGAATCCGAGGCCTCCTGCCTCGGATTCCCTGGTCACGCCCCAGAGTCACGCCCGTGACTCTGGGCGTGTAAGGCGTGATTGGCGCAGGGATCCAATGCACTGGCATTGGATTCCAAGGTCACGCCCATGGTCACGCCCGTGACCATGGGCGTGTCTCATAAAAAAAAACTAAAAGGAATCCGAGGCGTTGACCCGGGGTCACGCCTCGGATTCGACGACACGGCCCAGGGTCACGCCCGTGACCCTGGGGCGTGTATCTGAAACGAGAATTAAATTTTTTATTATTATTATTATTATTTTTTGTTTTGTTTTTTTTTCGGGCTAGTCACGACCGTGACTAGGTAGTGTCACGGGCGTGACACTAACTGTCACGGCCATGACTGGGCAGGAAGAGAAGTTTTCCAGCTTCTCTTCGTCGAACGAAATTTCGGGCTAGCCACGCCCGTGACCAATGATGGTCACGCCCGTGATAGGACCGAAAGACGAACGGTGCGCTGCGCTCGACGAAACCACTCTCGGGTTTCGCTCGACGAACTAAACACGTCTCGGTCACGCCCGTGACCCATAGGTCACGCCCGTGACAGAGGCGTGTCGGAGCAGAAAATTTTTTTTCTTTGTTTTTGTTTTTTTTTGTTTTCTTCTTTTGATTTTTTTTTGTGTTTTTGTTTATAAAAAAATTTTTTTAAGGGTCAACTAAACAATAATTAAACAAAAGTTACCGACTTGAAGAAACGCGTAGACTTGACGCTCAACTCCTTCGATCGTCACGCCGAAAAAGATGTCCTTCAAACCTGCGAAAATTAAATTTAAAAAAAAAAATAATAAATAAGAAGAAAAGATAAGCATGGGGTGCCTCCCACAAGCGCTTTGTTTATGGTCGTTGAGCTCGACCCAATCGGGGTACTCGTTTAAGGGTTCGGGAGGTTAATTTCCTCCCGGTACTCATTAGTAGTATCACCGGCGAGGAATATCTTCAACCGGTGCCCATTCACTTTAAATTCGTCTTGTTCCGGGTGCGAGATAAGCACTGTCCCATATGGCCATACCTCTTTTACAATAAAAGGGCCGGACCATCGGGACTTGAGTTTGCCCGGAAAAAGTCGGAGACGTGAATTATAAAGGAGAACTTGGTCTCCCGGTTTGAAATCTTTAGGGTGCTTAATTTTTTTATCATGATAAAATTTTGTGCGCTCCTTATAAAGTTTATTACTTTCATGGGCTAAGGAGCGCCACTCATCGAGCTCGTTAATTTGGAATTTCCGAAGCTCGGAGGACAAAGTTTCATCTAGATTTAAAAATTTAAGCGCCCAAAAGGCGCGGTGCTCAAGCTCAACCGGTAAGTGACATGCTTTCCCATAGACCAATCGGTACGGCGTACAACCGATAGCGGTCTTGTACGCGGTCCGATAAGCCCAAAGAGTATCATCAAGCTTGACCGACCAATCCTTCCTACTAGTAGAAACCGTTTTCTCTAAAATTCGTTTGATTTCACGGTTAACTACTTCTACCTGACCACTTGTTTGAGGGTGATAGGGGGTGGCTAACCTATGTGTAACGCCATATTTAGACAAAACCTTAGCGAATTGTGCGTTACAAAAGTGGGTGCCCCTATCACTAACTATTGCCCGTGGTGCTCCAAATCGTGTAAATAGCTTTTTGAGAAATTGGGTCACGACTCGGGCGTCATTAGTGGGGAAGGCTTGCGCTTCCGCCCACCGTGACACATAGTCGACCGCTACCAATATATATTTATTTCCATGCGATGTTGGTAGCGGTCCAACAAAGTCGATCCCCCATAAATCAAAAACTTCTATTTCTAAAAATGTATTTAACGGCATTTCATCGCGGCGGGAAATATTACCTGAGCGTTGGCATTGTTCACAATGACTTACATGGGCGTGAGCATCCTTGAAGATGCATGGCCAATAGAAGCCCGCTTCAAGTACCTTCCGAGCCGTCCGATTAGCTTTATAGTGCCCACCGGCGGGTCCTTCATGACAATGCTTTAAAATTTGTGCGCCTTCCTCATGAGAAACACACCTCCGCACTACTTGATCCGCGCAAACACGAAAAAGGAAGGGATCCTCCCAAAAATAATTTTTCAAATCAGAAAAGAATTTCTTCTTTTCTTGATGAGAAAAATCATTCGGGAGGAGTCTCGCAACAAGATAATTTGCGAAATCGGCGAACCAAGGAGTGGGGAGGGTGATTACCTTATGAATGGCGAGAAGGCGCTCCTCGGGGAAAGTGTCGTCAATGTCCTCCTCCATGAGCTCCCCCGAATTTGGGTTCTCCAACCGCGAAAGATGGTCAGCCGCCAAGTTCTCCGCTCCTCTCTTGTCGCGAATCTCCAAATCAAATTCTTGGAGTAGTAAGATCCACCTAATCAATCGCGGCTTTGCATCTGTTTTTGCTAGTAAATATCTCAAAGCCGAATGATCAGTAAAAACAATAATTTTAGACAAAGTGAGATATGAGCGGAATTTATCAAATGCGAAAATTACGGCTAATAATTCTTTTTCGGTGGTCGTGTAATTTTCCTGTGCGGCGGTTAATGTTTTGCTTGCATAATAGATAGGATGAAAGTTTTTATTTATGCGTTGTCCTAACACCGCACCAACGGCAAAACTACTAGCGTCGCACATTATCTCAAAGGGAAACTCCCAATTGGGAGCGATCATGATAGGAGCGTTAATCAATTTTTCTTTAATAAGAGAAAAAGCACGCAAACAATTTTCGTCAAAAATGAACGGCGCGTCTTTTTCTAACAAGTGGGTTAGGGGCTTAGTTATTTTAGAAAAATCTTTAATAAACCGGCGATAGAAACCGGCATGCCCCAAAAAACTACGAACGGCCTTAACATTTGAAGGGGGAGGTAGCTTTTCTATAGTTTCAATTTTTGCTTTATCTACCTCTATGCCCTTACTAGAAATTTTATGGCCTAAGACCAAACCCTCCCGTACCATAAAATGGCACTTCTCCCAGTTTAAAACTAGATTCGTGTCCTCACATCTTTGGAGTACACGGGAAAGGTTTGCTAAACATAAATCAAACGAATCTCCAAAAACGGAGAAATCGTCCATGAACACCTCCATGATATCCTCCACTAATTCGTCAAAGATCGCTAGCATACACCTTTGGAAGGTTGCCGGCGCGTTGCACAAACCAAAAGGCATCCTTCGATAAGCGAAGGTGCCAAACAGACAAGTGAAGGTTGTTTTCTCTTGGTCCTCGGGTGCGATTGGGATTTGAAAATATCCCGAGAGACCATCAAGAAAACAATAAAATGAGTGCCCGGATAGCCGTTCAAGTATTTGGTCAATAAACGGCAAAGGAAAATGATCCTTACGGGTTGCATCATTTAATTTACGGTAATCGATGCACACCCGCCATCCGGTAACGGTTCGAGTGGGAACTAACTCGTTTTTATCATTAGGAACTACCGTTAACCCTCCTTTCTTGGGCACCACTTGGACCGGGCTCACCCAAGAGCTATCCGAAATTGGATAGATGATACCCGCATCTAATAATTTTATGACCTCGGCCTTGACTACCTCCTTCATGTTAGGATTTAGCCGGCGTTGAGGTTGAATAGTTTTGTGAGCGTGTTCTTCTAAAAAAATTTTATGGGTGCAAAAGGAGGGATTAATCCCTCTCAAATCCGTGATCTTCCACGCAATTGCGCGGCGATGAAGTTTTAAAATATGAGATAATTTAAATTTTTCTTCATCGGTCAAGTAGGCCGACACAATAACCGGGAGTTTTGAATCCTCCGCTAAAAATAAATACTCTAAATGATCAGGCAATTGTTTTAATTCTAGCGCGGGAGGTTCATCATAAGAAGTTTTCAAACGATCACTACCAATTTCTAAAAGTTCAAAAATAGGTGCGTGCGTGATCGAGAGATTATCACTATTTTCATGAGCAATTAAATCTAAATGTTCTAAATCGGCTTCATGATCAATAGAAGATAAAGATTTTTCAGAAAAAAGAAAAGAGTCTTCTTCAAGAGAAGCCTCCAAATAATAACATGAGTCGTCATTTGAGAGCGAGTTTTTCATAGACGTGTCAATAGTAAAGGTAACTTCTTCATCTCCGACTCTAAGGAGAAGTTTCCCATTACTAACGTCTATAATTGCGCGCGAGGTGGCAAGAAAAGGGCGACCGAGAATGAGTGGGACCTCGGTGTCCTCTTCGATGTCAAAGATGACGAAATCTACCGGAAAGATAAATTTGTCAACTTTGACAAGCACATCCTCTATGATCCCCATAGGGAGCTTGACAGACCGATCCGCCAATTGAATGCACATTCTTGTGGGTTTAGGTTCTCCTAATCCCAACTTCTTAACTAAAGAATAAGGCATTAAATTGATTGAGGCGCCTAGATCAGCTAACGCACGTTTTACTAATAAATCACCAAACAAACATGGAATGGAGAAACTACCAGGATCGGGTAATTTCTTAGGTAATTTATTAAGTAAAACTGCCGAACACTCCGCATTTAATTGAACCGTGGAGATATCCTCAAGTTTCCTTTTATTGGATAAAAGATCCTTGAGGTACTTGGCGTATTTCGGCATTTGTGCGATTATTTCACAAAACGGTAGATTAATTTGGATTTGTTTAAACATGTCCAAAAATTTACCGTGATGTTCATCCACCCGGTTTTTTTGCATTCTAGATGGATAGGGAAGAGGTGGTTGATAAGCTTTTGGTTTATTAAGCGTAGAAGGCTTAGACGGAGGAGAAGATGGAGAAATTATTACCTCCGTATCAACCGGAATTGGAGAAGTATCAACCGGATTTGGAGAAGTGGTTACCTCTTTCCCGCTCCGTAGGGTGATGGCTTTTGCATGCTCCTTGGGGTTGGGCTCTGTATTGCCCGGTAGCGCTCCTTGTTGACGATCGGAGAGCATTTTAGCGATTTGCCCGATTTGCGTCTCCAAACTTCGAAGAGATCCGGTGAGATTCCGGATGTTGGCGTCATTTGTAGTTGTATATTTAGTGAACAATTCCTCGAGATTGGGAGCTTTGGGAGCTTGCGGTGGAAAATAGCCGGGTGGAATCGTGTTCGGCGGGCGCGCCGCGTTCCCCGGATTACTCCAAGAGAAGTTGGGGTGATTCCTTATACCCGGGTGATAGGTATTGCCAAAATTGTTACCCGGATTATAAGGTGGCCGATTCGGATTACCCATGTAATCCACATGCTCGGCAATAGTAGAAGGCTCCCAATATTGGGGCTCACAGGTAGATTTGGACGAGGAAGCAGACATCTCGTTCATCTGTTTTTGCAGTTGCTCAACCTGGAGAGACAAACTTGAAACCGTATCGATTTCATACATCCCGGCCGGTTTAGGTGGTTTAGACCGAGGTGTACTCCATTGATAGGTATTCAAAGCCATACCTTCTATAAGCTCTTGTGCGGCCGCCGGTGTTTTGTTATTAAGCGTTCCACCGGCGGCGGCATCAATATGTTGCCTAGTTTGAGAATTTAGGCCGTTATAGAAGGTTTGGATTTGTAACCAATCCGGAATTGCATGATGAGGACATCGACGAAGCAATTCCTTGAAACGCTCCCAAGTATCATATAACGTTTCCGAATCAATTTGGGAGAAATAAGTGATATCATTGCGCAATTTAGCCGTTTTAGCCGGCGGAAAGTATTTCGTAAGAAATTTTTCCGTCATTTGAGCTCATGTTGTGATGGATCCTCTTGGTAGAGAACTCAACCACTGCTTGGCTTTAGTGCGCAATGTAAATGGAAATAACCTTAGCCGGATGGCATCATCGGATACACCATTAATTTTAAAAGTATCGCATATTTCTAAGAAATTTGAAATATGCGCGTTTGGATCTTCATCTTGAAGCCCATCAAATTGTACATATTGTTGTACCATTTGGATGATGCTTGGCTTCAACTCAAAATTATTGGGGGCAATAGCGGGGCGAACAATACTAGATTGAGTCTCGTCCAAGTTTGGACGGGCATAATAGGACATAGTCCTTTGTTCAACCGCATTTGGCTCACCCATATTGGAAGAAGCAGAAGAAGGAGATCTAGGAGAATGAGAAGAAGAACTAAATGAAGAAGGAGAAGAAGAAGGCGGTGACGGAGAGAGGATTAATGAAGGATTAGGAGTGTCTCCTAAGGAGTCTGTATCTTGAAAATTCGGAACTTGAAAACGTAAGCGATGCCGAAGGGTTCGCTCGATTTCCGGATCCAAATCAAAAAGAGGCGACGGATTCCCTCGGGTCATACACCAAAATAAAACAAAATAAATATTTTTTTTTTGGTTTTTGATATTGCTAAAACAAAAAGAAAATGATAAAATTAATAGAGCCTTGCTTTCAAAATATCAACAAAAAAGCCTTCCCCGGCAACGGCGCCAAAAACTAATTTGGCCAGGAGGAGATTTTTGCGAAGTTATAAGATTAGGCTCGGGTTGTTTATTTTCTAAAATTAATTTTTTGTCCGAAAATTTATTTAAAATAAAATCATCGGAAGCATCATGTTCATAAATTTGCGCTGCTAGAAAATCATAAATTGTGCAAGGAGATTCATTAATAGGAGGAAAATGGGGAGTAGTAGGAGGAGAAACATATTCTTCATCTACTCCGTCCAGCGCATCCATACACCTAACGAGCTCTTGAAATAAAAGTTGTTGTTCTTCTTCGGTATAAACAACTACTGGGGTACATGAGAAGTCATGTTCCTCATTAGCAACAGTATCCGAAGGAGAAGAATCACTAAATGTAAGAAAATTTTCATCCAAATTTTGGGGGGAAGAATCATATTGCAAATGAGAGGATTCCCCAAAATTAAGAGAGAAAGCTTGCGGTGCGGAAGAAGAACAACAAAAATTTGGATCCAAATAATGATTCTCATAACTCGTGAAACCTTCCGGTTGATCTTGCGACCAAGAGAAGTTTTCATCCGAGTTGGAAGAATAATTATTTACATCAAAATAATTATTCGCATTATCACTTGAAAAATTATTTTCATGAAAATAGGAAAAATTAGAAAAATTATTTTCATAAAAATTTGAATTATCATAAATGTGAGAAGAATTATTATCATAATTACTATCAAAATTATTTTCATAAGAATGATTTTTATAATAATTATAATGATAACAAAACTCACTTGGATGAGAACCGTGACAATAAAAACAAACAGACTGATGCTTTTTTGCGGCTTTCAAAATATCGAATTGATTTTGAAGCTGGGCAATTTTAGCAGCCAATTGAGAGAACATAGTTTTAATAAAGGAAAATAAACACAACCCGTACCTAATAGAAAGGAATTTAAAAAAAATGAAAAAGAGAATTGGGGTTAGAGAAAGAGAGTGATAAAAGTAATACAATTTGCGCCTTCAAAATATCAACAAAATGTCCCCGGCAACGGCGCCAAAAACTTGATGTGGATTTTATAAGTTTTGAAAAATGATCCAAACTAAACTCTCAACTAGGCAAGTGCACCTATCGAAATTTAGTATATGGAATATCGTATTTAAACTCGGGGACCGTTGAGTATTTGTACTCACAAGGACGAACTATTATTTTATCGATCGGAAAATTGGTTTTGCGAAAAACGAAAACGAACGTTAAATGAAGAGGAGAAATTCGATGAATAAAAGGCTAGCACTTGATCTAGAATCCCTTTGGGCTAGAATAAAACCCACGAAATTAAAGAGCACAAGCATCTAAATTATTAACTTCGACCGCGGAGGTTCCAAAGTTACGAAGCGCCTCTCTCGAGAAAACGCACTCGACTAACCTTAGGTAAATCGATTAAGACCTCTCGGCCAGTCGAAAGACCTAAGCTTGCTTTAGGCGGTGAACCTCACTAAAGGAGTTGACTCCAAGGCGGAAGAATTTTGCGTTCCTCTCTCGAGGGGTGCAAGAAATTCTCTTTATCCTTGAGTGATCTACGCGTATCCACAACCTCTCGGTAAATCTAGGATACGAATCTAAGCTCGAATAAACATAATTTGCAACTTATGAATTCGAAGAAAAATTAAATCAAAGATAAACCAAAGTTTAGAAAATAGAATGCTTGCTAATTTGAGACAAAAATAAGAATTTTATTCCATTCCAAAGTTCATCATGATCAAGTGCTAATTGGGAAATTAGCTACTCATCATGATGGGAGTATTACATGAAAGCATAAAGAAAGACATGATTTAAGAAAAGACTTGAAAAATAAAGATTACACTAGGAATTGAAAATGCAGGAAAAACCGTAAATAGAACAGAACTAAGCTCCCAAAAATCTCCTCCTGGCCATCTGAAGCTGTCTGGAATTTATAGAAAAAGTTGCTGGGTGGTCACGCCCCTAGGTCACGCCCGTGACCTAGGGCGTGTCGGTCTCGGAACCGTCGTCTTCAAGTCTTCTGAACGTTGGCGCGAAACCGCCAAAAGTCGTTAATTTGCTGGTCACGCCCCTAGGTCACGCCCGTGACCTAGGGCGTGTCTTGACGGTTGTAGAAAAACGGCGGGAAGCAGAAACGGCGGGAATAACTCCGGCCGTTGTTGGAGGGGTCACGCCCCTGGTCACGCCCGTGACCATGGGCGTGTCTTGAGAAAACTCCCAGCGACTGAAACTGCAGCATTAAGTCGGCACGCCGGACTGTCACGGGGTATGTCACGCCCGTGTCAAATGTGTCACGCCCGTGACTTGTTGCAAAACTGCCGTTGACTGGAAATCAGGGCAGGGCACTGAATGTCACGCCTGGAGTACACGCCCGTGTAATGATGGTCACGCCCGTGACCTTAAGGCGTGTAATTTTAATTGACGTGGCAGGTATCTCCTTCCACGAGCCGGGTTCTCGCCAGGATGTCACGCCCGTGACCATGTCGGTCACGCCCGTGACTGTGGCGTGTCTTTTCAAAAATTATCGCTTTTGCCTTGTTTTGTCTCCTGGTCAACCCTATAGACTCCAAATTGAAATTTGCAGCCCAGATTGCCCTGAAATAAGAAATTAGAAAAATTCAATAATAAAATTATAAAATATAATTATAAACTAATTAATTATTAAATAAAATAATATAAAAACTTGGACAAAATTAGAGTTATCAAAACTGAATCTTATAAGGATCGGTTTTTCACCACCTAAAATCCAAACCCAATCAAACCGATCAATTTGGTTTGAAAATCGTTTCGGTCGGATCCATTCGGCTTAGTTGGATAGGTTTTAGTTTTTTATGGACAGCTTTATTTATAACATTTTTTTATTAATAGCTAGGTATATTAATTTACTTCATTTAGAGCTAAATGAAGGACGAACAGCTGTCCCTGCCTGCAACGCGATGTTAGGGTTTCTTTCCGCCCTCTCCTCGCTTCATATAAATGCCCGCAAAATCCCAATCTCTCATGAACCCTTCTCGCCGCTGCTCTCTGCAATTCTGCAATTCCGTCTTTAGTTTTTAGTTTTTAGTTTTTCATCCTTTTAGTTTTGAAGATATGGCTATGCTTTTCAGCTTTTCTCCTCTTCCATCCATCCAAATACTCTGCGTCCAACTGATTACCGTCGGAACCCATTTCTTATGGCCGCCGCGTATGAGTGGACGCCAGATTCATGTTCTGGTCCATCTTCTGGTGTAGTTTGAGCCCCGGTTTCGTTGCTCGATCCAGTTCTGGGCATATATATATATATATTTTCTATTTATCCAGAAATTTTCATTCTTCAATTTGTTTACTGGATGTATTTGCTATGAAATGATGAACCTTTCCCCACATGATCGACTTTGATTATACTGCGCGCTTTGTATGCATTTCCCCTCTGGAGAAATCAAGCCAGTGGTTCTGATCAACTTTGGTAATCAATTCCAGAACTTTTCTTATTCAACCTCTGCAGTTCTTAAATGATTTTTTTAAGTTACACTCAAATCAATTTCGAAGTTAGATTTCTTCTTCAGTGTTTACAAATATTTGTTGTTTTTGTTGTTGTGTATTATGAATCGACTCTTCCTGGATATGATGATCATTTCCCCACATGATCGACTAAGATTTTAAGAAGCGCAAATATAAATTTTTTCCTTCATGAGAAATCAAGCCATTGTATCTGATCCAGTTCTCCTTGTATGCTTAATCATAATCATTCTTTACTGTGAACTGCATTTGGTATATTTTGCTAAATATAACAGGTTGAGGTCCATTTTGTCAAAATCTTATATTTTGGGTGTGCATTATGTCATTTGTCCGTTCTAATTTATTAAGATTTTCTTGTTTTATAGAAGAGAGGTGAGATGGGATACTTTTGTTACAGACCAGTGCACGATTCACAATTGTCTAACACATGTTATAGCACTGGGGTGGTTTGGATTCTCTCCATTTTGGGTCTCAAATGTAGTTTTATTTTAAGGTGATGTTATAAGACCGTTTTTGGCTATGTGCGAATGTATTGGGATTTGGATGCTCTCTATTTGTGGTTTCAAATGTAGATTTATTTTAGAGATGTTATATGCAGATCATTTTTGGATATGTGCAATCCAAAGATAAATGCATGCTAATCAAAAAATTCATGAGAAGTTTTGAACCCATATAAGCCTTGACGTGTACATAATCATTATGAAATTGTGCTGCTGCACATAGTTGAAATCGGCTTGCATATAGTTTTTATTGCCTTATTGTGTTGTGAGGATTGATTTTCTCTTTATTTAAAGGTGCTTAATTTGTTTTATTAAAGGAAAAATATATTTAGTGAATTTGTTGGCCATGAAATGAATGATATTTATTTGGACTCAAATGGAAAGGATCCTGGAACATAGCATTGGGGTCTTTTGTAAGCTTGCTTAAGATCATTGCAAAACCCTAAAAAGTTTTGTTTTTTGCAATTTTATTTTTTCTGTTTTGTACATTGAGTTTAATTTGGTGTGATATGATGAGCCTTTCCCCACATGATCGAAGTTGATTATAATGTGCGCTTCTATTCTATGAATTTCTCATTAGAGAAATCAAGCCAGTGGTTCTGATCACACCATTTATGTGAGGTCAAACATTTTTTAACTACTTTTAATTCAAATTCAACCAGTAAGGTTTTCTAGGCTCTCCTTGGTGTATGCCTTTTTTTTGCTCTAGCTAGTTTGAACAAAATTGGCACCATCATAGAATGTTTTTGTATTGACAATGGTTATGAGGGCCATAAAAAAAGAAAACTGATTTTGAACATAAACTTAGATGAAGTAGTTTTGGTGAGGGCGAGTGTTCATGAATGACTGTTCATAACCATCATGCTCACTACTGTAACCTCCCATTGGAGCCCTACTGATTCTTTGCAACTGAAATGTGATTATTTGCCATTCCTACACAATGATTTTGTACATTTATTTTTTATCTGTTATTCTTTTGCAATATTATTTAGTCACCTGTTATCTTCTCTTTAGTTTTGCATTTATTCTTTTAGGTCTCAAAAAATTATTGCAGGATCCCTAAACTTTTGATTCCATTGAGAATGATCTCTTATTTAACTTTTGTTAATGCCACGTACATTAAAAAAATCTTAAAATATTTGAATAAATGTAAAATTGAAAATTTTTAGGAGGTTGATTTTGATTCTTGGATGTGCTTCATGATTTTAAAAGAAGCTTAATAAGAATTAGGCTCTTTTTGGCATGGTGGTGGTCATCATGAACAAGGCGTTAAATTGTCATTTGTTAACACCCATCTATGGCACTTCATCCTCTTTAATATTCAAACGGATGATGTTTGTTAGGTGAATACCACTGCCACCATTGTGCCGGCCGAACGGAGCCTTAATGTGAAGTCAAAGTATAGTTAGGAAGTATTCACCTTCAAGCCAGCTGAAATTGTAGATTTCAATTCCTAGATTTTAAATTTTATTTCATTAAGAATTTGACGCTTGATTTTATCAGAATAAGAAATAGTATTTATCTCAAAATGCATTGGATGCTGATTGTTGCTCCTTGTTCTTTGTTAGTGTGTAGTACCTTGTTGGTCTGATCGATTACTTGTGCTAGAAGAGTATTTAGACTGGCAGAAGGCACATTCAAGGAAAGGCTTGAGGATATAGACTCATCAAGGTATAGAGATTAAGGGAATGTAGGCAAACTCAGGAGAATTTGGCTAGAGCACTGATATAATTTTAGGCAAGGAGAAAAAGAGGACGAGCTATACTCACTTCATATCTCATTTACTAACAAAATTCAATTACAATTACAAATATACCCTAATATACTAATACTGTGAATGGATTTGCTGTTGGTGATCGGAGTTATCCTTCATTCATGTTCAATATTTTGGCTCCAGGTCCTCAGTAAAAGGTTTTGTGAGGTTGATGATGTTTATATATTTTCAAGTGTATCAATGATTACTGTGCAGGAGAGGTTGCTTTTGCAGGTTCTCATAGCCTCTTCAGCTTTTAAAAGTGACCTTTTCATTCCTCATGTCTCAAAAATGATGTACAATGTGTTTGCAGTGGACTCTCCCTCTCTTCTCTAACCCAAAAAACAAAAAGAAAAAAAAGGGAGAAATCCTAGTGCCGCCGTGGAAGTTGGCATGGTTGCCGAACCATGTAAATCTGTGTTTTCTGAGTTGCTTTCTTACTTTTTCTTTGTTACTTTCCATCTCTTTGTTCCTAAGACAGTTCAATCTTATTTTTAAGAGTTGGATGTGAAACATGTTTATTGAGTCAATTTCCAAGAACTAGTGATTGTATTTTCATATATTGTTGTATTTCTCAAATCATTTTTATGAAAGATAACTAGTAGAATATGTGCATGCCCCCCTTGTCCTCTTCTTTATGCATGGTTTATCTTTTCTAAATGAAATTGTCATATTTTCTGCTCTAATCAATAGGAAAATTTGGTCATCAGCAAATCATTGTTTAATTAGAATTTTCTTTTTATAATTGAGTAAGTTACAGAGTCAATCAGCCTACTAAAATTTGCAGGCATTGCTCTGGCAACCAAAGCATGCCAGTAAAATAAAACAGAGAAGTCGAATGTTCCATGTGAAGTCTATTCATGGGGTTTCTTTGTGCCTGGGCTGTAGCAGTATTTTGGGCAATGCCGGCAGTTTGCTGTCAAGCGGTGTTCGGAGGCAACAGCAAATGTTGCTTTTCTAATTGCGTGGGCTTTTTGCAACAATATCCTCTAAATCTTAGAACAAAGACTTTGTAGTTGAGCCACGTGTAAAAACACTTTTTAAAAGTACACATGACATCTTAATTGTTTTTAAAAAGGGCGCTGATATTTCCATTGAAGTTTTGACTATTTGAGCTTTTAGTTAATCATAAATATATTTTTTTTAAAATGGCTATTCGCAAATACGAAAGCTATCCGCACTCAAAAATTGGAAAAAGCGGAGGAGCAGAGCACCATTGTCTGGAGGAGGAATGAACGTTTAAAAATCAGGAAGAGGAGCACCGTCGTCAAGAGGAATAGAGATCGTCTTATGTGGAAAAGATAGCCTCCAGATAATGGAGGTAAATACGTCGTGATAAAGAATGACGCTCGGAAAATGAAAGAGCACTTGCCAGATTTGAAGCCCTTCAGGTCGGGCGGAAAGAAAGGAGGGTCACCGGTGGAATCATGATTTGGAGGGGAGGCGGAAGCATGAGAGGGGTGAGTGTGAATAAGGAATAATTTTTATGAAGTGCATGCTAATAAGAGTTCTAAAAATTCAAAAAAAAATAAATTTTGAGTACATATAGCCAAAAGTGCGGTCCTAATATCAGCGTCCTTAAAATGTGTTAGAAAATATGTAAAGGTCTAAAATATAGTTCAAATTATGGCCCATTTATTTATGTAGTTTAGTTTCACATCTTAGGATGAGAATCTTGTTATGGCTCCTCTCAAAATAGTCTATTAAGGTTTATTAGTGTAGAATGACCTTATATAGTATCTCCAGCCTAGAACCGTTACACTTTAGTGACACGAAACTCAAAGAGTCATTCTGAGTCGTTCCTGACACGCGCGGACATATAACTAAATATCCTAACAATTTCCTCCTATGTCCGCGGAGAGACCGACGTCAGAAAATGGTTGGTGTGTGTAAAGTTCAGCCAGTATTTGACTTAATACACACACGTGTTCACAACATCTGTCAGAATAAATTGGATTTAAGGAAACAGAAGTTAGTATGCACGTATAAGAATAAAGCATAAACTCAGCAGTAATACATCAAAGTCAAAAGTACAATCAGAGAATTAGGTACTAGCACAGCTAGTGTCTCATGATCAACTAAAGAGCAATAAAAATAGTCCAAGCAACAGATGAACAGAAAGGAGAGCTAAACAGTGTTATAAACCAAAGATAAAAATCAAGCAAACACTCTAGAAATCAGCGTCCAGCAGGTCATCCTCCTCTGGATCCCAACCGGCAAGTGCTCCTCCATCAGCAGCAGCTCCTGTAATTTTCAACAGAGAAGTTTATTCAGAATGAATTCAACCTTGGAAAATGTACAAGTATCTAGTTCTACTTATATAAACGTAGTGCAATATGATGAAGCATGTGTAGAGTATTTAAGTTCTACCTCAGAATCCATTATCTATTTTCAAAGAAACGATGTTATGGACTTCTGGACACCGTAACTGTATCTGTGTTTTTATGTGGAATGTCATGGTTATTTTTCTTTTAAAGTCAATTGGAACTCATCAAAAGTGGAATGGAACCAATAAACAGAAGAAGAGTCAACCTAATCAGATTGTGTTATCAAATGTGAAATAACACTCTCCTCCTAGATAAGGAAGACAAACCCAGATGGAGTTGTTAACATCAAATGTGAAATGAAACAACTCACCAGATTCGTGCTCAGCAACCCCAAACATCAGCGGAGCACAACACACTTGCTTTGACAAAGGAAAGTGGAAAAATCAAAACATTTGGACTAGGGCTGAACTAAATCGCCTATCCTTGAACTAAGACTGAACTTAAATTCCCTTGAGTCTCATTTTCCCTACTGTTTTGATTGATCGGTCTTTAGACATTCCTTTCGTTAGTGGATCAGCCAGATTATCCTTCGATCGCACATCAATTAAAGTGATAATGTCTTGTTCTTTCAGATAATTCAGTAGAGTGTGTCTCAGTTGTACATGTCGTCTCTTAGTATTAAAACGAACATTCTTTACGACTTGAACTGTTGCTTGATTATCACAATACAGGCTCAAAGAATTGACTTGAAGTCTAGACAAAGGAATGTCTAGAATCAAATTTCTAATTCAATCTGCCTCTTCGCCAGCTGAGGTTAAGACAAACAACTCAGCTTCCATTGACGACAAAGCTATACAAGTCTGTCTTTTGGATTTCCAAGTGACTGCAGCACCACCCAAAGTGAAAATAAATCCACTAGTGGACTTGCTGTTCCCAACTTCTGAACACCAGAAGGCATCAAAGTATCCTTTCAACGTAGGAGGTTAACCAATGTAGCACAAAGCGTGATCTTTAGTACCTTTCAGGTACTTCATCAGCTGATCTAAGACATCTCAATGCTCTTTGTCTGGGCTACTGGTAAAACGACTCAGTATGCTAACCGAGAAAGCAATGTCTGGTCTAGTGCAACTTGTGGCATACATGAGACTTCTAAGGATCTTTGAGTACTTTACTTGATCAACATTGGTCCCTTCATTCGGACTCAACTTGACATTTAGATCGATTGGTGTGTCAACAGGCCTACAATTTTTATAACCCTAGGTAGTGAGAATCTGCTCAATGTAATGAGCTTGACTTAGAGTGACACGTCACTTGTCTACTCTAACTTTCATACCTAGTAGGGTATCTACGGGACCAGGGTCTTTCATGTCAAATGTTTTCGCGAGAGCGGATTTAGTATCCCTCACTACGGCAAGATCTGACCCTAGAATCAACATATCATCCATATATAGGCATATGATAACTGTTTGATTTGTCATCGAGCGGTAGTAGAGGCACTTATTTGAGAGACTGGACTGAAATCCAACGCTCTTTCCACTTGATCAAATTTGATGTGTCACATCTTAGGTGCTTGTTTAAGCTCATATATCGATTTATCGAGCTTGCATACTTTGTCTCTTAGATCCTTATGTACATAACCCTCATGTTGTGTCATGTAGATCTCTTCATCAAGCTCTTTATTTAAGAAGGTTGTCTTTACATCCATCTGATGAACTATAAAGTTCTCGATAGAAGCTACAGCAAGAAGAATTCTAATAGTGGATAGGTGACATACAGGTGAATAGACGTCAAAATAGTCAATTCCCCATGTTGTTTATAACCCTTAGCTACTAGACGTGCTTTATATCTGGCTATAAACTCATCAGTGTGCAATTTCTTCTTCAGTATCCACTTGCATCCTAAGACTTTAGCTCCTTTCGGCAAGTCAACTAGATGTCAAGTGTTGTTTTGTAGCAGCGAGTTCATCTCTTCATCGATGACTTCTGCGCACATTAATGCAGCTCTAGATCGTATTGCTTTCTGATAGGATAATGGATCATCCTTTAAGTGATATCTGATGAAATTCTCACCAAAATTCTTAGGGATTCTATCTTCTTTAGATACTCTAAGATGAACAGATTCCACCTCTAGAGGTTGGGGTGCAGTGCTAGAGGAGACAACTTCAAGTTTTACAGTAGATTCTGAAATCATGTCAGTAGACCCGAAGACGGTCAAGTCATGATCTTTGATAAATTTGTGTTCAAAGAAAATAGCATCTCTAGACTCTATCACTGTATTAGTGAATAGATCCAGAAACATGTCAACTGCACTATCTTCTGCACTCCCTACATAAACGCAGGTCGTTGTTCTAGGTCCTACCTTAGATCTCTTAAGGTCTTGTATTCTCACATAAGCGATACAGTCTCAAGTCTTTAGAGTGTCATATCTATAAGGATGGTCGTGTCACAACTCATATGTAGTAGAGTTGAGCTTTGAGTGAGGCACTCTATTTAGAATGTGATTTGCAGTTAAGACTGCTTCCCCCCAAAAGGAATTAGGCATGCCAACTGTGAGGAGCATAGAGTTCAACATTTCTGTTAAAGTTCTATTCTTACGCTCAGCAACACCATTTGACTGGGGTGAGTAAGGAGTTGTGGTTTCTAGGATTATACCCTCAGTGGCACAAAAGTCCTTAAACCTAGTTGCATTGTACTCTCCTCCTCTATCACTTCTAAGTCTCTTAATCTTTAGATATAATTGATTTTTTACCCGAGATTTGAAGATCTTAAAGGTCTCGAATGTCTCATCTTTTGATTTCAATAGGTAAACATGACAATATCTGGAAAAATTGTCGATGAAAGTAATTAGATATTTCCTCCCCTCTCTAGAGGCGTGACTACGAAAGTCACAGAGGTCAGAATGTATCAACTCCAGAAGTTGTGTGCTCCTAGAAACTGTCTTGTAAGGGTTTCTAGTGATCTTAATCTGGGCACAAACTTCACACATATCAAATTGAATAGAAATATCTAATGGGATGTTTTGACTTTTAGCTAGATCTCGCATTTTCTTGTAGTGAATATGTCCAAGTGTATTATGTAATAACTTTGGATCAATCAGAGTTGAACTCACTTGATTTATGCACTCGTTATCTAGGTTATGTCTATACATACCATTGATCAGGTAAACGCAACCAAAGTAGTGAGAATTAACAGTTAATGTCATTCTACCGTTCATGGTTGTGAAAGACATTCCAGTTTTATCAAAAAAATCATAGAAATCAAATTCTTAGTTAAATTAGGAACTACTTTAACATGTTGCAAAATTAAAGTTTTACCTGAAGAGAGCACTAGCTCTGCAGTCCCAGCATGAGTAACATCAGTCGCTCCTCCATTGCAATTTTTGACTCTGTCCTTGACCGTTGTGACCTTTGAAAGAAGACCTCTATCATTTGTGACGTGACAGGTAGCACCACTGTCCAGCCACCACTCAGAAGACACGCTGCGGTGACTTCTCTCAATCATAACAACAAAGGACTTAGGATCGGAGTTGTCGACCACCATGTGCGCCACATTTTGTTTCTTCGGACCCCTGCATTAAGCGGCCTAGTGACCCCATTTGCCGCAGTTGTGGCACTTGCCCTTCTTCATTTTGAGAGAAGGTTTTTTGACTGTCAAGGGTGCTGGGGTATCACCCTTAGGTGTCGGGGCTTCCGAGAAGGCTTACTAGGACGTGAAACGAAGTTGACAGCCTGTGAGAGCTGCGCAACCTGCTCCAAGCTTTTCCCAGCAATGTTTTGTTACTTTCCATCTCTTTGTTCCTAAGACAGTTCAATCTTATTTTCAAGAGTTGGATGTGAAACATGTTTATTGAGTCAATTTCCAAGAACTAGTGATTGTATTTTCATATATTGTTGTATTTCTCAAATCATTTTTATGAAAGATAACTAGTAGAATATGTGCATGCCCCCCTTGTCCTCTTCTTTATGCATGGTTTATCTTTTCTAAATGAAATTGTCATATTTTCTGCTCTAATCAATAGGAAAATTTGGTCATCAGCAAATCATTGTTTAATTAGAATTTTCTTTTTATAATTGAGTAAGTTACAGAGTCAATCAGCCTACTAAAATTTGCAGGCATTGCTCTGGCAACCAAAGCATGTCAGTAAAATAAAACAGAGAAATCGAATGTTCCATGTGAAGTCTATTCATGGGGTTTCTTTGTGCCTGGGCTGTAGCAGTATTTTGGGCAATGCCGGCAGTTTGCTGTCAAGCGGTGTTCGGAGGCAACAACAAATGTTGCTTTTCTAATTGCGTGGGCTTTTTGCAACAATATCCTCCTCTAAATCTTAGAACAAAGACTTTGTAGTTGAGCCACGTGTAAAAGCACTTTTTAAAAGTACACATGACATCTTAATTGTTTTTAAAAAGGGCGCTGATATTTGCATTGAAGTTTTGACTATTTGAGCTTTTAGTTAATCATAAATATATTTTTTTTAAATGGCTATTCGCAAATACGAAAGCTATCCGCACTCAAAAATTGGAAAAAGCGGAGGAGCAGAGCACCATTGTCTGGAGGAGGAATGAACGTTTAAAAATCAGGAAGAGGAGCACCGTCGTCAAGAGGAATAGAGATCGTCTTATGTGGAAAAGATAGCCTCCAGATAATGGAGGGAAATACGTCGTGATAAAGAATGACGCTCGGAAAATGAAAGAGCACTTGCCAGATTTGAAGCCCTTCAGGTCGGGCGGAAAGAAAGGAGGGTCACCGGTGGAATCATGATTTGGAGGGGAGGCGGAAGCATGAGAGGGGTGAGTGTGAATAAGGAATAATTTTTATGAAGTGCATGCTAATAAGAGTTCTAAAAGTTCAAAAAAAATTAAATTTTGAGTACATATAGCCAAAAGTGCGGTCCTAATATCAGCGTCCTTAAAATGTGTTAGAAAATATGTAAAGGTCTAAAATATAGTTCAAATTATGGCCCATTTATTTATGTAGTTTAGTTTCACATCTTAGGATGAGAATCTTGTTATGGCTCCTCTCAAGATAGTCTATTAAGGTTTATCAGTGTAGAATGACCTTATATAGTATCTCCAGAGTAGAACCGTTACACTTTACTGACACGAAACTCAAAGAGTCGTTCTGAGTCGGTCCTGACACGCGCGGACATATAACTAAATATCCTAACAATTTCCTCCTATGTCCGCGGAGAGACCGACGTCAGAAAATGGTTGGTGTGTGTAAAGTTCAGCCAGTATTTGACTCAATACACACACGTGTTCACAACATCTGTCAGAATAAATTGGATTTAAGGAAACAGAAGTTAGTATGCACGTATAAGAATAAAGCATAAACTCAGCAGTAATACATCAAAGTCAAAAGTACAATCAGAGAATTAGGTACTAGCACAGCTAGTGTCTCATGATCAACTAAAGAGCAATAAAAATAGTCCAAACAACAGATGAACAGAAAGGAGAGCTAAACAGTGTTATAAACCAAAGATAAAAAATCAAGCAAACACTCTAGAAATCAGCGTCCAGCAGGTCATCCTCCTCTGGATCCCAACCGGCAAGTGCTCCTCCATCAGCAGCAGCTCCTGTAATTTCCAAAAGAGAAGTTTATTCAGAATGAATTCAACCTTGGAAAATGTACAAGTATCTAGTTCTACTTATATAAACGTAGTGCAATATGAGGAAGCATGTGTAGAGTATTTAAGTTATACCTCAGAATCCATTATCTATTTTCAAAGAAACGATGTTATAGACTTCTGGACACCGCAGCTGTATCTGTGTTTTTATGTGGAATGTCACGGTTATTTTTCTTTTAAAGTCAATTGGAACTCATCAAAAGTGGAATGAAACCAATAAACAGAAGAAGAGTCAACCTAATCAGATTGTGTTATCAAATGTGAAATAACACTCTCCTCCTAGATAAGGAAGACAAACCCAGATGGAGTTGTTAACATCAAATGTGGAATGAAACAACTCACCAGATTCGTGCTCAGCAACCCCAAACATCAGCGGAGCACAACACGCTTGCTTTGACAAAGAAAAATGGAAAAATCAAAACATTTGAACTAGGGCTGAACTAAATCGCTTATCCTTGAACTAAGACTGAACTTAAATTCCCTTGAGTCTCATTTTCCCTACTGTTTTGATTGATCGGTCTTTAGACATTCCTTTTGTTAGTGGATCAGCCAGATTATCCTTCGATCGCACATCGATTAAAGTGATAATGTCTTGTTCTTTCAGATAATTCAGTAGAGTGTGTCTCAGTTGTACATGTCGCCTCTTAGTATTAAAACGAACATTATTTACGACTTGAACTGTTGTTTGATTATCACAATACAGGCTCAAAGAATTGACTTGAAGTCTAGACAAGGGAATGTCTAGAATCAAATTTCTAATTCAATCTGCCTCTTCGCCAGCTGAGGTTAAGACAAACAACTCAGCTTCCATTGACGACAAAGCTATACAAGTCTGTCTTTTGGATTTCCAAGTGACTGCAGCGCCACCCAAAGTGAAAATAAATCCACTAGTGGACTTGCTGTTCCCAACTTCTGAACACCAGAAGACATCAAAGTATCCTTTCAACGTAGGAGGGTAACCAATGTAGCACAAAGCGTGATCTTTAGTACCTTTCAGGTACTTCATCAGCTGATCTAAGACATCTCAATGCTCTTTGTCTGGGCTACTGGTAAAACGACTCAGTATGCTAACCGAGAAAGCAATGTCTGGTCTAGTTCAACTTGTGGCATACATGAGACTTCTAAGGATCTTTGAGTTCTTTACTTGATCAACATTGGTCCCTTCATTCGGACTCAACTTGACATTTAGATCGATTGGTATGTCAACAGGCCTACAATTTTTATAACCCTAGGTAGTGAGAATCTGCTTAATGTAATGAGCTTGACTTAGAGTGACACGTCACTTGTCTACTCTAACTTTCATACCTAGTAGGGTATCTACGGGACCAGGGTCTTTCATGTCAAATGTTTTCGCGAGAGCGGATTTAGTATCCCTCACTACGGCAAGATCTGACCCTAGAATCAACATATCATCCATATATAGGCATATGATAACTGTTTGATTTGTCATCGAGCGGTAGTAAAGGCACTTATTTGAGAGACTGGACTGAAATCCAACGCTCTTTCCACTTGATCAAATTTGATGTGTCACATCTTAGGTGCTTGTTTAAGCTCATATATCGATTTATCGAGCTTGCACACTTTGTCTCTTAGATCCTTATGTACATAACCCTCATGTTGTGTCATGTAGATCTCTTCATCAAGATCTTTATTTAAGAAGGTTGTCTTTACATCCATCTGATGAACTATAAAGTTCTCGATAGAAGCTACAGCAAGAAGAATTCTAATAGTGGATAGGTGACATACAGGTGAATAGACGTCAAAATAGTCAATTCCCCATGTTGTTTATAACCCTTAGCTACTAGACGTGCTTTATATCTGGCTATAAACTCATCAGTGTGCAATTTCTTCTTCAGTATCCACTTGCATCCTAAGACTTTAGCTCCTTTCGGCAAGTCAACTAGATGTCAAGTGTTGTTTTGTAGCAGCAAGTTCATCTCTTCATCGATGACTTCTGCGCACATTAATGCAGCTCTAGATCGTATTGCTTTCTGATAGGATAATGGATCATCCTTTAAGTGATATCTGATGAAATTCTCACCAAAATTCTTAGGGATTCTATCTTCTTTAGATACTCTAAGATGAACAGATTACACCTCTAGAGGTTGGGGTGCAGTGCTAGAGGAGACAACTTCAAGTTTTACAGTAGATTCTGAAATCATGTCAGTAGACCCGAAGACGGTCAAGTCATGATCTTTGATAAATTTGTGTTCAAAGAAAATAGCATCTCTAGACTCTATCACTGTATTAGTGAATAGATCTAGAAACATGTCAACTGCACTATCTTCTGCACTCCCTACATAAACGCAGGTCGTTGTTCTAGGTCCTACCTTAGATCTCTTAAGGTCTTGTATTCTCACATAAGCGATACAGTCTCAAGTCTTTAGAGTGTCATATCTATAAGGATGGTCGTGCCACAACTCATATGTAGTAGAGTTGAGCTTTGAGTGAAACACTCTATTTAGAATGTGATTTGCAGTTAAGACTGCTTCCCCCCAAAAGGAATTAGGCATGCCAACTGTGAGGAGCATAGAGTTCAACATTTCTGTTAAAGTTCTATTCTTACGCTCAGCAACACCATTTGACTGGGGTGAGTAAGGAGTTGTGGTTTCTAGGATTATACCCTCAGTGGCACAAAAGTCCTTAAACCTAGTTGCATTGTACTCTCCTCCTCTATCACTTCTAAGTCTCTTAATCTTTAGATATAATTGATTTTTTACCCGAGATTTGAAGATCTTAAAGGTCTCGAATGTCTCATCTTTTGATTTCAATAGGTAAACATGACAATATCTGGAAAAATTGTCGATGAAAGTAATTAGATATTTCCTCCCCTCTCTAGTGGCGTGACTACGAAAGTCACAGAGGTCAGAATGTATCAACTCCAGAAGTTGTGTGCTCCTAGAAACTGTCTTGTAAGGGTTTCTAGTGATCTTAATCTGGGCACAAACTTCACACATATCAAATTGAATAGAAATATCTAATGGGATGTTTTGACTTTTAGCTAGATCTCGCATTTTCTTGTAGTGAATATGTCCAAGTGTATTATGTAATAACTTTGGATCAATCAGAGTTGAACTCACTTGATTTATGCACTCGTTATCTAGGTTATGTCTATACATACCATTGATCAGGTAAACGCAACCAAAGTAGTGAGAATTAACAGTTAATGTCATTCTACCGTTCATGGTTGTGAAAGACATTCCAGTTTTATCAAAAAAACTCATAGAAATCAAATTCTTAGTTAAATTAGGAACTACTTTAACATGTTGCAAAATTAAAGTTTTACCTGAAGAGAGCACTAGCTCTGCAGTCCCAGCATGAGTAACATCAGTCGCTCCTCCATTGCAATTTTCGACTCTGTCCTTGACCGTTGTGACCTTTGAAAGAAGACCTCTATCATTTGTGACGTGACAGGTAGCACCACTGTCCAGCCACCACTCAGAAGACACGCTGCGGTGACTTCTCTCAATCATAACAACAAAGGACTTAGGATCGGAGTTGTCGACCACCATGTGCGCCACATTTTGTTTCTTCGGACCCCTGCATTAAGCGGCCTAGTGACCCCATTTGCCGCAGTTGTGGCACTTGCCCTTCTTCATTTTGAGAGAAGGTTTTTTGACTGTCAAGGGTGCTGGGGTATCACCCTTAGGTGTCGGGGCTTCCGAGAAGGCTTACTAGGACGTGAAACGAAGTTGACAGCCTGTGAGAGCTGCGCAACCTGCTCCAAGCTTTTCCCAGCAATGTTTTGTTACTTTCCATCTCTTTGTTCCTAAGACAGTTCAATCTTATTTTCAAGAGTTGGATGTGAAACATGTTTATTGAGTCAATTTCCAAGAACTAGTGATTGTATTTTCATATATTGTTGTATTTCTCAAATCATTTTTATGAAAGATAACTAGTAGAATATGTGCATGCCCCCCTTGTCCTCTTCTTTATGCATGGTTTATCTTTTCTAAATGAAATTGTCATATTTTCTGCTCTAATCAATAGGAAAATTTGGTCATCAGCAAATCATTGTTTAATTAGAATTTTCTTTTTATAATTGAGTAAGTTACAGAGTCAATCAGCCTACTAAAATTTGCAGGCATTGCTCTGGCAACCAAAGCATGTCAGTAAAATAAAACAGAGAAGTCGAATGTTCCATGTGAAGTCTATTCATGGGGTTTCTTTGTGCCTGGGCTGTAGCAGTATTTTGGGCAATGCCGGCAGTTTGCTGTCAAGCGGTGTTCGGAGGCAACAACAAATGTTGCTTTTCTAATTGCGTGGGCTTTTTGCAACAATATCCTCCTCTAAATCTTAGAACAAAGACTTTGTAGTTGAGCCACGTGTAAAAGCACTTTTTAAAAGTACACATGACATCTTAATTGTTTTTAAAAAGGGCGCTGATATTTGCATTGAAGTTTTGACTATTTGAGCTTTTAGTTAATCATAAATATATTTTTTTTAAATGGCTATTCGCAAATACGAAAGCTATCCGCACTCAAAAATTGGAAAAAGCGGAGGAGCAGAGCACCATTGTCTGGAGGAGGAATGAACGTTTAAAAATCAGGAAGAGGAGCACCGTCGTCAAGAGGAATAGAGATCGTCTTATGTGGAAAAGATAGCCTCCAGATAATGGAGGGAAATACGTCGTGATAAAGAATGACGCTCGGAAAATGAAAGAGCACTTGCCAGATTTGAAGCCCTTCAGGTCGGGCGGAAAGAAAGGAGGGTCACCGGTGGAATCATGATTTGGAGGGGAGGCGGAAGCATGAGAGGGGTGAGTGTGAATAAGGAATAATTTTTATGAAGTGCATGCTAATAAGAGTTCTAAAAGTTCAAAAAAAATTAAATTTTGAGTACATATAGCCAAAAGTGCGGTCCTAATATCAGCGTCCTTAAAATGTGTTAGAAAATATGTAAAGGTCTAAAATATAGTTCAAATTATGGCCCATTTATTTATGTAGTTTAGTTTCACATCTTAGGATGAGAATCTTGTTATGGCTCCTTTCAAGATAGTCTATTAAGGTTTATCAGTGTAGAATGACCTTATATAGTATCTCCAGCGTAGAACCGTTACACTTTACTGACACGAAACTCAAAGAGTCGTTCTGAGTCGGTCCTGACACGCGCGGACATATAACTAAATATCCTAACAATTTCCTCCTATGTCCGCGGAGAGACCGACGTCAGAAAATGGTTGGTGTGACTACGAAAGTCACAGAGGTCAGAATGTATCAACTCCAGAAGTTGTGTGCTCCTAGAAACTGTCTTGTAAGGGTTTCTAGTGATCTTAATCTGGGCACAAACTTCACACCTATCAAATTGAATAGAAATATCTAATGGGATGTTTTGACTTTTAGCTAGATCTCGCATTTTCTTGTAGTGAATATGTCCAAGTGTATTATGTAATAACTTTGGATCAATCAGAGTTGAACTCACTTGATTTATGCACTCGTTATCTAGGTTATGTCTATACATACCATTGATCAGGTAAACGCAACCAAAGTAGTGAGAATTAACAGTTAATGTCATTCTACAGTTCATGGTTGTGAAAGACATTCCAGTTTTATCAAAAAAACTCATAGAAATCAAATTCTTAGTTAAATTAGGAACTACTTTAACATGTTGCAAAATTAAAGTTTTACCTGAAGAGAGCACTAGCTCTGCAGTCCCAGCATGAGTAACATCAGTCGCTCCTCCATTGTAATTTTCGACTATGTCCTTGACCGTTGTGACCTTTGAAAGAAGACCCCTATCATTTGTGACGTGACAGGTAGCACCACTGTCCAGCCACCACTCAGAAGACGCGCTGCAGTGACTTCTCTCAATCATAACAACAAAGGACTTAGGATCGGAGGTGTCGACCACCATGTGCGCCACATTTTGTTTCTTCGGACCCCTGCATTAAGCGGCCTAGTGACCCCATTTGCCGCAGTTGTGGCACTTGCCCTTCTTCATTTTGAGAGAAGGTTTTTTGACTGTCAAGGGTGCTGGGGTATCACCCTTAGGTGTCGGGGCTTCCGAGAAGGCTTACTAGGACGTGAAACGAAGTTGACAGCCTGTGAGAGCTGCGCAACCTGCTCCAAGCTTTTCCCAGCAATGTTTTGGTCCTCAATATGGATGAACATTTTGAGTTCATCCAAACTGATCTTCTCTTTCAGTCGGCGCATCTCGGTCTTGAAAAAGAGCCACTCAGAAGACAGCTTACTCAGAATCATGTACACAAAGAGGCTGTCGTTCATCTTCGAATGATCATCATCCAGCTTCTGATGCAGGTTGACCAACTCCAAGAGTTGAGAAGTGATAGGCACGTTCGCTTTTAATCTGAAGTTGAAGAACTTCTCTCCAATGAGCGACTTTGACAATCCTTCCTCCTTCTGGAAATGCGCGTTCAGTCGATCATATATCTCCTTTGCAGATTTGTAAGCGTGGTAGGTCAACGTAAGACGAGGATTCAGGGAATTCAACAGGTAATCCCTGCAGAAATCCTCATCTTTGTTCCACTGGTACTCGTCCACGTCCTCGACGGTAGAAGCGAAATCGCTCTGAACAGTGTAGAAAATCTCGTGTTCCTTTATTTCTAGTTTGACTTGAATTTTCCAACTGAGAAAGTCAGAGGCGTCGAACAATTGCAGCTTTATGGTGTCGAGCGCGCTTTTCTTCGACATAGTTCTAGATTTAAACAGAAATAAAAATTCTAGAACGAGGTCACCTGAGCCGTGTGAAGACGTCAGAAAGAAAACCTTCAGATCCAATCCAGAAATATAGTATTTTGATCTTCCTATCCGGGCGAGAACACTCGCCAGACACTTGATCTGATCAGCAAAATCAGCTCGAGAACGAGAAAGGTCTTGGTCCAGATAATCTAGATCTGGAGACTTCCACAGAACTCTAGTTCTCCAGAACTACTTGAAATGAGTAGTGAATTTCAGCAACAAGCAGAGAAATCCCTTTGCGATCTGAGCGGCGATTGAATCCAGGGAGATCAAAGCTACCCGGAGATCTACCCACGACCAGATCTGCGATAGATCTAGCAAATCCTTCTCCGATCCCAAGCAGAGATCCACGAGGCACAAAAAGATCTGCAGCCGGCGGCGAGATCGACCGACCTCCCCCCTTTTTAAAATATTTCAGCATGTCTGTGACAAGGGAGAAGAGCCAAGCTCTAAAACAGCAGATCGAATATGGAAATCAAAGTTCCTTTCTCGCGATCTGTGACAAGGGCGATCCGCGGGATCCGGCAACAATAACGAGATGCTCCAGGCAGATCTGTACTAAGAGGCTATTTCGCCCAGCACCGACAGAGCAGATTCGGCAGGGAATACCAAAAAACCAGGCGGGCTCATCCAAGCGGTGATCCACTAGGCGAGCTGTTTCGATCTGTAGAGCTGCAAAGATTTCTCCTTTTTTTTCGATCGTCGCACGAGAGATTCGGAAAATGGGCGGTGGTTCCACGGGAAAACACCGACGACGCAAAAAAAGGAGGCGATTCACGATTCCTTCCACGTGATTCAGAGCGGCGCCAACTGAAACCGCAAGATTGTACAACACATGACGATGAACAGGAGCGACGCTCGGGATTGATTTCGCGAAGACGAGCGGCGACGCTGTAAACCAGGAATGAGAGTGCGGTCGGGAGAGGGAGAGAGGAAACCCTAAATGTGTATCTTGAGAATGTTATGACTCTGCTCCAGATAGTCCACTAAGCCTCATCGGTGTGGAATGACCTTATATAGTATCTCCAGCGTAGAGTCGTTACACTCTAGTGACGCGAAACCCAAAGGGTCATTCCGAGTCGGTCCTGACACGCCCGGACATATAACCAAATATCCTAACAAATCTTCTCTTTGTTCTCCTCATATATAAGTGTATATGTACTTGTTTTAATGCATTAAAAGGAAATTGAGAAAATTAATAAAATTATTTTTATCTCTCTTATGCACTTATCTACATGGTATTAGATCATATGATCTTGAAAAAGTTTTTGCCGCACTCTCACTTGCTAGTGATCTCTGTGGTTAGTTTATTCCTAGTCGCAATAGCAGCTCCTCTCTCTCTGTGGTTAGTTTATTCTTAAATACAACCTTCTCTGCTATTGCCGCTCCCCGTTTCTTCCCCCCTCCCTTTGCAATTTCTTGTTTCTCGTGCAACTCTCTGTAGTAAGTCGCACGGCCTCTGTGCATCTGCGCTTGCTTCCCCTGCTCGCCCTAGTAGCGGTTCTTCCTTGCCAAGCTCGGATCGTTCGGATTCCTGTTCGTCTCTCCCGTTTTATCTCTCATAACCGAGTCTATTGCTCGCCTATCATAGTTATTACTCTCCAGGCCGCTGTTGCTTTCCTCACCATAGCTGTTTATGTCCTTGCCGCCGGAATTGATCAGCATGTCATCGTTGTTATCCTCACCATAGCTGTTGATATCCTTCCTGTTGGAATTGATCGCCTTACCGTTGGAATTGATCGTATGGCCGCCAGTTATATCCGTGATCTATTGGCGTAGCCATGTCTGCAAATCTTCAAGTCTTTGAGTCTGTCGTTCCCCGACCTTCTTTTGTAGCTCGTCTTACCGCACTCTCGTCTCGTGGCATCTTCTTTAATGGATTTGACCGAGCTTCCTCCCTTCCTGCACGTGTTGCTACCCCTCTTCCTCAAATTTGTGATGATGAGCTTCAGATCACCACTATTTCCCTTTGTGGGAAAAAGAATTTTATTGAGTGGACACACTTTGTTCGTCAGTTCCTGCAGACCAAATGCCTCTTGCATCATACGACAGCGACAACCTCTACTGTCCATACCGAGGAATGGCTACTTGATGACGGTCGAGTCCACTCATGGATCCTCATCTCTATAAACAGTGAACCAATATCTGATGGCAATGTATCTTGAGACGACCAAGGCTATGTGGGAGGAACTCCTCCCTCTTTTCTGACAAGGACAACCTCTAACACTTGATCATCACAGATCTTCAGACACTTGACCCCGAAACAGCAGGTGACTTAACCTCCTTTGTTGCGAGATCCAAGACTCTTGTTGAGGCATTGATACAACATTAACCTCCCATGACAGATCTTGTAGCGCAACGGGAACAAAAAGAGACAGTCGGGATTGCCATGATGATAGCTCACGTTCCCTCTCATCTTCACATCATCTAGGCACAAGTTCTCTCTTCCTCAACAATTCTCAATTTGTCGGATGTGTGTTTCATGCTCTTGAAGGTTACACCGCCACCAGCTGCTCTTAGCACACTCTCTCAGATTCTCCTACAAAAGCCTTTCATCTCCTCCTTCTCCTTCAGCTCCTGGCGGTCGCATCACTTCTCGGGGCCAAGGACGCAATGGAAGACCTCATCTTAAGTGTTCTCATTGTGACCGAGATGATCACCTGTTATCGCAAGCATGGTCTGCTCGCACAACATAATGCTATCGTTGTGGTTGACCCTACCTACACCACACGTAACAACATTAATGTTTTGCGCACCCAGCTCTAACATCTCCAAGGTATGATCATTCACATATCTGGATCCATTCCGCCAATCTCTAATGAAAGTATCTCCAGTCTCTCTCATAGCTCCAACTAGATTGTGGATTCAGGTTCCATGCACCACATTACTTCACAAAACCGCCTCAATACTTGCAATCTGCACATCTCAAGTTTATCACCACGACCAATGGTGATACCACCCTTGTTTCTAACGTTGTTGATCTGTCCCTCACTCCAACCCTCTCTCTATGCTCGGTTCTTCATGTCCCATGATTGTCTTTTAACCTTCTGTCTGTTAGCCGTCATACTCAAGACCATGAATGATGTGTAACTTTCTCTCTCTCTTCTTTTGTTGTACATGATCAACGCAGAATGTCATTGGTAAAAGGCGACTGTCAAATAGGCTCTATGTCTTGGATGTTTTGCCTACGATTCTCTCCTCTGCCACTACTGTTGATTGACATCGACGTCTTGATCATGCTCCCCTCCAGATTCTCAAGAAAGCTCTTCTTGATCTCCACCTTAAAGACTTTACTTGTGAATCATATATCTTTGATTACGAAAGCTCTAAAAAAATCGTGGTTCAATCTGGTCCATAACTAGGAATGGGGTGTTCACGAAGAAAACCCATCGACGTCAGATTACTAATGCAAATTCATGACGGGGGGGGGGGGGGGGGGGAACACAATCGACCCGTTGGTTCGCAATGAACTAAAGAAAACACACATCGTCACCAATTAGTAACAGGTGAACCTCCTGTGTATTAAAAACATAAAAGCTACTTCAGGGTCACAATCTCACGCCATGGCGGAGTCTCTGCTCTTTGCCACATAATAAAAGGAAGACCCTACGTGTAGATCACACAAACATACACCAATGTCGCAATCTCATGCCTTGGTGGAGTCTCCATCCTCAATCGAAATGGCGTGATGGGACTCACATTGCACAAAAAATATTATAATGAAAAAACAACGGTTCTAAGACCGGAGAAAGAGACCATATTCCCCTCAGTACACATTTTGGAGCCATGAAACAATCGTAGCGATTTGCTCTTTGCAGATCCAAACACCTCGCAATGAATTTCAGCAAACCCTAAATGTACTCTAAATCCTTTGGTCGGGCAACCCTTCACTGCAAGAGGGCAGCAACTCTCTGCAAGGGAATAAGGGATCTCCACTATTTCCTTGGCCAACCTTCAAGACAACAAGTTTCATAAGGAGAGGGGAGGTGGAAAAAACCTCATTTTCTTCCCTGGTGGTTGCACACGAAAGGAAAGAATGGGCAAAGGGGTGGTCGGCCTCCCGATCTCACAAAGAGAGTAAGAGGGAGATGAGGAGGAGGGCTCTCAGCAGCCGGACGGAGGAGAGAGGTGGTGTTATTAAAGCTGTCACAGTTCCGGTTCTACTAAAACCGTGAACCGAACCGCTAAGGTAACGATTTTTTAAATTAGAACCAAAACTTTATTTTGTTTAACATGTTCAGGTTCCAGAATAATTTTTAGAACCGTCATGTCAACGGTTCCGGTTCCAGTTCAACAAGAATCAAAACCAAACCGGCCACTAACGGTTCGGTCCGGTTATATGCGGTTCAGTCCGATTTCAATTGGTTCCAAGTAGAACCAAATTAAATTTGACGAAATGAATTGGGAAGGTTAAAATAAAAAAAAACCAGAGAGGAAATGTAACTTCGTTCGGTTTTTTTGCAAGGACTTCAAAGTCCGGGGCCCGGATGTAGGAATTTTGCATTATTCCAAGTGAGATTATTTTTTTGTGTAATATAGTAAGTAATACTGAAAGTTAAAAACTGAAATCACAAAACCGCGCCGATTTTAAACCGTACTAAATTGTTTGGTTGTAGATTGGATTCGTAGGTTGCAAAACAATATAGTTTGCCGTACTATTTTTGGCGGTGCAAAATTGACAAAACCGCGCCGCATTGTTTTCTTCGAGAGGACATGCTATTCCAATCATTGCTAATACGTACAAGTTACTTTAATTATTTCAGAAAAAATGTATGAGTAAAATTGAAAATACATTATATAATAGTGTAAAAATCGAAACCGTACCGCAGAAATCGGCTCCAAACCGCACCAATGTCAAACCACACTGCACAGTTTTGGTGCGATGCGATTTTGTTCGGTCTAAAACCAATCTCTTTTAGTGCGATTGCGGTTTGGATCAAATCGCGTCAGTTTTGCTCATTCTAGTAAGTATAGATATTATACATAAATTATAAAAAAATAACAATATAATAAAATTATTGTTATTAATAAATTATAATAATAAACAGATTGCAGTTCGGTTCTGCTTCGGTCCGGTTCAGATCGAGTCTAAAAATCTTGGAACCGCTTGAAACTTGTATGTTGCATTTCCGGTTCCGGCCCGGATAATAAAATGAAAGAACTACACCCGAACGAATGATATTCACGGTTCCAAAATTCAAACAGGAACCCAAATAATTCGCGAACGGTTTGGTTCTTTGCGGTTCCGGTTCAGTTTTCGGTTTTAAGTGACAGCTCTAGGTGTTATATTTAAGTTGTAGGATAGATCTGCTAATTGCAATCGGTGTCACTAACTGCACCCCCAAAACTTCAATCCCCACACCCCACATAATTTTTTTTATATTTTTGATTTAAAATCTTAGGGCATTACATCAAATGTAAAATTTTGTACAACAATTTTGCAAATATAATTTGACTTCACTTATGGAATTAAGGTTCGGTTCATGCGATCATAACCGCTTGATCGGTGAAAATAGTCCCCTTAAACAGGAAAAAAATTTAGGTGGGTCACTCTCACCTAGAAATATGTGCAGTATTAAATACTGAACGTGAATTTCCTACAAAAATAAGATGATTGATCGAATTACTGATCAACGATCAATATTTAATACCATATAAGACGTAGAATATCAGATCAATAACAGTTAGTATTTAATACTACACATATTTCTAAATGAGAGTAACTCACTTAAATTTTTTCCCCAAAAGAAGCCTATATCACTACTCTTATTTATAACATTTCACGTGGGGGAGGGCGGTGGCCAGAGAGAAATGGATTGTGGGGTTGTAGACGAAATGGCAGAGTACCAAAAGGTGGAATTAGGGCAAGGTGAAGATGACAACGACGAGCACAAGGAGGACGAAGAGTTGAAGCCATGGGAGCAGCACTCGGCGGTTATTTCCATTCCCCGCTATGATTACAAGGCACCTTTCTCGCTTCTCGGACGCTCTCACTCCGGCTTCCTCATCACTTGCCCATTCAGTTAGTTCCTTAGTCCCCATTATCATTCCCAATCTTTTTTCTTTGTTTGAATCTTCAAATAATTTCTTATTTTCGTGAAAAACATTATGATCTCTATCTGGTAAATTGACCTTGTACACAGTGCTTCATGTTGATTCATGCCGGCTTGAACCAGCAAAAAAACGAAAATTGATTCATTCCTGATGTCTGGGTAATCGAAGTTCCGGGCTTGAAAATCCAATATGATCTTCTGTTACCTGTTTATGTGTTGGAAATCGGCTTCCTCATAGAAAAGTTAGGTTAAATTTTCATTATCTGGGACAAGAACAGTGTGCATCGTAAAATCGAACCCTTGTTGTCTAGTTTAATGGCACTTTAGCTTGTCCATGCTGACAGCCTATATTATTTTGTCCACATTGTTCTTCAGGTTACCCTTGTTAATTTCAATATTCTCTACTAAGCAGCACACTTATTCACAAGCGGCTAATTTGGATATGACTGAGAGTGCGAAAGAACTTGACGTTATTTATACAGAGGATGAGCAGACCCTAATTAGCATGATGGAGGGTATCAAGAGAAAGCAAACATGCGAGGGGAGCAGAGGGGGCGCTGGGGGGGGGGGTCGCTATTTATGGCCACCCACCTTCTAATGGATCTCACACACTGACATCTATATCTTCTTCCAGGGCATCAGATTGGATCATCGACTCAGGCGCATCCCGCCATGTGACAGGAAATGCAGACAAGTTATCCTCCTATACCCGTCTAGCTACGGTGGATAGCATCCAGACGGCGGACGGTACCTTTCAGCCAGTGGTCGGTAAGGGTACTGTTAATTGCTCAGGTTCGGTAACACTTTCCAATGTTTTGCATGCTCTCTCTTTCCCAGTTAGCCTTTTATCCATTAGTTCCTTAATTATCCAGCTGAGATGTGTTGTTTTTTTGATATACCTAAGGTGACGTTCTAGGAGAAAAGGACTGGGCAGATACTTGGGATTGAGACTTGGCATGATGAACTGTGGTATCTGGATCGGGAAAGACTGGATGCGGCTCTGATCTCTGTGGTATAGACAACGAGGGGTAGAGGATAGAAGATGAGTGCAGAGGATATGCTGATACTCCATCACAAGCGGTTGGAGCACCCCTCCTTTAGGACTGTAGCTAGGATGTTTCCTACTATTTTTGATGCAGCAAATAAAACAAAATTGGTGTGTGATGCATGTGATTTAGACAAGTTTACTAGGAGTTCGTATGCTAGTACAGACTAAAGAAGCTCTTCAATTTTTGATGTTATTCATTCTGATGTCTGGGAATCTTGTACTGTAAGTTTTTTAAATGGTTATAAATATTTTGTTACTTTCATTGATTGTGCATCTCGTGTTACATGGTTGTATTTGATGAAAAACAAAAATGAGGTATTCACCTGCTTTCGGGATTTCCATAAGCTGGCACAAACATAATATAGTGCGGTGATTAAGGTACTAAAGTCAGACAATGAGACAAAATACACCAACAAGGCAATGGGGGAATACCTATCAACTCATGGCAATCATGGGATAGTGCACCTGACCACCTGTGCCTACACACCAGCACAGAACGGAGTGACGAAGAGGAAGAACAAACACCATCTGGAGGTGGCAAGGAGTATGATGCTAAACATGCAGGTGTCTCAGAGCCTGTGGGGTTATGTCGTGTTAACAACGACATAGCTGATCAACAGGATGCCATCACAGGTACTCGGGTGAAAGTCTCCGTGTCAGCAGCTGCAGGGACATAATGGGGGGATACTTTCCTTGAAGGTATTCGAGTGTGTGTGCTTCGTGAAGGACAACAGACCGGGTGTTGGTAAGCTTGATGAAAGGACAGTCAAGTGTATGTTTGTGGGCTACTCTCGTACTCAAAAGGGTTATATGTGCTGGAACCCAGTGAAGAAAAGATGCTTTATGAGCATGTATGTTCAATTTAGAGAGGTAGAACAGTACTACCGGCAAGAGAGAGTCCTACCTACATTAGACTCGTCAGATAAAGAAAGTACGATGCTAGAAAGAGAGATGTTTGTGACAGATCTGGGAGTATGACAGAGAGTATCTGCGGAGGAGCAGGAGAGTGATGATGAGCAGGAGGAGATTGAGGAGCAAAGGCATGGTGTGAGACCTATGACTCAAGGAGAACTGCTGACATACAGTAGAAGGAGGAAGCCTCCAGCAGTACCAGATCCAGGGTCGGTGCCCAGTCTAGCTCCTAGTCCCTTGCCTGCGTCGCCCCCCTCTCTTGGAACACCTACACCTACACAAGCCTCAGGTGATATCCTTTCTCCTCTCCCTACTTCTTCTCTTATGTTACGGAAGACTACTCGCAGCAATGCGGGAAATCCTCCTAATAGATACGGTTGGGACCTTGCGTCCTTTGTCTCGTACGATCATATCTCCCCTACACACGTAGCATTCATTGCATCTTTGAATAGTGTTATTGTACCTAACAATTGGCAGGTCGCCAAAGATGATCCGAAGTGAGGCAGCAATGAAGGAAGACATGAGGGTTCTTGAGAAGAACAAGACCTGGGAGCTGACATTACTGCCAAAAGACAAGAAGGCCGTTGGGTGCAAGTGGGTGTTCACCGTAAAGCAAAACTCAGATGGACAAGTTGAGCGCTACAAAGCTCGATTGGTGGTCAAGGGGTACAGCCAGACCTACGACATCGACTACGATGAAACGTTTGCACCGGTTGCGAAGATGAGCACTGTTAGGACTCTCTAATCAACCTAGCAGTGAGCGAGGTCTGGTTGCTACACCAACTAGATGTGAAGAATGCATTCCTTCATGGAGATCTAGCAGAGGAGTTGTACATGGAGATACCACCGGGATTGGGTACAGCCAAGACAAAAGACAGAGTCTGCAGGCTGAAAAAAATCCCTCTATGTGCTGAAGCAGTCACCCCGTGCTTGGTTTGATCGATTCAGGAGAGCAATGATTGGGATAGAGTATCGCCAGATCAATGCAGATCACACAGTGTTTTTTCTTGCAGAATGGAGGTCACAACACCATGCTTGCAGTGTATGTGGATGACATGATCATTACAGGGGATGATGAGCAGGAGAGTAGCCGTCTCAAGGGGGCCCTATGCATGGAGTTCGAGGTGAAGGACCTGGGTCTTCTTCGATATTTTCTTGGGATCGAGATTGCATATGAGGCCGAGAGGATAATCTTTTCCCAAAGGAAATATGCGTTGGATCACCTCACTGAAACCGGGATGTTGGGGTGCAAACCTGTTGGATCAACGACAGTAGCGGAGTACAGAGCCATGACAGTAGGGGTTGCAGAGCTCATGTGGCCGGAAGGAATGCTTGAGGAGTTGAAGCTGGACCAAAAGGACAGGATGAAGCTGTGGCGTGACAGTCAGTCAACCATCAATATTACAAATCGTCCAGTTCAACATGATCGTACCAAACATATAGAGATTGATAGATTTTTTATCAAAGAAAAACTTGATAATGTGCTACTGGAGTTGAGCCACGTGCCGACCAAGGGGCAGGTTGCAGACTGCTTAACTTAGAGACTCAGTTCAGAGGATATGATCAGAGGTTGTAATAAGATGGACTTAGTGAATATCTTTCGTTAATCTTGAGGAGGAGCGTTGTAATATGTATGTTGAGTTGTAGACTATAAATAGCCAAGTTGTTGCCCTAATAAAGATAAGAGTTTTATTTTCAACTGTATATATTAAATTAAAATTGTATTTATAAGATCTAGAAATCCGATATTTTAAAATATCTCCGACATGTCTCCGATATGTCTCCGACTTCCGACATTTAAAAACTCAATCTGATATGCCGCCGAAATCCGATATTTAAAACATTGATTTATGAGTGTGTGATCTCTCAATTTCACTTACCACTTTCCATAGACAATTAGGCAGATCAAGATTTTCTCCCTTTTTTCTTCACATTTTTATATTTATTGTTCTTCTGCTTATTGTATCACACTTTTGCATTTAATTTTATTCTTATGAATTTCTATGGTTGATTCCAGATCGTGAAAAAAGTGCCACTAAGGAAGCTATTCGCATTCTGGATGAGGTTGGTTTATTTCTTCACTTTTTTGTTATTAATTGACATTTGTAGTTCTGATTCTATGCATATGCAGAATATGATACTGCCATCAAAATGATGATATTTAGGTTACCGAGTTTCTCTGATGTTCGAGAGAATTATAATTACACTCCTGAGTTTGAACTTCTGAGCTGATACCTTTAGGAATATACAAATTTACAGGCATGAATTGATATTCATTAATCTGCTATAATCTTGATGTAGGCTGATCCTATTTAAGTGTTGATAAAATACACAATTCATCACCTCAGATACATTCCTTGTTTTAAGGCTTGATTCTTTGTCAATACATTCCTTGTTTTAAGACTTGATTCTTTGTCAATACATTCCTTGTTTTAAGACTTGATTCTTTGTTAATACATTCCTTTGTTATGCTCATTGCAAAGATATTAACTTTTAAGTTTTTTCTTTTGAACTTATCCAGCATATGGGCCTTATTTGCACCATTGGCGTTGAGACTTCAAAACCATGCAATAGGAATGTAGTTGCAAAGAGGAGAACTTGTTTGCAGGATTCTGACAAATTGGACAGAAAAGAAAAACTTAAAGATGACAATTTATCAGAAGATTCTTGTAAGCAAATATTAAATTAAGCACGAAAGCACCCACACATAACTTCTCCTTTCTCAAGTGTACTACATACTCGAGTAAGTGATAAATATTTGAGGTAAAACATGCATTTCTTTGATGCTTTCTTTTTGACAGGTGAGGATATAAAAGCGGCCAGTTTACCTCCAATGGAAGATGAAAATGCAAAAAAAAGTTTAAATTTATCTTTGGTAAAACTAACAAGAAGTGGTTTACTTCTTTTCACATTACCAAATTTAAACAGTCATCTTGTCATTGCTACATTGTCAAGTATATTTCAATCCTTGGGTTCCGGCAATCTGAAACTACCCATGTACGTATGCTTTTTATTAAACGATTTTTATCATGGATGCTGACGGTTATCATTCAAAGTTTATTGTACATTAATGCTTGTTCGAATGCTTAACTTTAATTATGTTTAAATGCTTGTTAGAATGCTTGTCAACATTTGTTTATTCTGATTCCACTGATCATCATCATTCATCTATCCCAGAGCATATAAATTGCTATATTTCTGGATATTTGTAATTAGTATTATTAACATTACCATTTTATAATTAAGTTCATGATTTAGATGTATATTAGTGTGTATACAATAGGGTTGATTGCCTTTGATTGTGATGGGGATCACCCTCCAAATGTGGCTCGCCGCAAGGCAGGGCTCACTTACGTGTACTTGTGCATGATGACTTGACCAGATCTACGAGCTACCAATCCTGATTGACATTCAGGCATTCAACACACTATCAACGAGCTACCATCCCTGCGTGATATATGCTTTCAACTAGCTCTTTGTTTGGAAGGAGGAGAAGAGAAAGAGATCTAAGACGGCTAGAGAAAATTAGGGTTGAGAAAGGAGGGAAGAGAGAATACTTGAATATTACTTGCATCCATCCAAAGAGGGGGTCCGGTATACTTATACCCGGACCGAGGGCTGGCCGGCCAAGGGGGCCGGCCAGCCCCAATGGGGGCTGAACCCACTTGGTTCAGCCCCCCTTGGGCCGAGTCTTATGAAGAGGGGGCTGAACCAATTGGTTCTGCCCCGTTGTCGCCTCCGTCACGCCTCTGCCTCCGCTTGTATTGCCGGCCAAACAACCGGGCCTCGTCCGGGGGCGTAACATTCCCCTCCCCATCAAAAACCAGCTTGTCCCCAAGGTGGTAATCGGGGTAAAGCTCCCGAAACTCTAGCAAATCCACCCAGGTGTTGTGCTCCGCGGCCAGATCCTTCCACTTAACCAGTAGCTCAGGACAGTACGTTGTGCCTCGACGCTTCCACTTGATCAACAATACGTCGTCAGGAATCGGGCGCAGCTCGCCCCCGCTAGTAACTTCTGGCAAACAAGGGCTGACCTGGACAGTGTCGCCAACCTTCCGCTTCAACAAGGAGACGTGAAAAGTTGGATGTATCCTGGACCCCTCGGGCAACGCCAACGTATAAGCAACTGGTCCCACCCGTCGGGTGATCCGAAATGGACCATAATAACGGGGTGCCAACTTCTGGTTCGTCCGCTGTGCAACAGACAACTGCCGATAGGGGCGGAGCTTGAGAAAAACCTCGTCCCCCACCTGAAATTCTCGCTCTGTGCGATGTCCGTCCGTCTGTGCCTTCATACGATCTTGTGACGTCCGAAGATTCTCGCGCAAGGTAGCGAGTGTGCGGTCACGATCATGGAGTGCCCGGTCAACTGTTGCCACCGCCGTACCACCCGACTCATAACTGCTCAAAGAAGGAGGCGGACGCCTGTAGACCACCTCAAAGGGAGTTAGCTTGCTTGCTGAATGATAGGAAGTGTTGAAGCAGTATTCAGCCCAATGCAACCAACTCGTCCAAGTGCGAGCTCATCCATGACGAAGCATCGGAGGTATGTCTCGATGCCCCAATTCAATACCTCAGTCTGGCCGTCTGTCTGCGGATGGTGAGCCGTGCTGAAGCGCAGGGTGGTCCCTTGTAAACGAAAGAGCTCCCTCCAAAAGTTGCCAACGAAGGTGGGATCGCGATCCGAGATGATCGCCCGAAGGATGCCATGAAGCCGAACAATCTCGCGAGCGAAAAGAGCAGCAACAGACTCACTGGTATAGGGATGGCTCAGGGCGAGGAAATGTCCGTATTTGGACAACTTATCAACCACCACCAAAATGACCGTCTTGCCCTTAGATCGAGGCAAGCCATCAATGAAATTCATGGATACTGTATCCCAAATCTGGTGCAGAATCTCCAAGGGCGTAAGTAGCCCAACTGGGGAGGTGGTCTCGTACTTTTGTCGCTGGCACACGTCACACTGCCGAACAAATAATTGGATATCCCGTCGTATCCCCTTCCAAAACACATTGGCCCGTGTCCGCTGAAGAGTGCGACGAACACCGGCGTGGCCGCCCGTCGGGGACGAGTGAAACTCATGCATCATGACTGTCCTACAAGCCGACTGGGAGGGTATGCCCACCCGACCCCGATAGTATAGCCGGTCATTCTGTAGATGATAACCGGGAGCTGCCTCACGTGCCTGCCGTAGATCTTGCACAATAGCCTGCAACTCGGGGTCTCGCTGGACCTCCTCCTGAATCTCATCAATAGCATCCAGCTGGGGCGTAGAAATTTGGGCTAGAGCGCCCTCCGGCAAGCGAGACAAGGCATCAACAACCTGATTGTCCTTCCCTTGTCGGTAAACAATCTCGTAGTCGTGCCCCAAAAGCTTGGTGACCCACTTCTGTTGGAGAGGGGAGGAAACCCGCTGTTCCAAGAAGTGCTTCAAGCTCTGATGATCTGTCCGAATCTTGAAATGACGTCCCAGCAGGTACGGTCGCCAGAGGGCCACGACATGGATGACGACCAACATCTCTTTTTCATAGGCCGATAATCCCAACGTCCTTGGAGCCAATGCCTTAATGTAAAAGGCAATCGGCCGCCACTCCTGCATCAACACGACACCCAATCCCACTCCGGAGGCGTCCGTCTCCACGACGAACTCCTTGGTGAAATCTGAGAGTGCCAAGACTGGAGTCGTCGTCACGGCCCGCTTGAGTGCCTGAAAAGATGCCTCAGCCTCATCCTGCCAAGAAAAAGCGTCCTTCTGTAACAGTTGTGTCAACGGCCTGACAATCTTCCCGTAATCACGCACGAACCGCCGGTAGTAGCCGGTGAGACCCAAGAAGCCCCGCAGAGCCCGAAGGGTCTGGGGCCGCGGCCATGAGACCATGCTCTCAATCTTCCGAGGATCGGCTTTCACCCCTGCAGTTGAGACCAAGTGCCCCAGATACTTTACTTCCTCTTGACCAAACGAACACTTCGATCTCTTAGCATACAACTGGTGCTGGTGTAAAATGGAGAATACCCTGGCAACATGGCGCAAGTGGTCCTCCAAAGTAGCACTGTAAATAAGGATATCATCGAAGAAGATGAGCACAAAGTGACAAAGAAGGTCCCTGAAGATCTCGTTCATATTCGCATCGAAGGTGGACGGTCCACCCGTCAACCCGTTGGCCATCAACAAAAATTCATAATGACCGTCATGAGTCCTGAATGCTGTCTTGTGGACGTCTTCCTCCTTCATAAGGATCTGGTAATATCCGCGTCTTCCTCCTTCATAAGGATCTGGTAATATTCGCATCGTAAATCAAGCTTGGTGAACCGTGTCGCCCCATGTAGCTCGTCTAACAGCTCCTCAATCAATGAGATCGGGAATTTATCCTTCAGTGTGGCACTGTTCAGGGCGCGGTAATCCACACAAAACCTCCAAGACCCATCCTTTTTCTTGACGAGAATGATCGGAGCCGAGAAGGAGCTCGTGCTGGGCCGTATGATGCCCGCATCGAGCATCTCCCGAACGCTGCGCTCAATCTCGGCCTTCTGCATGTGCGGGTATCGGTAGGGTCGGATATTGGGAGGCTCCGTCCCTGTCTTGAGTACAATCTGATGATCCCGAAACCGTGAAGGCGGAAGTGTACGTGGCTCCTGGAAAATGTCGGCGTACTGCTCCACCAGAAACTGACCCCGCCTCATCCGTCCTCACCCCCAAAAGTACCGCCATCAAGCTTCCAGCCTCCTCGAGCTGCTGGAGACTGCAGTGAGAAATTTCCTTGACTGGCGAAGAGGTGAGACCCCTCAAACAGAACTGTTTCCCACTCTGCAAGAACTCCATTGTCATCTAGTCCCAATCAAAGATGACCCTCCTCAACTGCTGCAGCCACTGAACTCCCAGCACCATGTCCGAACACCGAATGGGTAAAAGATAGACATATGTGCGTCCGACGTACCCCTGCATCCGAACCTCCACTCCCTTCGGTACACCCTGACACTGCAATTTGCTGCCATCGGCCACCATGACCTGGAAGGCAGCCCCAGTGTCAATCAAATGGCCAACCTTCTGTGCCACATCCAGATGGATGAAATTGTGCGTACTCCCGCTGTCCACCAGAATGGTCACCCTCTCCTGTCGGACCCGCCCTGCAAGCCGCATAGTGAGCAGAGGGGGGTTACACCCCTCCATAGCATGCAGAGAGACCCCGAGCTCGGTCAGGTCCAAGTCGCCTCCGAAATCCAGCTCCTCTAGGCTCAACTCGTCATCCGCCTCCTGTTGTAGCATAAAGACCTGAACCTTCTAGCATTTGTGTCCCGGCGTAAACTTCTCATCACAGTTGAAACAGAATCCTTTTTCCTTCCGTGCGTGTAACTCACTCCAGGACAACCACGTCACTGTCGGCCGTCCGCCCACTGGCGGATCCTTCCTGATCGTGGCCGACGTAGTAGTAGGCCTCACTGTATTGCGGGTCCGCTGCCTGTTGAACCGTTCCTCCTGAATGCGGACCAAGTTGATCGCGTGGTTTAGGCTACGGGGCATGTAGGCCTGCACCTCATCGCGTAAGTGCTCCTTCAGTCCCGACACAAAACAACTTAGGAGCGTCCTCTCCTCCCAGTGTACCCTGTTCGCCAACCTCTCGAAGTCGGTTCTGTACTCCGTCACAGAACCCTTGTGACGAAGTTTTTGTAAGAGAGCCTCAAAATCTTCGAACTCCAAAGGCCCGAATCGAGCAGTGAAGCCGTCAACAAACTCCACCCATGACACATAATTCCGTCCCCGTAGAAACCACTACGTCCACTGGAAAGCGTCATCCTCCAAGTGGAAGGATGTCAGTTGCACCCACTGCTCTTCCGGTACCTCCTGATAGCTAAAGAATAACTCAGCTTTCTGCACTCATTCCAACGCATCCCCACCGCTGTAACAAGGAAATTCATCAGTGTCAACTTCGGAGGCATGTACGACCGATGACCGACCTGCCCACGCCAGCCCGCATCTTGTCTTCGGGGTTCATCACGTTCAATAGGCATGTCGGGGAACTGTCGAAATTGTCCCCCCACCGGAGCACCTTGTCGAAATTTTCCCCACTGCATACCTCTTCCATTAGGGTGAGGCAACAAGCCATTTCCAGCCCCGGAACCAGCGGCGCCACCACCGCTTGCCGCCTGCCCGATCCCGCCAATTACTCCTGCATCCGATCTGACTGGAGCACCCCAACCGGTCCTCGACCCGCCTGCACCGCCGAAACCGCCGAGAGCAGCGCCCCCCGATCCGAACCCGCCGAAGGCAGCGCCCCCCGATCAGGGTTCCGCGCCCCTAGCGGAGCCCCCTGCGGCCGATCCCGTCGGCCCGTACCAGCCGCCGCATGTTCCGCCGGTTCGATCCCCCCATCCGCCCAGTCCGCCGAAGCCGCCAGCCGCCGTGCCTCCCAATCCCGGATCCGCAACCCTAGGCGATCCCTCCAAGGCCCCCTTCCTCCGTTTCCAACATTCTGTTGCAAATCGGGCCTTGAAATTGAAGATCCGTCCGGTTCCTCCTCCGCCGCAGCCTTCCACTTCAAATTTTGCGCCAATAACGTCACAATTTCCTCCAAGCGCCCATCAATCCGTTCTTCCAATTTTTGAGTCGATGTTTTCACATTTTCTTCGATGGAGGCCACCGAATCGGTCAACCCCGCCAAGTTCTCTTCTAGGTTTTCCAAACGGCCGGTCTCCTCTTGCGAACGCGTAGCAACCATGATGGAGGAAAGAATCTTCTGATACCAATTGTTAGGAAGAAGGAGGAGAAGTGAAAGAGATCTAAGACGGCTAGAGAAAATTAGGGTTGAGAAAGGAGGAAAGAGGGAATACCTGAATATTACGTGCATCCATCCAAAGAGGGGGTCCGGTATACTTATACTCGGACCCAGGGCCGGCCGGCCACGGGGGCCGGCCCGCCCCAATGGGGGCTGAACCCACTTGGTTCATCCCCCTTTGGGCCTAGTCTTATGAAGAGGGGGCTGAACCAATTGCTCGTCCGGGGGCGTAACACTCTTATACTAACTAATGTAAGGTGGACTAAGTAGGTGTGCGACTAAAATGCAATCATAATGTGAAGTGCGGAAAAATACCTCTAGTCCCCTTGACTACTATATGCAACACATGCAAGATTCGACAGCGAAATTATAACACGGTAATAAAAGATTAAATCACACCGATAATCTTAAGTATGACGATAATTTTTTTACACAAGCAGATTTTGGCTTTTCTCTAAAGCAAGAGTGCGAGGCAAATGCTTCCTACAAATTACAAGGTATTTGAGAATAAAATTCCACAATACTATAGATTCCAAACAAATATAACTTTATAAATTCACAACATATTATTATATTGAAAATAAAGTTCCACACAATAATAAAACATTCACATAGTAAGGGGGTAACCTTAAGCGTGGTAGAGATGTTGGTGTGTTATCCCGGGATGTTGATGACGACAAAATGCTGATTAAGGCTTATATGGAGGGTGGCGGTTAGAAGGTGGAATTGGAGTGTTTGGGCTACTGGGTTGTATTAGGGTTGGAATTAGAGAAAGGGGATGAGATCTACTGAAAGGGGTGGGGGAGAGGATTTTCTAGGAGAGGGACATGATTTTCTAGAGGGGGTTTTGAATCTTCGGTGGGAGATGCTATTGAGAGGGTAACTACGTGGAGAAGGCTTCCGGTGGAAGGTTGGCGTGAGTGTTTTGGAAGGGGGTGTGTGGGGAGACCGTGAAGGGGGATTGCTGTAACGGTGCAAGAAGGGTTTCCGCGGCTGGATTTTCCCGTGAGGGGGGGTTGGTGGGATTTTGAGGTTGTTATGAAGGGGGTGGGGGATGGTAGCTAGGGGACTTGATACATGGGATGATAGGGAATACCTAGAAGTCATCACCTAGAACCTTAATAGTGGGTACCACCAAATTTCAGTTCGAGAAGGGGACGAGTGGAGGACTGCCTTCAAGACCAAGGACGGTCTGTATGAGTGGTTGATCATGCCATTTGGGTTATTGAATGCCCCAAGTACCTTCATGAGAGTGATGACACATGTGTTGAGGCCATATATAGGCAAGTTCTTTGTTGTATATTTCAATGACATTCTGATTTACAGTCAGACTCACGCGTACCACCTTATGCATCTAAGACTCCTATTTGATATCCTCCGCAGGAACTATTTGTGAATTTGAAGAAGTGTTCATTCCTATCTAAGTCGGTCTACTTCTTAGAATTTATCGCCTCTACCACTGGAGTATTTGTTGACCTTGAAAAGGTCAAGTTTATTTCCGAGTGACCCATACCCTTGACTATTCATGGGGCCCGCAGTTTTCATGGACTTGCTACCTTATATAGGAAGTTTGTTAAGGGGTTTAGCATGATCATGGCTCCTTTCACGAGCTGCCTCCCCAAGAGCATTTTTTAGTGGACCGCATCGATCACTCGGGCATTTGAAGAGATCAAAGAGAAATTGACGACCACACCCAATCCACTCCTGAGCCCCACCAACCTTTTTTTTAGTTTTTTATGGCTTCACCGTTGGCACCACCGATCGCACCGGAATCACCGTCTCGTGTGTTTAGTGCGGAGAGCATAACAAAGATTGTATCGCTTGAGTAAGTCCCCTCTTCGGACGGTTATGTCGATACTTAGTAAGCTAGCAAGGACGCCCTTCAGCGATGGTACCTAGATAGCGCTTGCAGAACTTGAATCGCTTGACCAACTCGCTTCTGGACTTCGACTACAATATTATCGTCTCCATTGATCAGAGATGAAAGCTTTTTAATCGGTGGGAGTTGATGAGGATCACCCACCAGATGTAGCTCGTTGCAAGGAGACTATGTTCTTGTATTGTCATGGGAGAAGTTGATCGGATTGACGATCCAACTCTATGGATGCGTCCAATTTTTGTTTAAATATTTTTCATCTATTACTTTATTATTTCCAATCATTATTTAGTGAGATCAGGCACTTGACATTCACGACCAATCATGACCATTGATGTTAGGGTGCCTAATGTTGTTTTGTTGTTGTTACAATATGTGTGTTATTCGTGGTTTATTTATTTACACAACTTTTGTAATATTGTAATTTTATCCTGATCCACCTCCATATATAGATGGAATTAGGGCTCTTTGATGGTAATGCAAGTCTAGTTTCATTTCCCGCAACATGGTATCTGAGGTACGACTTCTGGTCCCCTAGCCGCCGCTCCTCGCATTGTTTCGTCGCTTGGATCGGTGTCGCTTGCTGTGCGTGTCTCGTCGCGCTGTTCGCGACTTCGCCGATCCATGGCCTCTCTTCCATAGTTCCGCTCAATGCCTGTTCTGCTCCCCGCCATTGGTTTCTCTCCCGTCTTCCAGCCACGTCTCCTCTCTCTTCTTTCAGCAGATCCTCTTCCAGCGGCGCTTCTCCCAGCGTCACTTAGTCGGCCTTCCAAGGTTCATCGGCCTCTCCAGCCCACCTTCTTCGCCTTCCCATAGCCCCTATCTTCCGGCGCCGGACATGCTGTGAAGCCTTTGCTTCCTTCCGGCGCCGCTTGTTTTTTCAGCTATTGGATAGAGTGGATTTTTATTCCTCTCCTCTTCTACACTTGTACTTTGCTCGACATAATCAACTTCTATTTGCTGCCCTTCGTTGTGTGTGGTCTCCAGATTTCTATTCTTGAGCCATTATGTCTAGCATCAGTGATTCTACTGCTCCCTCCTCGCGGCCCCTTTCTTCCTTCTACAAGTACTATTCGTTGGAGTCATGATCACAATTCTCCGCAAATTACTAGCATCCGTTTGGATGATTCTAATTCTCTCTCATGGTCTCGCTCTATTACTTTGGCACTTAAGAATTGTCACCTCTTTGATCATGTCACCGGTCAAATTAAGGAACTGACGAAGACTGCTTCTAATTGACCTCAATGAGATTCCAAAACTTCCATAGTCATGTCTTGGCTAACGAATTTCATGCATGAGTCCATCACTTGAAACTACTTATTTCTGGATACTGCTATTGATACTTGGCGGCGTGCGAAAACTACTTATTCTCGAAATGGTAATACTGCTCAGATCTTCCTGTTGAGACGGAAGATATACTTACTCCGTCAGGGTGATCACCCTCCCTCTGTTTACTATTTGGAGTTTACTCAATTATATCAGGAATACGATCATTTTGATTCACTCACTTTTGTTAGCCATGTTGATGAGACCATGGTCCGTGCTCAGGGGGATCACAATCAAATTTTTGTGTTTCTTCACAGTCTTCATCGGGATTTTGATAAGATCAGTGTTCAGATTTTGGGGTGTTCGCCGTTTCCGTATCTACCTGAGGTTTACAATATGGTTCAACAGGAGTTTGATCGTCGCCAGACTTACTTCCCGACCCAACTCCAGAGGGTTCTGCTCTTGCTGCTATTACCCCTTCTTTGTTGGGGGCTCGTCCAGCCCGTGATTCTAAGCTGAAGGGTAGTAATAAAGACCACCTCCTCTCTGATTATTGTGGGAAGACTCGTCATACCAGAGACACCTGCTTCAGACTCCATGGTTTTCCTCCACCGAAAGGTGGTGCTCCTCCTTGAACTGGCCATGGTGTTGGGCGCTTCCCTGTTCGACATAGACCTCCTCGTTCTGTCAATCTCACTGATGCTGCTATGGATTCTTCTCCTACTCTGTCTAGTGTCGATCCTTCTGTCCTCTCTGGTTGTTTTTCGGCTGATGAAGTTCTTGTACTTCGCCACATGATGCAAGGGCTTTCCACGGAGTCTTCTGCCTTGACCTTGTACACCCACACAGGGACTCCAGGTCCTCACTCTGCTACTTCCTCTCAATGGATCATCGACTTCAGAGCCACTGACCATATGACTGGCTCCGCCTCAGGTTTCATATCCTATACTCCTCTCTCTGGTCATGATAAGGTGAGCATTGCTGCTGGGTCCCTTTCTTCTATTGCTGGGAAGGGCTCCGTCTCTTGTTCCTCTCTCGCCTTATCATCAGTTTTGCATGTCCCAAAATTCACACGTAATTTACTCTTCATTAGCCATTTGACTAATTCCATGAACTGTTCTGTAACATTTCACCATTTCTCTTGTGTTTTTCAAGACTTGAAGACGGGGACGGTGATTGGCTCTGGTAATTTGGTCAACGGTCTATATGTGCTCGAATCCGGCCCAGTGATACCTCCTCTGGCTCTTCACTTCAGCACATCCGATTTATATTCCTGGCATTGTCGCTTAGGCCATCAGTCTATTCCTGTTATGGAGTTATTGTTTTCTGTTATGTCTACTACTGTTTTTAATTCCTTTGTGTGTGATATCTGTACTGTTAACAAACATTGCCGAACTACATTTAATCGTGTTTCATTGCCAAGCTATATCCCTTTTACTGTGATTCATTCTGATGTTTGGGGACCTTGTCCTGTATCTTCCATTTCTGGCTATGTTTGGTTTGGCATTTTTATTGACACCTTGAAGACCTTGTCTCAGTGACACCTCCTCTGGCTCTTCACTCCAACACATCCGATTTATATTCCTGACATCGTCGTTTAGGCCATCCGTCTATTCCTGTTATGAAGTTATTGTTTCCTCTTATGCCTACTGGCTATGTTTGGTTTGTCACTTTTATTGACACCTTGAAGACCTTGTCTCAGTGACACCTCCTCTGGCTCTTCACTCCAGCACATCCGATTTATATTCCTGACATTGTCGTTTAGGTCATTCGTCTATTCCTGTTATGAAGTTATTTTTTCCTATTATGCCTACTACTGTTTTTAATTCTTTTGTGTGTGATGTCTGTACTGTTAACAAACATTGTCAAACTATAATTAATCGTGTTTCGTTGCCAATCTCTATCCCTTTTTCTGTGATTCATTCTGATGTTTGGGACCTTGTCCCATACCTTCAATTTCTGGTTGTGTTTGATTTGCCACTTTTATTGATTATTTTTCTCGCACTACGTAGTTATATTTACTGCGGAAAAAAGTGATGTTTTTACTACCTTCAAAAATTTTCATAACATGATCTGCACTCAGTTTCATACCAAAATTCAGATTCTTCGCAGTGATAATGACCGTGAATATCTGTATTCTCAGTTTGCTCTGTATCTCGCTGATTATGACATTATTCATCAAACTACTTGTGCTTATTCCCTTGTTGAAAATAGTGTTGCAGAGCGTAAGAATCGTCACCTGTTGGAGATGGCTCGCTGCCTTTTGTCTATCATGCATCTTCCCAAATACTACTGAGGCGATGCTGTCCTTACTGCAACATATCTCATTAATCGCATGCCCTCGCATATTCTTGGTAATGCCACTCCCTTTGGCACTCTGTGAGTCCCTTCCTCTCAGCTCCCTCTTAAGGTGTTTGGATGTGTCTGCTTTGTTCACATCCATCACCCTCCTCTCACTAAACTTGATCCACGTGCACTAAGGTGTGTATTTATTGACTACTCTCCTACGCAAAAGTGCTGCAAGTGTTTTCATACTCCTACAAAGAAGGTCTTTGTCACCATGAATGTCACGTACCGTGAATCTGAGGCCTATTATCCTACCTCGGGTGACAACCCTTCTTTTCCCTCTCCTTCTTTGTCTTCTCCTCATGTAGCTCTACCCGTTCCTCCACCTTATTCCTCACTTCAGGAGGAGCTTATACCGTTGGAAATGAGTGATTCTCCTGCTCCTAGTCTTAATGCTCCTTCTGCTCTTAGCTTGCAGGTGTACATGAGGCGAAAACAGAGGACCACCAACACACTTGACTTGACTGTGCAAACACTGGATCCCGATTCAGGGCATTTTGAACCTCCCATTGCTCTCAGAAAATGTATTTGATCATGTACTTAACATCATCTTTTCAATTATGTTTCTTATGACTCATTCTCTACTTCTCATAAGATATTTGTGTCTTCTCTCACTTCCCTGTCCGTACTAGCATCTTGGAAGAGTACTCTGGAGGTTCCCGTGTGGTGAGAGGCGATGCTTGAGGAAATGCCTGCTCTTGAAAAGAACAACGCATGAGATTTGGTGCATCTTCCCCATAAAAAACCGGTTGGATGCAAATGAGTGTTCTCTGTTAATCAAAACCCTCAAGGTGTTGTTGAAAGGTGTAAAACAAGACTGGTGGCAAGAGGGTATACCCAAACCCTTGAGATTGACTATTAGGAGACGGTCACCCCAGTAGCAAAGATGAACACTATAAGAGTGCTTTATCCTGTGCTGCTTGCAAAGGATAAGACATTTGACAACTTGTCGTTAAAAACGCTTTTCTCCATGGGGATCTGGATGATGAAGTTTACATGTCCCTTCCACCAGGCCTTACTCCTAAAGGTTCTGCGAGAAATATTTGCAAGTTAAAGAAAGCCTTATATGGGCTAAAACAGTCTCCAAGAGCTTGGTTTGAGAGATTTCACAAAGCCATGTTGTCATTTGGGTATCACCAAGGCAATGCCGATCATACACTATTTATCAAAGGTCGGACCGGTAAACTCACAACTCTCACTGTTTATGTTGATGATATTGTTGTACTTATGATCTGGTATTTATACTTATGATGGCGCGCCACGACCGACGCACGCGTATTCCCGTAGGAGGCGGTGATCCGCTGCCCAAATGACCGATTAGAGTCCGTGGTTGCATCCGGATGGTCGATCCGAGTCCGTTCATATATGGATTTTATATTTTTCAGTTATATTTTGCCCCGATCGGTCCAAACAGTGTGAGCCGTGTAATTTGGGTTTTATTTGATTGTGTTGAACAGTTATTATTTTAGGATTTTCTGTATAGGTGGCAATTTGCAGTTCAGGGGTATCGAGGGTTTGCAACAATTCTGGAAACCGCTGGTCGTGTCTCCTTGTGCGACGCATGACGCTACTGCTTGGTGCGACACCGAGGTCCCGTCGTCTCCTCCTCCTCTTTCTCCAGCCAGCCACCGCCTGAAGCCCCTTCTCTTCCCGTCCAGTCCGCCGCTCCACAAAACCACAATCCCTGTTTTCCTCATTCCCGTCGGCCACTTCTAGTCGACCATCTTCGCCCCTACTCCTCCGCCCTACTACGATAAGGCCTCCGCAACACCTTCCGCATCTTCCTCCAACCCCTTCACCAAACCTGCAGTCATTTCCCCTTCTGCTCGGCCCCCTGTAGCTCTCATTGAACCCGACTTTCCACCTCTTCCCCTTACAGCAGAACTCCAAGTCTCCAACAACCCCAACCCCAACCTCTCCCTGTAGCCAAATCCCATAGCCTCCAGCAAGCCGGATCTCCCACCCATTTCTCCAAAGTCAAGATCTCTCCCCTCCCATGTCATTAACCTCCACCCCCCAGGAAATAAAACCTCAAACCAGCCCCTCACACTTCCCTGACGACCACTAGTCAACTCATCCAAACCACCAACAGTTCCATTTCACGCTACCGACACAAGCCCCCACTTGTTTTGACTGTGGTTGCCGTCCCCCAACCGTCTTTGCCGCCGCCTGCACATGTGAGTTGTGGTATGCAGTCTTATCCTTTATTATTGCATATTTCGACAGCTGAACTTGTAGTGGATGTTTACTTTATTGCTATTAGTATTACACGTCGTATGATTTGCAAGACTTATTCTGCGTGTGCTTAAAATTATTTGTGTCTCTATCGTTTGTAAAATTGATACTTGTTCTCTTTTAATTAATTAGTTTAGACCGTGTGTGTCTCTCTGTCATTTTGTTATAATAATTAATTACTAACTGCAAGTGCTAGCGCGGACCTTCTCTTGCATTATCCATATTTTCACTGCATATAGGTTTGCATTAGAGGGTTCACCCCGAGTCGGCCTGCGACTGCATCAAAATTGTATTAGAGCCCTAGGTTAGGGTCATTTGCATGTTATATAGTGGTAGGGATTATCGTCAGTCCATGTCGAGTCACAATCACACCGACGATAGGGCCGCTAGTTCACAGACGGACATGACGCTCGCTGAATTTCAAATGCTTGTCCTCGATCGATTTGATCGAATGGGAGTGCAATTCGACACCCTTAGAGGTGATATTGCGAGGCTCAGCACGAAGGTTGATCAGTTAGAGACACTTAGTGGTCGAGCGCTCCCTCCCCCTGATGAGGAGCCTCACGAGGATCCACGAGATGCCACACCTCCTCCTAAGAGACGTGGTAGAGACGTTCCTCCCCGAGATCCCCCTCCCTATCCGAGAGGGAATTATCGTTGTGGATACGAGTATCGGCGAGATCCAGGGAGGAATTACCGTCCTCCTGATGAGCCTCGTCCTCCCACACCTCGACATAGAGATCTAGAACGATATGATTATGACTATGATGATGAGTACGATGACTACTATGAGCCACGTCATGGGATGACTCCAAAGAAGGATGATATCACCTGACAGATCCGTATTGACGCTCCCACCTTCGATGGTCACCTGGACCCGAAAGCGTTTAGTGATTAGCTCATGGACATGGACCACTATTTTGACTGGTTCGAGATGAGTGACGAGAGGAAAGTACGGTTCGCCAAAATGAAGTTGATCGGCTAGACAAAAATTTATTGGTCGAGCCTCGAGAGATCTCTTGAGCGTGACAGCTATTATCCCATTACCCGATGAGATGAGATGAAGCTGCGCTTACAAGATAAATACCTCTCCGCTTCATATCGAGATCAGATCTTAGATCAGCTTTACGCTCTACGTCAGGGGACTCTCTCTGTTGCTGATTATATGTCACGATTTGATGAACTCGTAGTTTGTAGCGACATTATGGAGGAGCCCATCTCCACTGCCTCACGTTTTCGTGTGGGCTTTAGAGAAGACATCCGAAGGGAACTGATTCCCCATAGGATGGAGACGGTTGAGCAGGTCTTTCAGCTTGCGCTAGAGTACGCGCAGTATTTACATACTACTGGCCCGAGGCAGGTCAACACTTGACCCGATGCCTCCACATATAGGAGACCCTTTCCTAATACGACTACTAACACCCCTTGCGCAGACGCGTCGGGAAAAACTGTTGTATCTGGAGGCCCCAAGTCTGGGGGCGTCCAATGTTATCGGTGTTCTGGCAGAGGGCATTTCACAACGCAGTGTCTGACTAGGAATTTACTGATTGAGGATTCGGGCGAGCCCAACGCTGAGGCCGAGGACACCGCCATTGAGGAGATTATAGCTGTCGTAGAGGACGGATAGGAGAGCGATGTTGAGAGATCACTTAGGGTTAGGAGTCCTCCACCGTCTTCTCCACACCCCATGCACAAAGGAGGATTGGCGCCGCACTACTATCTTCTTTACATATTTTCCGAGCGCAGGAGGTCCCTACATGCTCGCCATCGATAGTGGTAGCTGCGTAAACATAATTGCGAGGAAAGGGTTGGAGAGATGCAGCTTACTGCCGAACCCCATCTGCATCCATATCGTGTCCTTTGGGTGGACAAATCTACTATCCAGGTTATACAGAGATGCCTGGTGCCGATTTGTCTAGCGACCATTGAGGAACAGGTTTTGTGTGACGTTATCCCCATGGATGTCGCACAAGTTCTTCTCGGGCGACCCTGGTTATATGATCGTGATGCCGCGTGTTATGGCCGGTCCAACACATGTGTATCTTTGACAAGGGTCAAAAGATTACCCTTACCCCGACCCAGCCCAAAGATCCTCCCAAGGGCAAGGTCGAGTCATCTGCTAGTGCGGGGTCTTCGAGACCCCTTCATGTCTTAAGGAAAGGTGATTTCCTGAGAGAGAGTTTTTAGACTGAGGGTATGTTTTGTGAGGCGGCCACGATGGCGACCAAGGCACTTAGCGAGACTGAGACTAATGAAACCATTGTAGAACCTTCAGATAAGCCTCCGGATGAGCCACTACTCCCTTGGGAGGTTCATGAGGGTATCATTGACTTTGTTGTAGGTGACCTTTCTCTTCCTATGAACACTACCGTTATTTGTGATTTCCTCTTGGAGGGGCATCAGGCCATTGTTGACCCCAACATGATTAAGTCCCTGAGGGGCTCATTTGATGAGGTTCCCCTCTTGCTCTTTAGTGATGGGTTGTATTTACATACTAGTGATCATCTCACACGCGTTGACTTTTGGCATACACCCCCTGGTGAGCCACCTGACGGGCTTTACTATTCGAGAGGTACCCATCACACCCGTACCTCGCGCTCCTTTGTCGCCATCTACGACGTCCCTACAGGTGATGACGTCATTCATGCAAAATTTTTCTATCGACCACCCGGTGAGCCTCCTAATATGCCACCCCATGTTAGAGATCCAATTCATTGTCAGGCTTTCCCTTAGGAAGTGTGTCGGGAATGTTGTCCTCCATTTGCATCATTTGTTTCATTTTTATGAGTCGGCGAATCACTTGTTCATCATTTGCATGCACTGCACGAGTCGGTCCGCAACAAAATTGCAGCTTGTAATGATTATTATAAGGATCGTGTAGACCATCACAGACAGGAACAAATATTTGAGGCGGAAGAACAAGTATTGATTCTTAATCGATCTGAGTGTGTCCCACAAAAAACAACAAAGAAAGTAAGCACATGCATAATGTGCCCCTATACAGTTGTGCGACGGATTGGTGCGAACGCATATGAGATATACATCCCTCATGGTATGTGCATCAGCCGAGTATTCAACGTAGAGGATTTGACTCCTTACTACGAGTGCGTATACGTGGATCCCTTTTCCACACCTCTACCCGAGCCTTCATCTTTCATAGCCCTTCTACTCGAGTCTTCACATCCTATTGCCTCCACCACTACCTCTCTATTGCCACCCGCGGAGTCGCGCCAGACAGATCACATTGAACCATCGATGGTTCCACCGACACTGCAGCCAGACGGTGATACATTATGTTCAGATAGAGATACATTATCGTCAGACGGAGATGCATCATAGCCAGAGCAACCTAGTTCTACAGACGGGGTTCTTCTGATCATCGACCACGACTTCTACACCGCGGGCGGGCGAGATATTGTGTGCTATCTTGTCCGTTGGAGCGGTCGATCTCTACATGATACTACGTGGATTGCTTTAGAGGAGCTTGAGAGACTCGCCCCATGGCTACACAGCGAGTACTACCATATTCACTCACTGGAGATCGGTGCTTTCAAGCCGGGGGGAGTTGATGGCGCGCCACGACCGACACACGTATTCCTGCAGGAGGCTGTGATCCGCTGCCCAGTTGACCGATTAGAGTCTGTGGTTGCGTCCGGATGGTCGATCTGAGTCGAGTTCATATATAAGTTTTATATTTTTGAGTTATATTTTGTCTTCGATCGGTCCAAACACCGTGAGCCGTCCGACTTGAGGTTTATTTGATTGTGTTGAGCGGTTATTATTTTAGGGTTATATATATAGGCGGCAATTTGCGATTCTGTGGTATCGAGGGTTTGCAGCAGTTCTGGAAACCACCAGCCGTGTCTCCTGGTGCAACGCCTGGAGCTACTCCTCGGTGTGACACCGAGGTCCCGCCGTCTCCTCCTCTTTCGCCAGCCAGCCACCGCCTGAAGCCCCTTCTCTTCCCGTCCAATCCGCCGCTCCACAAAGCCGCAACCCCTGTTTTCCTCCTTTCCGTCAGCCACTTCCAGTCGACCATCTCCGCCCCTACTCCTCCGCCGGACTAAGATAAGGCCTCTCCAACACCTCCCCCATCCTCCTCTAACCCCTTTCACCAAGCTTGCAACCATTTCCCCTTCCGCTCGGCCCCCTGTAGCTCTCACTGAACCCGATTTTCCACCTCTTCCCCTTACAATAGAACCCAAGTCTCCAGCAACCCTAACCCCAACCTTTCTCCCTGTAGCCAAATCCCATAGCCTCCAGCAAGTCGTATCTCCCACCCATTTCCCCACAGTCAAGATCTCTCCCCTCCCTTTCCGTTAACCTTCACCCCCTAGGAAATAAAACCCCAAACCAACCCCTCACACTTCCCCGACAGCCACTAATCAACCCATCCAAACCACCAACAGTCTCATTCCATGCTACCGGCGCCAACACCCACTTGTTTCAGTTGAATGGGAAAATTTCAATAATAATAATAAGAGGACTCCCCACACATATATGTGTAGGGGAGAAATGCACAAAGACAACACTACCCCTCATGGGTAAATACAATAGTAAAGAAACTAAGAAGACTTGATTTCAACTCTACCCCTCAAGTCGATCGGTAGATATCCGTCATTCCAAGCTTTTGAATATCATCAGTGAAGACATCAGATCCTAGACTCTTGGTGAAGATATCAGCTAGCTGATCTCTGGAGTGAACGAAGGGTGTGACTAGGCTTCCTTTTTCAAGGTGGTCTTTGATGAAATGACGATCCACCTCAACGTGCTTAGTCCTATCATGCTTAACTGGATTGTGTGCTATGCTGATGGCAGCTTTGTTGTCACAGTACAAGGATATGAGAGCTTCCTCCTGAAGCCCCAGATCTTGCAATAGGGTACGCAACCAAAGGCCTTCACAGAGGCCTTGGGACATTGCCCGATACTCAGCCTCAGCACTGGATCTGGCCACCACATTTTGTTTCTTACTACGCCATGTGACCAGGTTTCCTCCAACGAAAGTGCAATAACCCGCTGTAGATTTCCGGTCATCGTGGCATCCAGCCCAGTCAGCATCAGTGAAAACATCGATCCGCAAATGATTGTTTGTAGAGAACATTAGCCCTCGTCCTGGGGACTTCTTCAAATACCGGAGGACACGGTAAGCCGCCTCCTGGTGTCTGACCCTTGGTGCATGCATGTACCTACTCAGGATCCCAACAACATATATAATGTTGGGGCGAGTATGTGAGATATAAGAGTTTTCCCACCAATCTTTGATACTTGGAGGCATCTGTACGATCACCATTGCTATCCTCATCGATCTTATGGTTCTCCTCCATAGGGGTGTTCGCAGGGGCACAACCGAGCAGACCGGTCTCCCTTAGTAGGTCCAACACATACTTGCGCTGGGAGATTTAAATACCTTTGTCAGAACGGGTCACTTCAATTCCTAGGAAGTAGCGCAGCCTTCCCAGGTCCTTTACTTCAAACTCAGCTGAGAGGCGAGCCTTCAACTTAGAGATTTCATCTGTGTCATTTCCTGTGATCACAATATCATCAACATAAACAATCATAACAACAATTTTACCTTCATTCCTCCTGACAAACAATGTATGATCAGAGTGTCCCTGCTTGTAGCCAAACTGGATCATGGCCCTGTGGAATCTACCGAACCATGCCCTCGGGGATTGCTTCAGCCCATACAAGGACTTCCATAAGCGACAGACAAGGCTCTCTTGTCCCTTCCTCACAAAGCCTGGAGGAAAGACCATGTACACCTCTTCCTCGAGGTCAACGTGCAAGAATGCATTTTTGATGTCTAGTTGATGAAGTTCCCAATCTAAGATCACAACACAAGATATGATCACACGAATAGAGTCCATCTTTGCAATAGGTGCAAAGGTCTCTTGGTAATCGATCCCCGGAGTCTGGGTATAACCACGAGCAACCAACCGAGCTTTTTATCGCTTGACTTTCCCATCCGGATTCTGCTTGACTGAGAAGACCCATCTTGAACCAATGAGCTTCTTACCAGGAGGGAGAGGGGTGACATCCCATGTGTGATTCTTCTCCAAAGCAGACATTTCTTCCTTCATTGCTTGAGCCCATACTGGAATGCCAAGTGCCTCCTGCCATGTCTTAGGGATAGAGATCTCGGACAAGGAGGATTTAAAAGACTGGTGAGGCTTAGAGAGATGATTATAAGCAACATGGTTAGAAATAGGGTGTTCAGTACACCGGGCCTTACCTCTTAGCTGAGCAATGGGAACATGTAAATCAGCATCAGGATCTGAGTACAAAGGCAGCATTGGCAGCGGCGGAGCAATGACGGGCTGTTCACCTGGTTTTCGACGATGATAAACATGAGGTAGCGGCGTGATGAGAGATGGATGATGAGAAAGGGATATATGAGAGATATCTGTATCTGTAGTGGATGACATAGTGGGAGTAGGAGCGTCAGAGGGCATAGCGGTACCAATCACAGGTGGAATAAGAGGATGAGGACCGGTACCAATAAAATCCTCCTCCCCCCGACGATGAGGAGTCGAAGCTAAGTAATAAGATTTGTCTTCGCGAAACGTCACGTCCATGGTACAGTAAGTACGTTTGGACGGGGGATGATAACACTTGTACCCCTTGGTGGTGGTAGAATAACCAAGGAAAACACAACGGATAGCTCGAGGATCGAGCTTGTCACGAAGTGGTTGATGAACATGAACAAAACAGACACACCTAAACACACGGGGTGGAAGAGAGGAGGTATGAACAACAGTCGTAGAAGCAAGACGAGCTAGAGGTGTAGTATACGCTAGAACCCGTGAAGGGAGACGGTTGATAAGATGAGTGGCCGTCAGGATGACATCAACCCAATAGGGTTTCGGAAGATGCATGAAGATGAGGAGACAACGAGCAACATCTAGGAGATGCCTGTTTTTGTGTTCAGCCACACCATTTTGGGTAGAAGTGTAAACACACGTAGTTTGGTGGATGATGCCATTTCTCGAGAGATAGGCCCCAAATTCACCACGATCATCATATTCCCCCCCCCCCATTGTCGCTCCGAAGAACACGAATTGTTCTATTGAACTGTGTTTGTATCATCTTATGAAAGGTTTGAAAAACCGAAGCAACTTCTCCTTTCTTCTTCAAAATATAAATTCACGTAGTACGAGAAAAACAATCAATAAAGGTAACAAACCATCTATAACCAGTTAAAGATACAGTCGGGGATGGTCCCCAGACATCAGAATGTATAACAACAAAAGGTGTACTACAAGGATAAGATAGATGAGATGTTGAATGACGAGCATGTTTAGACATAACACATACATCACATTTTAAACTAGTAATAAACTGTGATAAAGCAGGGAAGAGTTTCTGAAGGTAAACTGGAGACAGATGACCAAGACGCAGGTGCCAGCGGCGAGCGTCAGTAGCAGTAGCAGCTGAAGAAGAAAGAGCAAGAGATGATGGTGTAGTATCCAGGTAGTACAGACCACCACAATTCCTTCCACTGCCAAGTATCCGCTTCGTACCCAGTTCCTGAAAAAAAGAAGAATCAGAGAAAAAGGTTACATAATAGTTAAGCGATTTAGTAAAGTTGCTAATAGAGAGTAAACTGCGGGGAAACGAAGGAACATGCAAGACGGAAGAGTGAGGAAGAGAAGGGGAACATGAAAAAATACCCTTGCCAGCAATGGGAGACAAGGTACCATTGACAGAGACAACCTTGTCCTTACCAGACAAGGGAGTGTAGGAGGAAAAACCTGTAGAGGACCCAGTCATGTGGTCAGTGGCACCAGAGTCAATGATCCACTCAGACGAAGGAGACATAGCGGCATGGGCACTGGGCATCACAGTGGTAGCAAACAAAGAGGAAGTACCACTCGGAGTAGGATCAGACTGAGAGTGAAGCAGGCGTCGCAGAGCATCCAATTCTGATGTGGTGAAGTGATCCGAGAGCTGACCCTGATGGCCCTCCTGCATCTCTGTGGAATAAGCAGCCTCATGAGAACGGGTACCGGTCTGGCGGGATCCACCACGTCCAGGGTCACGACCATGTCCACGACCACGGGTATATCCAGGTGGAGCAAGGTGAGGATGAAGCTTGAAGCACACTTCGCGAGAATGGCCCCGACGACCACAATGAGCGCAAGTGGGAATCATGCTGGTATGACTGTAGCCACCATGTGCAGTACTCGTAAAGGCAGATCGGCCAGGAGGAGGAACAGCTGTGCTGAGATAACGTCGACGATCTTCATCGCCAAGAACCATACTGAAGGCCTCCCGGAGAGATGGGAGAGGAGACCGATGAAGAATATTGGTGCGAACCATATCCATCTCCATGCCCAAACCCATCAAGAACACATGTAGGCGGAATCGTTCGTCTCTCTTCTGCAATAGGACTGCATCGGCAGTGTAGGCAGGTGTAAACTGGTCGAAGTAGTCCAACTCCTGAGAGATACGCTCGAACTCGGAGTAGTAGGTGGAAACTGTCATGGATCCCTGTCGTAGTTCCAACATACGGCGAGTAAGCTCATAGACCTGAGTGGAGTTCCCAATCTGAGAGTAGGTCTCCCGTGCTCGAGTCCAAATCTTGTAGGCTGAGTCCATCAGCATATAACTGCGGTACACCTTGGGTGACATAAAATGTAGAAGCCAGGATACCACCAGTGAATTTTCTGAGTCCCATCGCGGCCAAGAAGAATCATCCCTAGGTGGTGCCACCTTAGTCCCGTCAATGTATCCAAACAACTGATGACTGCGGATAACATGCTGTGCTGCACGAGACCATTCGAGGTAGTTTGTTCCATCCAATGGAACAATGGTAATTTTCAAGGAACCAGCATGGCCAGAGGGCCGCTGAGATTCACCCATCGGGGGAGCCATAGCCATCGGGGATGCAGAATCAACCGCAGCTGAGGAATCATCCATGACAAAAAAAGGTAGTCGGCAAGAATAGAGGGCTGGCTACAACAAAGGATTAAGATCTGGATGCTTTGGGAGTAGCATCTGGATGCAGCAGAGGCGAAACAACAACAGGATCTGGATGCAGGAGGCCGATTCGATGCATTAGGAGAAGATAGGATCTAGATCGGGATCGGCGTGCGACAGGCAACAACAGGTGAAGTCGGCAAAACAACGACAGGCGGGATCTGGATCAGGATCGGCGTGCGACAAGCAGCAACAGGCGACGACGAGCGGAGACAATGACGTGGCGATGCATCACGAGGAGACGACCGGCTCCCTCAGCATCCCCCGCTGCCGGCGAGAGAGCCGTGGGGCTCCATGCGTGGCGGTGACGACAAAATAGCGGGGTGGAAGAAGATCGGGCGAGCGGCGAGCGGCGAACGAAGAAGATCGGGGGTGCGAACGAGGAGGGCGAGCGACGAGCGGCGGGGAAGAAATATTAGGGTTCGGGTATCGCTCTGATACCAAGTTGAATGGAAAAATTTCAATAATAATAATAATAAGAGGACTCCCCACACATATATGTGTAGGGGAGAAAGGCACAAAGACAACACTACCCCTCATGGGTAAATACAATAGTAAAGAAACTAAGAAGACTTGATTTCAACTGTTTCGACTGTGGTTGCCCGTCCCCCAACCGTCTTTGTTGCCGCCTGCACATTTGTGGTATGCATTCTTATCCTTTATTGTTGCGTATTTCGGCACCCGAACAGCTGAACTTGTAGTGGATGTTTACTTTATTGCTATTACTATTACACGTCGTATGATTTGCAGGACTTATTCTGCGCGTGCTTAAAATTAATTGCACCTCTATCATTTGTAAAATTGATAGTTCTCCTTTAATTAATTATTTGAGACTATGTGTGCCTCTGTCGTTTTGTTATAATAATAAATTATTATCTGCAATTGCTAGCGCGGACCTTCTCTTGCATTATCCATATTTTCATTGCATATATGTTTTCATTAGAGGGTTCACCCCGAGTCGGCCTGTCACACCATCAACTTATACAATGCCATATCATTAATGTTAAATCTGAGATATTTTCAGATAGTAATCATTAAAGTTAATCCAAGTGAAGGCTTTATCTGAGATATTTCCTACTGAAATATTCCCTGTTAACATCTAGAATATTGTACAATACAGATTTTGAGGCTTCCCTTTGGCATGAGAAAAAAATCAAGTAAGGCTCTGTTGGGGGGACTTATTTCCACCGGTCAAGCGGTTACGACCGCATGAATCGGACCTTAATTAAGGTCCGATTCATACGATTGTAACCGCTTGACCGGTGAAAATAAGTACCCCCAAACGGAGCCTAAGTCAGTGGATATCAGAACCTGTCCAACTAGTGATCTGAATTAAACTTCATCCTCAATTGCTTTGCATGGGTGTGGAATTACTGAATCTAGACGGGTTTTACTAATGCTCATTGCATTTCTACAGGATCCCCAAACCAACCAGCCACCCCGATTAATTCATTATTAGCCTGCCAACTTCTTAGCAAGAAGCCTGCGGTGAAAAGAACTGACAAATCAAGATATTCAAATTCGAATTGGTTCTTTCTATTAAGATGACACTGTTCGCATGCTGCCTCCCCATTTCCATATGTGCTCATGTCCAAAGCGAAGAGAAGGAATAAAGCGCAGCCGAAACTGTGCCTTGCTTCTTAACACTAAAGCAGGTGTGTGCCCACAAAATGTTTCAATGATCGGGTCAAAAGCTACTTCCTTACATGATGAGGCTGGATGCATCCAACAAGCTAAGCAAACTTCCTTTCATTTCGTCAACATCCTTTCTACCTTTGTCCTTTGGACTATGGACTTCTTCCAATATTCATTGGGATGTGCTGGAGCATATTTCATAGGCAAACCATGAACATTTTTGTTTTTATTACATGCACTCCTTTTTTGCATGATCCTCACACCTATGCCACCACTACCTCGTGAAATTATAGCATATATAAGGTGGAGAGGTACATTTGAGGCTACCTGCTTCTTGGAACATAATTTTTTCATTTATTTGACAAATTCAAATACTTCAAACCTGGAGTGGATGATGTAGGACACATCATTTACCAAAATAAAGTGTCAAATAGATCTTATGTCATTTCATTTTTTTTTTCTAAATTTATGTATCTACGGAAATAATTTGTTTTTTATGTGAATTTTTATCCTGTTTAAATTGTCATGACTAGAGCTGTCACTTAAAACCAAAAACCGTAAACCGAACCCGAATCGAACCGGAAGCGCAAAGAACCGGACCGAACCGTTTGCAAATTATTCGGGTTCTGGTTTGAATTTTGGAACCGTGAACTTTGGTTCGGGTGTGGTTCTTATATTTTATTATCTGGACCGGAACCGGAACCGGAACTGCATCATACAAGTCTCAAGCGATTTTAAGATTTTTGGACCCGATCCGAACCGGACCGAAGTAGAACCGAACCGCAACCCGTTTGTTTTTATTAATTTTATTACAATATTATTATAATTTTATAATCTATCTATAATTTTTTTACTTACTATCAATGGAGAAACTGGTGCGGATTGGACCCAAACTGTAATCGCACCAAAATGGGTCGGTTTTGGACTGAACAAAACTGCACCAAAACCGCGTGATATGGTTTGACATTGGTGCGGTTTGAAATCGGTTTTTACAGTACATTTTTTTTTTTTATACAGTTATATAAAGTATTTTCAATTTTACTTACATATTTTTCTGAAATATTTTATTTTAAAAATATAGAAGCTATACAATTACTATTAAATAGTAATCATGAAAGACATAACTAATCGTAACCGATTATTACGGTTGTGCAAGCTGGCGAGATGCGCGCAAGCCAACTAGACGTTGTGACAAGTCTTTACACGTAGGAAGGCGACCGATACTAGCCCACAGATCGTGGAAGAGACCGACGAGGAGTGCGCAACTTAATTATTTTTATTTCGTTGTTGTTTTGAGTTTTACTATTTGCAGAGTGCTTTTATTTCACTCCGTCAAGTTTGATTTTGTTTTAGTTAGAACCCATTTGAACCGGACCAAACCACATAAAAGCATGTCGACGAGACGCGCACAAGCCAACTAGACGTCATAACAAATCTACACGCGTAGGAATGCGACATATATTAGCCCACCGTTCGTGGAAGAGACCGTCGAGAAGTGTGCAACTTAATTATTTCTATTTTGAAGGTGTTTTGAGTTTTTTGCAAAATGCTTTTGTTTCATTCTGCCAAATTTGGTTTTAGTTTTGGTTGGAACCGATTGGAACCGGACCGAACCGCATAGAATCGGACCGAACCGTTCGTAACTGGTTAGGTTTAGGTTCTTGTTAAATCGGAACCGAAACCGTTGACACGACAGATTCAAAAATTATGATGGAACCGGAACCGAACCAGTCAAACCAAATATAGTTTTGGTTCTAACTTGAAGTATCGTTATCTTAGCGGTTCGGTTCATGATTTTAGTAGAACCGGAACCGTGACAGCTCTAGTCATGACATATGTTGTGATTTTGAAGTACATTATCAAGTGTATGGTCTAAGTACTGAGAACTTGAGTAAGGTAAGCATGCATGCGCTTCTTACGGATACTCCGTCAGTTATCTAGTAGTTATATCCATAGACTTGTTTATGTTATTGAGTCGATTTTTTATGTATTGAGACGAGTCGTTATTATCGAGTCGAGTCGTAGTCTTAGCGTCATAGTATTTTAATATTCACGCGTCTATTGTTGTATTTATGATTATGTCATTATGAATTCTATTTAAGGGAGCTCATGAGGTCATTGTAGGGAGGCAAGAAAATATTAATCAAGTTCTCTTTATCTCTCTAACTTCTTCTCTCTCTAGTTCTTCTCTTCACACCCCCTTTTAGGGTTTCATCCTTCTCTCACCTCCTCCGCCATTTCTAGGGCTAACACCCCAGTATCTCCACCTCCATCCTTCACCCGCCGCTCTCCGACAATCCACCAAAAAAGACACGTAACATATTGATATCAGAGGTATCCTTCCTCGGCCGTTCCAGTTCCGTCCGGCCTGCAATAGCTCCGACCCCCCGAGTCTTGTGCGGGATCCACACACACCTTCCTCTTCGCCTCTTCTGCGACTTCTCAAGTACCCCGCTCAACACCTCCAACGATCCCGCGTATCTGCGCCTTTCTTCTCGAGCCCTACGCCTCCTTCCTGCTGTTATTTTTCCTATTTTTTGCTTCCCGCTGACCTTTCCCCTTCCCATCCAATCATCTACCCCCATCATTTCCTTGGATAACACACTCTTTCTATCTTCTTTCTTTTATTTTATTTTTTAGTAAGGCTATGGTTGGCGCGGCTTATCGCAACTTATTTGCTCCGGTGAGGTTGGACAAAAACGTCATTGTCATAGAATGTATGTTTGGTATCACAAATGTCACAAAAAAAATAGTTTGAGGCATAAGATTTTGGTATGACAATGACATTTTTGTCCAACCTCACCGGAGCAAATAAGCCACGATAAGCCGCGTCAAACGCAACCTAAAGCATTGTACACCCCAAAACCCATCCGCCCTTCCCAACACCTTTTTTATTTAAATTTCCCTCTCATCTCCCATCTGCCCCTCTCTATCTATTTTGCTGATTTATTTTAACTCCTGGGGCCCACCACCACCCTCTTTCCCCTTCTGACAAAATCAGCCACGTACGCCCCCCATTCATTTGTTTTATTTAATTTTTCTCCCAACCGTCTCCCTCTCCTTCCTCTTTTCCTTACCCAACTTTTGATTAATTTAAGGGCTTTTAATATATTAGTTATTCTAATTAATTCTTCCATAGAATTAATTACGTGATTAATTAATTAAGATGTCTACTCCAATCTCCACCGCCAACAATGATCTTTTCGTACGAATACTTGCCCGACTTGATAGTATGGAAGCGCGAGTCGACCGTGTAGCTGCACGCTAGGACTCTCCACCTTCCACGGACGGCTATTTCGTCACACCGCCGCCACCATCGTCGCCGCCGCCAACGCTGCCACCGGCCGCTGATGTCCCACCTATCTCCACGGTGGTCGTCCTTCCACCGCTTCCGCCTCCTCTCCGGTCAACCGCTTCGCTGGCTCCGGTCATCTCGCCGCCTCCTCTATCGGCTAATCCTCCGCCGGCCCCGGCATTGCCGCCCCCTCCGACCATCTCACCACCTCCTCTCCCAGCTCTTTCCCCGCCGACCCTTGTCTCTCCACTTCCACCGGCAGCAAGATGACCGGAGCCAGCGCTCCACCGATCTTGCGGAAGCCAGTACTTCTGGCTGTCGGCTGTCGCGTCTCCGACATTCTTGTGGCTGTAGCTCACCAGCGCTCCACCGATCTTGCGAAAGCCATTACTTCTGTCGTGCATCTTTCCGACGGCGCCGCCGCTACTCGCCGACACCGCCGCCGCTATTCGTCGACACTGCCGCTGCTGCTACGCGCTATCACACCTTGTTCTGGCAGGAGATCAAGATGTTAGATGATCCGACCATCCAGGTGGAGTTCGAGCTTGCGGTCAAGCTCGTTGTTAAGGACAGATGGAGTGTTACGGATCCTCCGTCAGTTATCTAGTAGTTATATCAATATGCTTGTTTATGTTATCAATTCGAGTCTTTATGTTTTGAGACGAGTCGTTATTATCTAGTATTCAAAAACACGAGTTAAAGATATACAAACCAGACTTAGTCAACTTCAATCATATTCTTTATCATTTTTATCTTATCATATATTGTAAGTATCAATGATTATTGTTATTTTTTATTCTAATTAAGTTATTCATTATTTCATTTGTTTCACAGAAAACATTGGATGTTGGCTATTATTGATTACATTAAAAATACAGTTTATTGTCTTGATCTTTTAAATCATAACATTCGTGATGATATTAAGAATGTCATTACAAGATAATTTTATTAATTAGTTTTTCTCATATTTGGAATACAGATTTGACTATAAACAAAACAAAAATATTTTATAAAGTGTATTTAAGGGTTTGACAAAGTATCGACATTCCAGTTTTCGCAAACCAAAGGTTTTAAAGTTGAAGCTGGTAAGTTATAGCCTATATACGTATATGTATTGTAATTTTTTTAATATTAAAAAATTTGAAATTAAAATGTTTATCATTTTATTTTTTTAGTGCTCAAAACAATCAGATAATATTCAATGTGAGTATTACATCATGTGCTGCATGATTGATATAGTTGATGCTCATAGCAAAATGACAATACCATCAGGTAAGTTAAGTGCATATAAATTGGTAAATGAAATAATTATGTTGAATTGATTTTAACCAATATTTTTTTTATTGCAGATCTATGATGAATTGACATAATTTTCGCTGGAGAAAATTGATAATTTTTTGAAATTAGATTTGTGATTATATAATCACTACTCGTGCTACATGATTGTCAAATATTTTTTTTATTGCAGATCTATGTTGTCAAGGCACGCGCCTAGGCACGCCTGAGGCGTCGGGCGCAACCCACCGCACCTCAGCATGGCTGAGGCAGGCGATGTGCCCCAGGCGCGCGCCTTGCAGGCTCCCAGGCGCACCAAAAGCGCGTCTGAGCCTTTCAAGGTGTTTTTTTCAACGTTTTTTGGAGATAGGCAAAAATATGATCTTAGACTCACCCAAGACACCCCTAAGCACACTTGGGCGCCCGATTCGCTGAAATTGAGTGAATTGGGTACCGAATTTGCTCAATTTTCTTTTTTCCCCAATTTTACGGCTCACGTGCCTCAGGCGCGCGTCTGCGCCTTGCGCCTAGCCTTCAGGGTCCCTTTGCGCCTCGGTGCACCTTGCGCCTTTAACAACATAGTTGTAGATCTATTTATTGTATTACTCCATACTTGTGTAGAAGTAAAACAAATGAATATGATCTTCAAATGGTCTTTATTTTTTAAATAGTTTTTAAACTGTTCATTGTGTAGAATAATTGCAGTTCATTTGATAGTTCTACACTTTTATGCATCATGTGATGATTTTTTTAGCTTAAGAGTAACTGGTTATTTCATTAATATAATCACTTTATCATGTGCCCATTTCTTTTAGTATGGACATTGACCCGACCTAACCCTGTATTTTATAGGTCTTGCTTGTGAAAGATGGAAGATCAAAACAACAATAGTCTTGCTTCATCCATTGATAGCAATGATCTTGATCCAAAAATAGATCCTAAAAGAAAAGTAAAGTCAAAGGATCCTGGATGGAAGTATGGACATTGGTCCGACCGAAAATATAAAAATACAGTTAAATATAATTTGTGTGATAGATTGATTAAAAGTGGAATCAAAAAGTTGAAGCAACACTTATGTGGCAGGTATGAAGATATATTTGTTGCGATTGATTTGCCAGCAGGACATGTGTATGTGAGACCGTGTTATGACTTCCGCACCGCGTTCCAGGTCTGGGTGTTGACCCCGGTGGGCCCCCTGTGACGGAATATCCCCGCAGTCCTGTGGTTGGGATTAATCCCACATCGCCTGCAGCTTTCTCCCATCCGTTTTCATGTATCCCGCCACCCTTCATCTCAATACCTGGGTTTTGAGATGAACTGTTGGGTTGGCAGGTTCTTTCATGGTATCAGAGGAGGTTGTCCTGCTGCGGGGGTGTGTTGAGATTGATTTGCCAGCAGGACACGTGTATGTGGGACCGTGTTATGGCTTCTGCACCGCGTTACAGGTCTGGATGTTGACCCCGGTGGGCCCCCTGTGGCGGAATATCCCTGCGGTCCTGTGGTTCGGATTAATCCCACATCGCCTGCAACTTTCTCTCCTCCGTGTTCATGTATCCCGCCACCCTTCATCTCAATACCTGGGTTTTTAGATGAACTGTTGGGTTGGGGGGTTCTTTCCAAATTAGAACCTGCCAACCCATTAGTTCATCTCAAAACCCAGGTATTGAGATGAAGGGTGGCGGGGTACTTGAACACAATGAGGAGAAGTCTGCAGGAGGTGTGAGATTAACCCCAACCACAGGACCGCAGGGATATTCCGCCACAAGGGGGCCCACCGGGGTCAACACCCAGACCTGGAACGCGATGAGGAAGCCAAATACGCGGTCCCACACACACGTGTCCTGCTGGCTAATATAATCTCAACACACCCCCGCAGCAGGACAACCTTGCTCCGATACCAAGTTAGAACCCGCCAACCCATTAGTTCATCTCAAAACCTAGGTATTGAGATGAAGGGTGGCGGGGTACATAAACACAATGAGGAGCAGTCTGCAGACGGTGTTGGATTAACCCCAACCACAGGACCGCGGGGATATTCCGCCATAAGGGGGCCCACCAGGGTCAACACCCAGACCTGGAACGCGATGGGGAAGCCAAATACGCGGTCCCACACACACGTGTCCTGCTGGCTAATATAATCTCAACAGTATCAAAGTGTTTTAAGACTATTTCTGAAATAGCAACTGAGATGTATTCAACTTTAAATGATAAAAAAAGGATAATGTGGATTTGACTGCTGATGATGATAATGAGAGTGAATAAGAAATAGAGCGAACATGTTCACAAAATATATCTCTGACATTATCTACAGCTAAATTTTTATTTGTCTCAAGTTCTGAGACAAGTGACAAAAAGAGAAAAGTAATCCACTTGCCACAAAAATGGGCTCTATGGATGCTTATGTGATAGTTGTACAACCCCGTAGTCGGGCGAGTGGGACCCTCCCCAAATATCAGCCTAGGGGCGTGTTACGGGCGACGAGTTGGTGCGACCCCGTTCGAAAACGCGCGGGTCCTCGTGCGTGCGTGCGTGCGGAGGTTCTATGCGCATAGGTTCATATTATATATATATATATTATATATATTATATATTATATTATAATATATATAATATATTATATATATTAGATATATGATTATGAGATAAAAGGGGGGGGGGGCAGCTCGGGTATAAGGAAAAAGGAAAAAAGGAATCAAAAAGAGGAAAGAAGAGAATAAGAGAAGAGGCGGGGTACAGCTGGAAAGGGGCGGAAGAGAAATGGGATAAAAAAAAGGGAAGAAGATAGAAACGGGGTGGGGCTCGGGTACAGGAGGAGGAGGGCAGAAGGAAAATAGGAGCGGGGGAGAAATCGGGGGCGGGAACCCTAGCCTGGCCGATCCGGAGCCCAGCCGCCGCCCGCCCCCACTCTCTCTCCGGCCACCGCCCAGGCTAGGGCACGGCCTCCTTCCCCGCCCTCTCCCGTCGCCGGCAAAGTAGCGCAGCCGCCGCCCTCTCTCTCTCTCGGCCAACAACGGAGCCGCCGCCCCCTCTCTCTCTCTCTCTCGGCCAACAACAGAACCCCGCCCCTCTCCCTCTTTTTTCCGACCTGGAGAAGCAACCACAACCCCGACCTCCCTCTTTTTCCAGCCGCCTGGAGCAACCCGCCCCCCTCCCTTTTTCCCGGCCTGGAGCAGCACACCTTGGCCTCCCCCTCTCCCGGCAGCAAGCTCGGCCTGGAGCGAGGCTCGGCCTGGAGCGAGGCTCGGCCTGGAGGCTCGGCCTGGAGCGAGGCTCGGCCTGGAGCGAGGCTCGGCCTGGAGCGAGGCTCGGCCTGGAGCGAGGCTCGGCCTGGAGCAAGGCCTGGCCTGGAGCAAGGCCTGGCCTGGAGCAAGGCTCGGCCTGGAGCAAGGCTCGGCCTAGAGTGGAGATCGACCGCCGACGCGGCCGCATGCAGTAGGATCAACCCGGAGCTCCTCTCCCGGCCCCGCCGCCAAGCACGCGACAAGGGTAACGATGTTTTAACTTGGACAGGTGAAGCCTTCAGTTTGCATATTTGCACGGAAGCCACTCTCCACCAACGAGTGGGGGGAAGGGAGCTTCCCGACGGGTTCACGTGTACGTCCCCGCAGTAAATTGCATTAGTACCCGGAAGCGTGAGTACGGGTTTAGGCATGCTGTGTGAAGCCCATCCGGGCCTGTGAGCCGGATTGGTGATGTTCTGGGGTTCCCGGAGAAGACTCCGAAAAAGTTGTTTATTAGCCGCTTGCAGGGAATGCGCACCATAGCCCCAAAAAAAGGGGTGTGCGCAATATGTTTGGTCCGCTTATGTTAGCCGACCGATGCCTAGTTGGCCGCCGCTCGTCGAGACGTTGACGTACAGGTGTTGCAGTACCAGGCGGGGAGTAGCGGGCTTAAGCCCCAGCTCGTGCCGGCCCTCGAAGGCCTTTTTTGTTTATATTGCCGGCCTGCGTGCTGAGTATGGAATTTATATTCCTGTAATATTTTTTCATATATGTGATGCTCTGTGAATATGTGGTTTACTCCTGTGTTGGGCGAGCGGCGTGTTCGTGAACCGCTCCCCTCGTGTGGGCCCCGAGGAATAGATGCCGGGAAGCCCCTGATGGCCTGTTGTCATCCTTTCAGAATAGCGGAGTTCCGCTGTTAGTGGCCCAATTGGGGCTGCGTAGAGTAGAGCTGCTTGGCGGTTTTGTGCCAATAGTAAGGCGGGCGGGGGACATTTTACATAGACCCGAGGTGACAACTTTAGTTTGGGAGTGGATCTCGAGATCCTCCTTGGATGTTCCGGTCGGCCAAGAGAGCCCTCCGAAGGTGCCTTAGCTCAGCCCTTGGCTTGGGAGGGGAAGAGTTTGTTAGTCTTCCGGGTATGCGGCGGGTCCTCCACGCTGAGACCTTGGGTCTGTCCCTCGTGTTCCTAGTCTTGTGCCTAGATCGTTCGCTTGAGGGTAGTAGGTGCGCGGTCACCCCTTCCCCAAGGGTCGAACTCCACAGGAGACCGATTTTCGGTTTTAACAATAGTGCTCCTGAAGATGTAGTTGATAATAGGCGTGCTAAAGGTGTTACACAAACTACTATTGAGAGATGTTTTAGATCTCCTGAAGAGAAAAAGAGAGTTGATAGTTATGTTGTTGATTGGTTTTATGAATGTGGAATTTTATTCAATGATGCAAAAACACGAAGTTTTGAAGTAATGCTTGAAGCAGTTGAACAATATGAGCCTGATTATAAAGACCCTAGTTATCATGATTTACAAGTCCCTTTGTTATTGAATACAAAAAATAAAGTTTAGGATATGAAGACAAAGTATCAAGCGTATTGGAGGAGATATGATTGCACTCTTATGTCAAATGGTTGGACAGACATGAGAGAGAGATATTTGATCAATTTCTTAGTCAACTATCCAGAAGGAACTTATTTTATGGGTTCCGTAGATGCAACCGGTCATATTCAAGATGCTACAATGTTATCAGAGTTGTTTGGTAGTAAGATTAGAGAGATAGTAGCAGAGTGCTTTGTTCTGGTAAATTTTTTGGTTATATTAATTTTCATATTTCATGTTTAACAGTCTACACCTATAGATATACAAAGTTATGTTGTATGCAGGTGATGACTGACAATGCTTCCAATTACAAGACAACTGGTAAAATTTTAATGGAGAAAAAACCTATATTATTCTGGACTCTTTGTGTTTCTCATTGTATTGATCTCATGCTAGAATATATAGGCAAACTACAACAAAACAAAATGATGATAAGAAAGATAAGGATGATTATAAATTTCATCTACATGCACACTCGTTTACTTGATGCAGTAAGAACTACTATAGGTGGTGATCTAATGAGACATTCAGTGATTATATTTGCAACATCATTCCTTATTCTACAAAGTGTGCTTAAGAATGAGCAAAAACTGAAATTATTATTTGTATCGCCCTCGTGGAATGCTCCTAATTTGACAAAAATTGAAGCCAAAAAACAAGTTGTTGAAACCATACTTTCAATTGTTTTTTGGAATGGAGTAAGCGATTGCCTAAAAGGAGGAAAGCCACTGATTGTCGTTTTGCAATTAGTAGATGAAGATGATACACCAACTATGCCTGAAGTATATGTGACAGTGAAAGAAGCTAAACGAAAGATCAAAGAATATTTTGATAATAAAGAAAGATTATTGAGATTATTAAAAATAGGTGGACAAATCAAATGGAGCAAAAATTATATACGACGGTTTTGTTTCTAAATCCAAGTAAATATTTTGAATATGAGGAGAAACATAATGATGATGTTTGAAAATTTCAAGATGTTTTCAATGATATATTAAAAGACTAGTACCCGATCAACAATTGCAAGACAAGATTGCGGAGCAAGGTACTATCTACAAAACATCTCAAATAGTTTTGGAAAACTCATGGTTATTAGGCAACAAACCACCTTAAATCCAAGAATTGATTAAGTTTTATTTTTTCTGTATCCAGCTTTATATGTTAAATAATTTATATTTGTCTTAAATGAATAGTAGATTGGTGGGGTGCACATGGAGGACCGAATGTTGACCTTACAAAGGCAGCATTGAGCATACTTAGTTTATGTTCTTTTAATTGTCAGTGCAACTGAAGTAATTTTGAGTTTGTAAGTATACAAATATTCAATATAAAATTTAATATTTTTATATCTACTAACAAGTTTGTAATTATCTTGATTCAAATTCACATAAATAAAAGAAATAGATTGCAGCATCAAAGACTTAATGATTTTATTTACATCCAATATAATCATCATTTACAAGCACGATTTCAAGAAAGACATGAAAAGAAAAGAAATTACAACCATTTAGTGTTTGATGAGTTAGATTGGAGTAGTGAGTGGATGATGAACAAATCAGAGGATGCTCTGGTTTTTGATGATGATAATCTCACATGAAAAGTTGTTGAGAGAGCTATTGAGACTGATGCTAGAAATTTACTAAGTGAAGCTGAAGCTAATCTTTAACTAATAGCTAAAGGGGATGAAAATTTAGATCATTTTGGATTTACCAATGATGATGAAGATATTGATGATAATTATGGGTAAATTTCGAGCACCTCAAACCAACTGAGCACAAACAATGCCAATTACGACTTACTAAATGATGATTTTATTTGATCTTTTTATGATTGTTTAAAGTTTATGTTAAAAATATTATTCATGCTAGTTCACTTTTCTTGTCTTTCACTTTCATGTTATAATTTACTATGTATAATATTATGAGAAAAAGCTAGTGTGTGTCATGATGACATTTTGGATTTGACAATGATACTATACTATGATATTCCTTAAGTCTGAATATATTCATGTGAAAAAGCTAGTATATATGATGTTATATTATTCATGCTGAAGTCTGAATGTCTGAATGTATGATTCATGTAGTTTGATTGTTTGAATTTAGTGGTATTATTCATGCTGAAGCTAGTGGTATTATTCATGCTGGTTCATTTTGGAAAACCTGTATGCTTAATTAACACAGGACAATTATACAGAACCTGTGTGATTGACTGATTGTTATTTCTTACTTTGAAGTCTGAATGTATGATTCATGTATTATAATAATTGATGTCTATAGTCTACTTTAGACATCAGTTATTATAATAACTGTTGTCTATAGTCTGCCTTGCAGACTTTAGACAGTGGTTATTATAATAACCGTTGTCTATAGTTTGCATTAGTTTTTTTATATTTAGTTATCGCCTTGCGACTTACTCGCCTTAATGTTGTCTAGCCGTCCGCCTTGTCGCCTAAGCGTCCAGGCGCCCGACGCTCGCCTTTGGTTCGCCTTGACGTCATGACAAGAATGCTAACAATATATTTTCCAGCAAAATATTTAATATCCAGAGAACTTCCAAATGTGAACTTATATGAGTAATTGAGGTCCACCTATGCCGTATATTGCTAATTCCAAGCTGGGACAGTGGGATTGATGTGGTTCGAGCATCAAAGTGGTTGATTTTGTGACAATTTGGACCTCCTAGGAAACAAGCGGTGCTAGACGGTTTCATGACAATACGTAGGTGTGCGTTATGGAGGCACGAGTCATTGTAAATGGTGTGCACGATATCGTTTGTTGTTGAATATTTTCAGGATTCTCGGCAAAATACAAAGAGACAAATTGTGCTCCTGGGAGAAGTTCCGATCTAGGTGTCTTCTAGGAAGGATCGATCGAAGGCCGACTGGGAGATGTGGGAGTAAATTCTACAAAGGAGTGGGCGCCCAGGGTAGGGGGAGCGATTGATAGCCCTGGATGGAGGTATCAGGCGCTGGACTGCATGGATCGAACGCTTCTCAATCCGCATAAGCTACAAGGAATCCACAGTTTTCTGCCTGGACGGTAGAAAAATTGTAATTAGCCGACAGTTACCAACAGTTAACTTCCCACTATCGATTTCAGAAGGCAGTAACCATTTTCTGCTTCAGCGTCGTAGAAATTGATGGCAACGCCTAAATTTTTCTTCCAAGCTTTGCAATACCCCTGAAAAGAACTCTACAAACTTTTATAGGCTAGGAATACACAATGAATGACTATGATTGGTCGATACAACATATACACAAAATATGCATAAATAAAAAGTGAAAATTATAGAAAGTATATAAAAGTCTTGTCGACGCGCCGAACACGACTACGGACTCAGACAGTCCGTGAAACAATTCTAACCCCTCGTTCTACGAGTTTAAAGTCGAACGGGCTTCCATATGGGCCGGGCCACCCAAGAACTACGATCCCCATCATTTTGTATCTTGGACCCTTGGTTATGCTAAAGTTGTTCTGATACGAACCCAAAGAGTCACCAACAGCCGGAACTCGAACGGGCTTTCCTCCGCCCCATGGGTGGCTTCACCTTAACAATGCCTAGATGGCTTATCCGAAGAGTCTTGCATTTACTATTATTAAGTGTTGCTTTAATGTGTTTTAATGTGTTGCTTTAATGGTTGTATTAAGTGTTGTCTTAATGGTTGTAGTTGAGTCCTCTATATAAGTCTCATGTTGGTTGTATTAGATCACGAAGAAAATTATCAATATTATCCTTCCTCATTCTCTAACTTTATTGATTACTATCCCTACCATCTCCATCGGTCCTCTTCCACGGGAAGACACCTTCCACCCTGCTCCGAGCGTCGCTTCTCTACTCAACCTCCAACAACGATCCGGTCCCTACCACGATCTCCATCACTACCCCATTCGATCCCTATCATGTTCTTGAAAATGAACAAAATACTTCCTGACACTACTTTTTTTGTAGCTATGTAGTTGAACAAAAAAAAACTTTTGTTAAGACTTTCTATAGATCTTTGTGTAAATTTACTTCCGGATCAGCTTGAATTTCTAGATATCTTCATGAGATATCTTAGATAGGATCCTTCGGGTTTATCCTACATCAGAATAAAGGTTTTACACTTTAGTGTATAATTATGTTGTAGCGATGCATTCACTGAAATATTTACAATTTACTTTTTACTTGGTGCTATACAATAATTTTAATAGTTGAGCCTTCAGTAAATTTTAAAATGCCAAGTCTTCCCTTTAAACAGCTGGTGCCACCGTATATTTCCAATTCAGGAAATTTGTTGCTTGATAGAGAAGGAGCTACAAGCAGTTGTAACTAATCTCGTGCAGCAATTTTTTAGCAGTCATCAAAACAAACCTGAGAGGCCTATTAAGGTAGTATTTTATAGTAACTTAATGATCTTATTTCACACTATTCTATTGCTTGACTTATACTCTCCTCTTTTCTATTTTTTTCTTGCGCATCTTTTGTTTATGTACTCGTGGGAATTGAGTTTCTTCCATCACATGTTATTTATGTAATGATATTCTTTGGTCATTCAAAAGTCACAAATACTAATCAGTTGGCGTGCTTAAGTGATTATTGCAAAAATTATGAAGTGAAATTATGTTTGGCCATTCTTGTACTGGATTATGATTTCTATTTTCGTTAAAGTACTCTCCTACTTCCTAGAAGATGGAATTTTAGTAGCAAAGCTAGCACTAAGACCTGATCAGTGAGGAATCCTTGTCTCCTTGATCAGACAATTTGTAAGGAAAGTGGTTAGTTTCCCATTTTTCTTATGTGGCATTTATGAAGAAGGATCTATTGTCCATATTTTAGATTAACTAGTATCTTTTATGGTGAGCGATCCTTGTTTTTCCGCATCATCATCAAAGATCTTTATGCTTTTGTCCAACTATTTGAAAAGTGGTCCTTGATTTTTACTCTTTTTAGCTATTAAGTTTTGTTTATTTGTGGCCAATTGTTTAATTGAGGCTGATAATGAGCACTTAGGATAATACTAGCGGTGATACTGATGAATATATTACTGATGTGAATTGGAAGATCATGTTTCAGTTGTATTTAGATACACCCTCAAAATACTAATATGGGATTTGGAAGCCAAATTCTTCTTCTAGGTGGGAGAGCTTGTGATGTTTTTGGCATGTGGTGAAAATGATTTGCACTTGGTTGTTTGTTTGATTCAGCAAAGGAGGATTGAGTTAGAATTGAGTAAGCATGAGACGTTAAATTACAAATAGAGATGCATGCCCACGGAGAGTGAAATGGTCAAATTAAATTGGAGCCAGATTACTAGTAATATATTAAGATACCAGGAAAATGCGAGAAATGAAAATTAAATGTAATGACTCACCAAGAGATAGGCACCAAATGTGGAGGATGTGGTAGTCGAGCTTGGGATGGCCGTAGAAGAGATGTGGTAGACGAGCATGGGATGGACGTAGGAGAGATGTGAAGGATCGATTGTGTAGTTAGCACGGAAAATGTAGTATGGAGTAGTAAGCACGGAAAATGTAGTATGGAAATGCTAAGGCCTGTGGATTTGGGGCTCCAGAAATTTAGGGTTTGGTAATTTAGGTTTTCTTGGTGGAGAACATTGTTATGGGAGGTGGGAAAAGGCTCAGTTGTCGACCGAGAAGGTGGTTTAGTGGCCAGTGGTTTTGCAGGAAGTTTGGTGGATAACGACGGAGGGGCTGCAGGGGGAAACATTAGTTGTAGTGGGGGAAAATAGGTGGGTTGTTGTTGTGGCGGTTGTTTTCGTGTGGGTGTGGGTGTGTGGGAGGGGGGGGGGGGGGGGGGGGGGGCTCAGCAGGGTTCAGGGAGGATTCTGTATTGAAGGAGGGAGGTGGTAAGGGCTTGGAGTGGTTGTTGGAGGGAAGGAGGGGGCTGGTCGGGCTTGTAGTGAGGTTGTAGGAGGTAGATCAGGCGGTGGATGGTGGGTTCAGTCGGTTGGAGTAGGTTACAGGCTGCGAGAGGGAGTCCTACGATGCTATCATGGGACCAATTGGGATGAAAGGAGAAAGGAAAAGCCGTAGGATGTGGTAGGAAGGTCTCCAGAGGTATAGTAAGCAATGGGAGATGGCGACGAGGGTTCATGGAGTCGGTCAAGATCGCGGGCTTTGGCACCCATCAATTAGACCAATGATTTTTCTTAGAGAGTCAAATCATAGGCACTTCCTTTCTCCAAGGCAAGATTGATATATAGGCCTAGTTTATGTTAAAATGAATCAGATGGTTCAAGATTCTGATCGGTTCATTTAACGTAAAAGACAATAGTGATAAAAATTAAAAAAAAATGCAAAAATATGAAAATCGTGACAAACGTTATGGCCGTCACCGATTGTCAGTTGGACGATCCAAAAGTTATCGATCCCGTAAATTGTTAAAATGATGCACTAATGATCCCATCAATGTACTTGTGCAAATACAATGGTGCCACATTGATTATCCTCTGCCACTCCTTCGCGAAGTCATAAGCATTTGTGCTACTCCTCCAGTAACCCATTGATAGCGTGCCTGTTATAATGGTTTCCCTCTGTCCGGAGCCAACCATCCTCTTTCTAGGTTCTTCTCTTCCCGCTTTACGGCACATTCGTGGTGGTCTTTTGCTCTTCTATATCGCAGTAGTTCATCCACAGTCCTCAAAGAATAAGTTCATTGTTGTCCCCTTTCTGATCTTTCAAGCCTTACGCAGGACGAATCTATAGGCGGCGGCTAAACGGTGACCTAACCCTACATGTCATGCAAATCTGACGATTAAATCACAATTGGATAATAAGTACAGACATCTCACGCAAATAAATTCACAGCAAGACAAAATAATTAATTAGGGCAAAACAAACTTAGGCTACCCTCCGCGTTTGGGTCAAAGCTCGAGCGCGCGACAAATAGACCCTGCAAATCGCAATAATGATCTAAAAGCAAACAACTATCATACAAGATATCCAAACGAGTATAATATTCAATCAAATATAAATATGTTGAAGTTAATAATCAAGTACAACGCAGACTCACCAAGTAGTGGGCTAACCAATTCACTGAAGAATCCGGAGACGCGTGTACGACGATCCGAGGTGGAACCGGCGGCATGGCAATGATGGCGGTGGCTGTCCTTGGCGATGGATGGTGGAATCGAGCTGGAAATGGGTAAATCCGACCACGTAGGTAGAGATCCGGGTGAGGCAGGGTAGATCTGACAATAAACGGTCGGATCTGGGCTGAAAAATCCCAGATCTGGGCTGACCCGAAAGGGGGACGATTAGGGCTTGTGGTTCTACGTAAAGGGGGTTGTCGGCAAGGAAAAATTAGGGTAAGAAGGGGGGGGGGGCGGTGGCTGCAGGTGGTTAAGGGAGAGGTGGCAGCGGTTTTGGGGGGAGGAAAATCTTGGGCGACGGTGGTTTTATATGGGGGGGGGGTTAGATGTAGGCGGCGGAGGGTCTCCTGGAGGGACCGAGGAAAAACTTTATAAATGAATAGTGAATGTCATTTTTGAACAGTAACAGATGATGGAAATGGGAGTTTTCTGGACAGCTATCCGTGGCTGGATTTTGGGGGTTGTAGGGGCTGTGGATGAGGGTTTCGGAGGGGGAAGAAGGAGCCTAGGGTTAGGGGGTATCTTGAGGAGGGAGATACAAGCCTAGGAGTCATCACCTAGAGTTTCATGGAGTCGGCACCGTGGGATGATTGCGAGAATCCGGGAATAGCTTTCTCCAAATTCTGCAATCCCCCCAATCAGCCCACTACATATCTATTTGTAATAAAATAAAGGCTAGGGCATCCCACCTTCAACGACTATGATTGGCCGGAGGTGGGGCCACCCAAATACATCAAAATGCAACGCAAACTAATGAAATAATATATGAAATCGATTCGCAATGCGAATACGGACACATCTGCGGAGTTCGATCGTCGATTCGGGCACGCTATATATGAAAAGTTGCCAATTAGACCCGAACGGGCCCAAAACTCGTCCTCAACTCATCAAAGCCTTTTTTGTTGTTCATTTTTTCTGCTATTTACTCCACTCTCGGGGATTCAAAACAAATCAAGTCATTTCGCCTCTCACTCAATTTCAAGGTGGTCCTATAACTATAAGCGAGCCAATTTTGTTATTTCACTCTTCTTGCTATTAGACTCCTCCCCCTTATTCATTGAATTGAGGATTGAAACCACACTTCTTTATCTTACTCGGCTAGTTTTGCCTGCTTTTCCCTCACTGCATTTTATTGGTGAGTGTTACTTCTTTTTCATTTTTGTGATACTCTCACCTATTTTTCTTTTGTTGCTTGAGTTAGCTGCCTTCTCACCACTTGGGTTGCTAGAATCTTTATACTCTCTCTCACCATTGCTCTTGTTTTGAGGTTTGTGATCTAACTTGTTCAATGCTTTGAACTCAATCAAAGATTCATTTCATCTACATTGGTTTCAAGACTGCTGCTGTTACGCCCCCGACGGATCCGAAGGCGACAACGGGGCTGAACCAACTGGTTCAGCCCCCATTTCTAAAAGGCGGCCGTCGGGGGCTGAACCCACCCGTCAGCCCCAATTGGGGCCGGCCGGCCCCCTTGGCCGGCCGGCCTGGTCCGGGTATAAATGTACCCGGATCCTCTTTGGACGGAGCATGCAAGTATTATCAAAGAATTCTCTAGCCCCCCTCTCAAACCCTAGAAATCTCTCCTCCCTCATTCATCTAGTTCCTAACATTGGATCAGAGGATTCTTCCTCCCAAATCTTTTTTCCTTCCGACTTCCTCCCGCTCGCATCCGATCCTCCCGCTCGCATTGCGGCATCCCGCTCGCACCCGGCGTCGATGAAGATCCCGCGGCGACTCCCGACATCGATCCCGCTCGCAACCATCCCGCTCGCATCCCGGCGTTCCCGACATGATCCCGGATCCCGCCTCCCGCTCACATATCCCGCTTCCCGTTGTTTTCCCGTGGAGGAGATCTCCGCGCACTGGCAAAATATCACTGCCGGTTGCTGCCGGTTGCTGCATTCGAACTACTCGCACCCAAGAAGACTCTCGGCTCGCAAAAAGAAAACTTGTGATGCAAACCCAAATTGGAGAAATCGTCGAGCTTAAAAATATGTTAACCCAACACCTTAAAGGAAAAGCTGTTGTGGGCACAACGCAGTACCCCCTCCCTATAAGATCTTTAAGGGGGGCTTGGCATGCATGGATGGAGGCTGACGACCACAAGCTTGGTCCGAGGCAACCCAGTTCGGCATCGCCGCGTCTGCCTTGGACACGTAGCCTCCAGGAGGACACGACCCAACGGGATGTGCCCACCTCGTGATGGTCCTCCCTATGGAGAACCAGGACACGTCGCGGGCGGAAGGGGAGGAGGCAGATGAAAGTACCATGGAAGGGATTGGGGGTACCCACACGTCCATCCGACAACCGCTTGGACCGGGCAAGAGTACAAGAAAACTACCACGCGCCTTAGCCGAAGGTTCTTGCTCCCCAAGTCAAAGGAGGAGATTCTTAAAAGGCAGAGTTATTTTACCTTCAGGAGATCAACACAATGGGTAAGGTTGGCCTTTTGGAGGACTACCAGTGGACCCAATTTCCTCCGGGAGACACGCGCCAATGAATTTTAAGACATCGCCCGCTTTGGTCCAAATCAGGCTCTTCTTCAGTTCAGAAAGGGACTATGGAGTATCAACCGAGTTTGAACTTTCACACCTATATACCCAAGAGAATAAGAATTCTATTCAAGAAGAGCGTTTTCAGTTTTTGACACAAAAAAGGATACCAGCACAGCACATTGAGATTGGGGGCTTGTGCTTCAACTGCGTTAGAAATACCCCAGGCCAAAATGTCCCAGGTTACATGTTGCATTATAAAACAGGAGCACATAATATTATCTTCCCTTGCCACATTGTCCGGATTGGCCAACAACAGGTTAATACAAAACTTCATTAGTATTTTAAACGGGTTGTGGTGGCTGGTGGATGTGTAACATCTACACCGACAACATGGATCTTTGCAGATAGTGGTTGGGTTGAAGTCTTGGGAATAGTCTTCTCTTATCTTCTCTTTGCTGTTTGGAGTTTTTGTCTGAGGGGCCGGACGGCGCCACCAGATCTTCTATCCGCCCCCGGACGGATCCGAAGGCGACAACGGGGCTGAAACAACTCTTCTAAAAGGCTGACCCACCCGGTTCTTCTTGGCCGGCCGGCCTATCTTCCCCTTTCTTCTTCTTCTATCTACTTACTCATTCTGACTCATCATGATGCTATTTTATTCCTTTTATTTCAGGATTATCCACATTTGTGTTCTTAACAGTCCATGGATGTGATCCCTTAATTCTGAAATAAAAAGGGTTTTGCTCTCTTCTTATTTCAACTCCTTTGTTTAGGATTTAACGAACATTCTTTCACACCTATATACCCAAGTATCTTAAATCTGAATCCCATTACATCATTATAAAACTAATATTATACATTGTTCGGTTAAATGATTTTGTAAGTAGATCAGTTTTTGTCTAATTCTTCTTTATCTTCCCCTTTCTTCTTCTTCTATCTACTTTCTGATTCGAGCTATTTTATTCCTTTTATTTCAGTATGACGATCCCCCTTATTGAAGGTTGATTTTCCGGTGAAGTGATTTTGTAAGTAGATCAGCTTCTCGAACGCGGATGTGATGATATCGTATACCAATTTGCTTCGATCTACCATGAAAATGGAATTTTTGGCTATTTGAATGACATAAATGTTGTCAATATTTAACGTCCATGGATGTATTGCCTTTTTATTTTCTTCTATTTTGGATATCGATTTGTTAAGCCAAATTCCCTCACTGGCGTAGCTACTTGCCGCAATATATTCTGCTTCGGCTGTAGAGAGTCACTGTTTGTTGTTTCTTTGAGCTTGAGAAAATGGGTTTGGAGCCAAGACGAAACACATATCCAGTTGTGCTCTTTCTATCATTTATGTCTCCAACCCAAGCACTGCACACTTAGCCATTTGCTTATTGTCTTCTTCTTTGTCAAAGAGAATACCAAAGTTGCAAGTGCCTTTAATATATCGTAGTAGTCTCTTGGCTGCTAGCATATGTACTTCACTTTGATTTGACATAAATCGGGATCTGGGTGCGTCTTTGTAGATATAGCAAAGAACCAACATGTTGTCTAAACTGTTCTTCTTTACCTGTCAAGTTTCTTTCATTTTTGAATAACTTTTCACCAACATTAGAAGATGTTGCCACAGAATTACGTGAGTCCATTTGGTATTTGAACACAATATCTTTTGCAAACTTTTCTTGTGAGATAAATATTCTCCCAGGTGATCGAGTTATTTGCATCCCCAAGAAGTATTTCATTTGACCAAGGTCAGTAATCTCAAATTGTTTCTTTAACCCTTCTTTCACCTTTTCTATTTCATCTTTATTTGTACCAGTTAGGAAAATATAGTTTCAGGCATTCTTCATGAGCTTTTAGAGCAATAATTCTATCATGGAAAATGAGTGAAGATCTTATATTAGTTACTATATAGTTATATATCAAAGGTCTTCCTCTTAATACCTTAAGACACTATCATCTTCTCTTCTATTGTATCTCCCAAACTTCGTATCTGATTTACCATATTCGAAGTGCAAAATATCCCAGGATTCCTTGACGTTGTTTGATGATGCGAGGGAAGATTGTGTGTCCAACACCTTGTATATATAGAAGTGCCTTTGCATCTTTTTTCATATTTTCTACTATTACCTTTTGTTGGGTTGCTTTAGTGAGTTCAATTATGGGCAATATTGTAAATAATGTCGGTGACATATCGGTTTGAGTTTTTAAATGTCGGATGTCGGAAGTCGGAGACATGTCTAGGATATTTTAAAATATCTGATACTCATGTATTAGAAATAAAATTTTTATGTATATTAACTATAATTATATGTTATAAAAATAGATAAATAATATAACAAATAGATAAAAATGAGTCATTTACATTACGAAATAAAATCAAATAATATCTAAGATAAAATATTATTAATAAATACATAATGATATATTGTAAATATTTTGATAACAATACGTTTATTGCAAATAAAGAAGATTTAAAAGTTAAAAATCTTTGATTGATTATAAGTTTTTTCAAACTTATAAATTTATATTAAAAATAAGCAAACAATCAATTAATAAATGTATTAAATATTTTCATATTTTTTGTAATATGAAATTAAAAAATTATGAAACAATTATATACAAAATTGGTTGTAAGAATAAAACATAAAAAAATCAAAACAATAAGTCCAATCGATTTAAACATAAATAATATAACATATATAAGCGATTTAAACATATGTTGTTAGTTTGCTAATATAACATAAAATAAAATAGCAGACGATATATTTAAAAGTTGTGTCGGCCGATATATCGGAAAAAAATCGGACACGTCAGCCAATATTTTACAAAAAACATAATCTATATTTTTTAGAAAAATATATCGTTTTGCGTTTAAAATGACATGTCCGGAGACATGTCGGACATGTAAAACAATGATTATGGTATCTCGTCTTTTACTAAATCCCATATTTATTGAAACATGAAGAGTGTCCTCATATGAACTTTCCATGATAGAACTATTGGGATCTCTAAAAGCTCATGAAGAATGCCTGAAACTATATGACTCTTCAATAAAACAAGCCGTGTAACCGAAGTTAAAGATATAAAAGAAAGGTGATACAAAGAAATTTATAGCATCCTCTCCTGCCTCTCAACAATTTACAACTTCACAAAGTTATCCTGGACAGTATAATGCCAGAAGAGGACTTGGTAGAGGGAGAGGAAGAAATAGTCAAAGAAATACTGAGAAACAGACTAACAATGTCAATAGTCCACCCTAATATTGCACTGTGTGTAATAAAAACACACAATATCATTGATTGTTTTTATAAATGTAAAAGGTGGAAGAAACCAGCACATTTCAATAAAGATTGTTGGTTTCATAATAAGAAATAAACTCGATATATAGAAAAGAATGAGGAGATAGAGAAAAACATGAATACAAAAAACATGTTTTATTCATGTGCTGCAGCTAAAGCATCACAACGTACCCCTCATGACATATCGTTCTTATACATGGCTTGGGGACCCCCATTCATGGATCAAATTGCCTAAAATTCACCTACTCACCTATGATGTGCTCACTAGGCAAGCTCTATGTTGGTATCTAAATATGTTCTCAAACTTCGCATGGACATCCCAATGTCTATTTCCAGTTTAATAATGTGGGCCTCCAATCTCGACACCTTGTCTTTCAAACTTTTGCATGCCCTCTTATCCTTCTTACTTTGTTGACAGTCATGTTAGGTCATTCTCCATGATTGACGAGCCTCACGTCACATCATCCCAACTTTAGATCTTCTTTTAATGGTACTTGTTATAGTAGTGGATATTTTTTTGTATGGCTTCTCCCGTGTAGCCTTAAGATTCACTGCTCCTAACTTTGTGTGCAATGAGATAACCCAAGGAGATGGAAGAAAGCACTCTAAGAACCCTTCAGAAATTAAGCTTTGATTTCAAACTCTGCAATTACCGGGGGGGGGGGGGGGGGGGGGGGGGGGGGTCTTGTGGATTTATAGAGCCCCCCAAGGTTCCCTTGGCAACATTATAGAATATTCTACTGATACGTTCAAACAATGATTCAAACTAAATATTTCACATAGATTTCCTCGTAAGAGCTCCAGCTCTGAACAGAGGAACACAATGGCTGAGACAGGGAACTTCCCTCTCAACCGTTCTCACATCAAACCGCAAAAAACATACCAGATTCGTCATACCCAAAAAGATCATAGATTTCCTGATACGTTCAAACAATGATTCAAACTAAATACTTCACATAGATTTCCTCGTAAGAGCTCCAGCTCTGAACAGAGGAACACAATGGCTGAGACAGGGAACTTCCCTCTCAACCGTTCTCACATCAAACCGCAAAAAACATACCAGATTCGTCATACCAGATTCGTTATACTTAGGCTGGATATTACAAAATTACCCCTACACATATTAAGATTAACACAGAAAATTTCTAACAACACATATTAACAAAAGATCATAATACATCTTCCTCCCCCAAACGATCCTTGTCCTCAAGGTATAGCAAAATGCGAATATCGCTTCCGCAGCACCCAAAGATTTTCCCATGTTGCCTTCGCTTCAGATCCGTTGGGTGCACACCCAACCGTTGCGTGGAACACTGCGGCGGTTTAATATGCCCATCTGCTCTATCATTAGGTTTCTCTCTTGATTGACCGTAGAAGGTAGCTACCCAATGCGAGTCGGGACTTCCCCCTTGTGCTCTCGCAATTGTGAAATATGAAACGTGTGATGAATTTTTGCATCTGTGGGAAGATTCAATTTATAAGTGTTAGAAAATACTAGGAAAAATGATGTATTGACACATGTAGGAGTTAGTGTTTAGTCTCACATTGTTTGTATAGCTAGATCTTACTCTCTTCTCTCCTATATATTTATACTCATACTTGTTTTTCTGTATTCAAAAAGTATACAAGGTTTGGAACTTTCTCTATATGGTCTCAGAGGGAATCGGTCTCTCCTTGCGGCTAACATTCTGCTAACCGTCCGGCCTTCCCTTCTCCCGCAGGGCGCGACCTAGTTTTTACCCGCTTGCGGCTAGAACCTTTCTTCCCGCCTCTCCTCCCCACCAATCCCGCGGCCTGGTTTCTACCCGCTTACGGCTTCCCGTGCGGTTATCTCTCTTTCTAACCGCGGCTTCCCGCGCGGTTATGTTCTTTTTCTAGCCGCTCCTCCCTCTCTCTCTCTCTCGTGGCTTCCACCGCTTCTTCTTCCCCTCTCTTGCCCCCCCCCCCACCTGCGCTCCTTTTTTTAAATCTCTCGGACACATGGGGCCCTCTCCCTCTACTTGTCGCGGTCTGTTTCTCTACTCGTCTTCTCGCCTCTCCCCTCTCTTCTTGCGCGGCTTCCTTTTTAGTCGCTGTGACTTCTCTTATTCGCTGCGGCTTTCCATTCCGCTACTTGTACCGCACCTTGGTCGCGACATCTTTTCTTGTTGCTGGTGTGCTCACCGTGACCGTGCGATCTTCATTGTTTAGTCGCTGCGGTTTCCATACCCGCCTCGGCTTCCCTTCCCGCTGCAGTTCCCATGTTGTCGCATGCTTCTCGCGCGGGCTTCGTTTAACCGCTGCGGCTTCCTTAGTCGTTGCGGCTTCTCTACCCGTCGCGGGATCCACATCTTGGTCGCGGCCTCTTGTCGCTGGTGTGTTGACACCGCGACTGTGCGGCTTCTCCTTTTCTTTCTCCAGGTGGCCTCTCTTCTCGAACCGCTTCGGGTTATTGGTTGCGGTCTGCCTCTATCCGCCCGGTCAAGTTCCTGTTCTTCTGGCCTCTTCTGCCTTATGACCGCTGCGGCTAGGACTTCTCTCCTTCCGACTACTTCCCGTTGCGGCCTCTGTCTTCCCGCTGCGGCTAAGCTCTTCCTGCGGCTAGACCTTGTTTTTGATCTTGGTGCGGTCTGCCTCTATCTGCCCAGTCTAGTACCTGTTCGCCAGCTTGTGCTCCTGTTGTGGTCTGCCTCTAACCGCCCGGTCGAGTGCCTGTTCGCTGGCCTCTGTTTTTTTTGCTGGTTGCTGCCCGCCCAGGTGTCTTGCTGTCTCGACTTGGCTGTTCGCGCGGTCTGCCTGCGGCTTCTCGTTTACGCCGCTATTCTTGTTGCGGTCTTCTCCTAACCGCGCTGCCAGCTCAGTATTCTTACCACCGCGGCTTGTTTATATCCGTTGCGGGCTCTTTTCTTACAGCGCTGGTCGTGGCCTTTTCTTGCCGCTGGTGCGTTGTCACCGTGACCACTGCGGACTGTTCCTTGCAAGATGATCAACTGTCCTCCGGGCTCTGTGGTATCTATTTCCGATGGCGGTACCTCCTGCCTTGCTCATAGATCATCCTGAATTTTGGATTCCGGGGCCTCTCACCACATTACCCCACGGAAACCATCACAATATTTGAACTTCGTACATCCCAAGTTCATTACTGTTGTTAGTGGGGACGCAATTCCCGTTTCTGGCGCGACCGATCTTCACCTCACTCCTTCCATTACTCTTCGCTCCACCCTTCATGCTATGGGCTCTCCTTTCAACATTATCTCTATTGGTCGACTCACTACTGACCTCGATTGTGATGTAATTTTTTCTTCTAACTTGTGTGTTGTGCAGGATCGCAAGACACAAACTATCATCGGAAAAGGGCATCTGTCGAATGGTCTCTATCCTTGACCCTCTCCCCCAACGGTGTTGTCCTCTATTAGCTCTGTTGATTGGCATCGACATCTGGGTCATGCTCCTCTAAACATACTCAGAAAATCTCTCCCCGACGTGTCCCTCCAAGAGTTCACGTGTGAGTCTTATATTTATGAAAAACATCATCGGTCTACGTTCTCACCACATCCTACTCGGAGTTCTGCTCTCTTTGATCTAGTATACTCCGATATTTGGGGACCCTACAAAATTGCGAGTGTTTTTGGATATCGTTACTTTATCACATTTGTAGATGACTACTCTCGGGTGACCTGGCTGTATCTCATTCATGACCGCTCTGAATTGCCCGGTGTATTCCGTACCTTTTTCATTGAAACTCGCAACCAATTTTCCACTACAATTAAAACCCTCCGCACCGATAATGCCCGTGAATACACGAGTCATGCCTTCACACTCCTCTGTGCTGAGTTTGGCATCATCCATCAAACCTCATGTGTCTATACCCCCCAACAAAATGACGTTGTTGAACGCAAGAGTCGACACCTGCTTGAGATCACCCACTCTCTTATGATTCAAATAAATGTTCTCAAACAGTATTGGAATTTTACGGTCTCTACCGCCTGCACTCTTATTAACCGCATGTCTTCCTCTATTCTCAATTTTCCGGTTCCCTTAAATCTTCTTTTTCCCTCCAAACCTCATTTCTCTATCACCCATCGCGTGTTTGGTTGCGTGTGCTTTGTTCATCATCTTGGCTTGTCCACTGACAAACTTGCTCTCTGTGCTACTAAATATACGTTTGTGGGCTATTCTCGGACTCATAAGGGCTATGTTATCTTTTCTCTCAAGGATCGCAAGGTGGTTACTTCTGCTGATGTCACCTTCCTCGAAGATCAGCCATATTACTCTCAACCAGCTGATTCTCCTCTTTCGCCACCTCTCCCGCGGCCTGCTATCCCTGTTCATTCAAACCTTCCACCTCTTCTTCCCACACCAATCCCACCTAAACCACCTACACCACCTATCATTCGTGTGTACACTCGACGTCCTTCTTCGTCTACTGCCCTATGGGAGCTGCCCTGATCTCATGATGTTTTGCAGCCTGCGGATCCGGCAACAGCTTCCACTACCCACCCGCTGGACAACTATGTCTCTTTTCACCGTCTCTCTCCGGAACTCCGACAAAGTGCTCTTTCTTTATCCTCTATCTCCACCCCTAATTCTGTACCGGAGGCTCTCCAACATCCCGTATGGCGAGCGGCTATGGACGAGGAAATGTCTGCTCTCTGGGCAAACCACACTTGGGATTTGGTCCCGCTTCATCCTGGACAATCTTGTGTGGGATGTAAGTGGGTGTTTGCCGTCAAACAGAGTCCGGATAAGACGGTTCACCGTTTGAAAGCTCGTCTTGTAGCTCGCGGCTTCACTCAACAACAAGGCTTGAATTATGATAAAACTTTTTCTCCAGTCGCTAAACTTAATATTGTTCGTGTGTTAATCTCTCTCGCTGTTCACCGCTACTGGTTCTTGCACCAACTGGATGTCAAAAATGTTTTTCTTAATGACGATTTGCAGGAGACCGTTTATATGCAGCAACCTCCCGGGTTTGAGACCACGGAGGAGTCTCTTGTCTGTTGTCTGAAGAAGTCTCTTTATGGTCTCAAACAGTCTTCTCGGGCATGGTTTGACAAATTTAGCAAGACCGTTAGTGCTATTGGGTTCACTCGGAGTTCGGCCAATTTCTCTCTGTTTATTCATCATCGTCCAACGGGCACAGTAATTTTTTTGGTTTATGTGGATGATATTCTGATTACATGAGATGATTTCAGGAATATAGATGATCAAACAACATCTAGCAACTGTGTTTCAAGCAAAGGACTTTGGAAGCCTTTGATATTTTCTTGGTCTCGAAGTGGCTCGGAGACCTGATGGGCTTGTGTTATCTCAGAGAAAGTACTGTCTTGACCTACTTCATGATGCAAGTTATTCTGGATGCAAGCATGCTGACACTCCCATGGATATCAATCACAAGCTTTGTGCTCATGCCTCGGACTCCGATTTGCTCCTTCCGAATCCAGAGTGTTATCGTCGCCTTGTGGGAAAGCTGATATACCTCACTGTTACTAGACCCGATATATCATTTGTTGTTGGAATTGTCAGTCGATTCATGCATGAGCCACGTATCTCTCATCTTCAGGTTGTCGAACGTATTCTTCGATACTTGAATACTGCTCCTAGACAAGGGCTTGTATACAAGCCCTCTTCGTCTCCCTTATCTCTGATTGCATATTCTGATGCTGATTATGCTAGCTCTTTGGATGACCGTCGTTCCACAAGTGGATACTACACTTACTTTGGAGGACATATTATTACATGGTGCAACAAGAAACAGTTTGTGGTTGCTCGCTCATCTGCTGAAGCTGAGTATCGATCTATGACAGCTGTTGTGTCTGAGCTCATGTGGCTTGAGGGTCTCCTTAATGATCTAGGAGTCAAGCTCTCATCACCTGCAACTTTATTGTGCGACAATCAAGCTGCTATACACATTGCCAAGAATCTGGTCTTCCATAAACGGACAAAACATATTGAAGTTGACTGTCACTTCATTCAGGAGAAGGTTCAGTTGAAGAAGATAGAGTTAACACATGTTCCTGCTACTCAGCAAGTTGCTGATATCCTCACCAAGGCCTTAACACGACGTCTCTACTCTCTACTATCAGTTCTTGTCCAAGCTTGGTGCCTACGATTTGTACGCTCCAACTTATTATTATTATATTGTTATTATTTTATAATTTATGTATAATATTTATACGGGGGAGTGTTAGAAAATACTAGAACAAAAACTTCACCCCATAAAAACCGAAAAATGATGTATTGACTCATGTAGGATTTAGTGTTTAGTCCCACATTGTTTGTATGGCTAGATCTTACTCTCTTCTCTCCTATATATTTGTACTCATACTTGTTTTTCTGTATTCAATAAGTATATACAAGGTTTGGAACTTTCTCTACAATAAGCAACATTACCAACTCGTTCCACCACTTGAAAGGGTCCAAAAAATCTGGGTGACAATTTATGGAACCCGCGCGATCGGATGCTTATTTGTTTATAGGGTTAGATCTGGATGTAGGAGTGCAAGTTGAGTTGAGTCGGCTCGAAAGCTCGATGAGCCGGCTCGAAAAAAGCTCGACTCGAGATCGAGCCTGTGGAGCTCGAGCTCGAGCTCATTTAGTGTTGTTCATGAGCTCGCGTGCCGGCTCGCGAGCTTTTTATTTATACATTTTTTAAAATAAATAAATAAAATAAAATAAAATAAAGCTCATGAGCGAAAAAGCTCGCGAGCAGCTCGAGCTCGAAATGAAAAGCTCGAGCTCGAGCTTGGAAATTTTGTCAAGCTCGACTCGAGCTCGACTCGTTTGCACTCCTATCTGGATGTAGACCCACGATCCCACTCCTGGGATTCTCTCGCCCCTCTTCTTGTCGGCAAGTACCCGCATTTGATTCTGTGCTTGTGCCAAGTTGTCCTTAAATAACCTGTTCCCTTGCCTCAATTGACCGATCCACTTCCTCCATGATTGCTTCCCCGGTATGTAAGGGGTATGTAATGTTGGTTCTTGGGCATAAACAATCTTATAAGGTGTCATTTACTCGCACTGTGGTAGGTGGTGTTATACCACATTCTGCTAATGGTAACCACGTCTCCCAACTCCGTGGCCTCTCGAAACACGTGCACCGCAAAAAACTCTCCAGACAACGGTTGACGACCACCGTTTGCTCGTTTGTTTGCGGATAATATGCCATGGAAAGCTTCGGTTGCACTTGGAGGATGCTAAATATTTCTTGCCAAATTTCGCCGAGGAAGACGGTATCTCGGTCGCTGACGATAGAGGTCGGAAGGCCGTGCAATTGCACTATAGAGTCTAGGAAAACCTGGACCACTTTCTCCGCGGTGTAAGGGTGCGTAAGCGCGTTGAAATGAGCTTGCTTACTCAGTCGGTCAACCTCCACTAAAATGGCCGTTTTTCCTTACTCATAGGCAACCCTTCGACGAAGTCGAGGGAGATATCTTGCCAGATCCGGCTGGGCATGGGTAAGGGCTGTAGCAGCCCCATTGGCTTCTGAGTGTCCGCTTTACATTGTTGGCACACCAGGCACTCCTGAGTGTATTTGTACACTTCCGATTTCATTCTCTTCCAATAGAACACCTTCTCAAGTCGATTATATGTGGCCGAGACACCGGAGTGACCTCCTACGGCGCCGTCGTGATACAATTTCAGCATGGCCTCCTTCATGGCTGCATCTTTCCCGACCATTAATTTCCCTTTGTGCTTCAAAATCCCGTTTGCCCAAGCATATTTTGGTTTGCTGTCCGAGTTATGCTCCTTTGAGTGATCAGATGTTGCACTTCGGCATCCCTCGCCCATGAGTCCTTGAGCTGTTGTAGGATGCTGGATTTGATGGTGACGATCACATTCAACTCTGCCGCTTCAATCTCATACTTCCTCGAGAGAGCGTCAGCGCACAAATTTTCCCTGTCCTGTTTGTATTGTATGGTGGAGTCGTACCCCAAGAGTTTGGCGAGGTACTTCTGTCGTGCCAGTGTTGCTAACCTTTGATTGAGTAAATATTTCAAGAATCTTTGGTCGGTCTTGATCACGAAGGGGTTGCCCGCAAGATAGTGCCGCCATTGTTACAACTTACACGTCCATCAAATTGCAAGTAGCTCCTCATACACCGAGAGACTGGCATTCCTTTGACCAAGTGCCTTGATAAAGTATGCCACCAGCCGTTCCTCCTGTAGCAACACGGCTTCTTCCTCCTGTAGCAACACGGCTTCTGCTTCGGTGGCGGAGGCATCAAATTCAATTGTAAACGGCTTGTTGAAATCCGATAGGTGTAGAACCGGCAGCCGTGATACCGCTTCCTTGAGTTGATGGAACGCTTTGTCCGCTTCTTCAGTCCGTTGGAAGGTCTTGGCTTGGAGCATATCTATGAGTGGTTTCGCGATTGTTCCATAGCCCTGAATAAACCTTCGGTAATATTCCGTCAACCCGAGGAATCCGCGCAATTTCTTTACCGTTTCCGGTCCGGGCCACTCCACCATCGCTCGGATCTTTGATGGATCAATCTCGGCACCCTTGTTGGATATAATGTGCCCCAAATAATGTACTTGCTGCAGCCCAAAGTTACACTTGGATTTCTTGAGGAACAATTGGTGTTGCCGTAAAATGCCAAAAGTGAAGCGTAGATGCTCTAAGTGTTTCCCATGATGTGTTGAATACTAGTATGCCATCAAAAAAAAAACTAGAATAAATTTGTGTAGCTGATCCTGAAATATCTCGTTCATCAAACTCTGAAATGTCGAAGGAGTGTTGGTCAAGCCGAACAACACAGATTAACAATTGCTCTGCACCGATTAATTCAAGATCATAACATCTACACACTAGAACTAGATGGAAATTTTTACCCATCTACTAGAAACAATTGCTCTGCGCTCTTAGAGTTCTCTAGAAGGGACCTACATGACATCTAGTTTCCACACGTTTCTACATTCTTTGCAAACTCTAGAAATTATCAACACATTCGTAGATTTCTTTCCACGTGTCATAACAATTCAGGACAACTGTGGTAAATATAAAAAATGAAGCTGTTTAATTAGAATGTGTAATTAATTATCTATGATTTATATTACGCCTAATCTTTATTTCACTCACATTGCTATGGTCAACACACATTTCAAAATTATTTACTTCTCATTCAATAGTTAGGAATTATATTAGTTTATGTCAAGTATACTGTTAGTCCCGTTCTAGTGATCTCATCGTCAATTCAGTTTGCAGTTGGTTACAACAGACGAGGTATTGAGGAGACTGAGATGAAGGATCAGAAGTATACTTTGGCGCTTCCTCTGTTGGAAAGGAGTAAATGTTTTGAGGTTGTGGCTCGAGCATTCAAAAATGTTGTGAAAAATTCTCTTGTGGATCTTAAATCACCAGAGGTAATTTTCGTCTCAAAAATATATATTTTCTAGTTCGGTATGATGTTTTCAGAGATTGCTCCCTTAATAATGTTCTATTTTCATAGAACATTTTCTTCTTAATGTTATTCTCTTATATTTTCCAAGTTTTTTCTCTCTCTTTGCTTATGTGGTCTCTTTTCTATAATGCTGTGGGAATTGGGTCAAGAATGACCTTGTCATGGGTCTGTGGACCTGCTAGACTGGATTTGGGAAATAGTTGTTGGGTTTGGGCGGTAAGTGTTGGATAATCTACTGATGTTATCCGGATTTGGACCGGGCCAGACTGGTTATAGTACCCAGATCTTCATGGATGTATATCTCCACACGGTTTGATCTAACCCGAGTAGAATGGTCCAAACTGGCCCATCCAGCCTAGTCAGTAAGAGGTGCTGAGTGGGGGATGCTGGGTACTTTTAGATGTGTAGATTGATCTTTTCTGATACCATGCCAGTGGTTTAATGGCTTCAATCCTTTTTATATACTGTGAGTAGGGACAACAAGGAGTAATGCGGATTGGTTTTTACAGTTTTTGCATAGAAAGCTTATATGTTGGAGATGTGTACATTTAGGTGGACTTTGAATGTTTTCTTCTATATTTACACTATTTTATCAGGTTAATTTCATTTGACCTTTCATGTGAGTTTTTGTAATTACTGGGATTGACCGAAACCTCCTCTCGTACATTGCATATTTACAATACAACAATACACCCTCTTCCATTGAAGTTTTTGATGACGAATGTTAAGTATTGGCGTTTGAAGGATGGAGGGGGAAGAAGATGAATGGACAGTAAAGAAGAGATTGCGGCCCGCCGGCCCCTACTCCCTAGGGCTCACCTTCAATTGATCATACTTCTAGTATGATTAAAATAAGAGTCATACATAGGCTTATATAGTACCTAGACCAGAAACACAAAAAGGGGAAAACGATAAATAATCGCACGGCCCGAATTACGTCTGCTATAATAAAACATTGAACTGACGGGTTGCACGATACCAGTGCGCTCTACTGGCCAACGTTCACTGCCGTGTTGGGATTTATGTCCTCATCTTCTCAATCCCCGCCTCGATATACTCACCACATAGGAGGGCACCCCCACCCTCACCGTATCCGCAACGAATGTCAAGGTAGCCAAAATTTTTAATGGTTTTTCAAATTTACTCTTCAACTTAAATTGAGTTATTTAAAAACAAAGAATAACGCCTAACATGTAAATCCCCTCTACTAATTATAAACTAGCAATGACACCTCCCAACTAACAACACTCAAGCCTTTATCCCACTATAGTGGGGTCGGCTATATGGATCCTTTGTCGCCATTGTGCCCTAAAACCCTAAACCAACTAAGCAGACATAAAATTTGCACCCCTTCCAATGAACATAAATTATAAGTGCACTCCCTTTCAGTGGTAGGAGTATAAATTATTTTTCCCTTTTTAATTATTTTATGCAGGGGCAATGCTGCCATTTCGCATCTGCAGTTTGATTTTGTTAAATTCTTAAACTTGAAAGGGAAGTTTTGATAATTTCAAAAGGAAGAGTTGAAGTTCCAGTAATCACACAAACTCACATGAATGATCACTGTAATTAACCCTCATTTTATCCACGAGTAAATTTTTTTTCGTCTCTACAATTTTCGTAAGTTTTTAAGAAAGGCATGGATGCTCATGACTCTGATTCATTCACTGTATAATCTGTAGGCGGTCGTGCTCGTGGAATTGCTGCCACTCTCTGGTTTGCCGCCCGAATCACTAATGGCCGGCGTATCAGTTCTTCCATATGAACTTGTCGCAACGAAACCACGGCTCTGCATCAAACCCCTGGCCACGAATACTAAAGAGAAGACTAAGGATTATTAGATTCAGAGGGTGTATTTTTTGATCTCTTCACAGCATTTCCGCATATGAGATATCATTTTCTGAAAGCCTATTGCCAGATAAAGCTGCAGAAACATAGAAGAGGACTAGTTTTTTTTTTAAATTATTTGTCTACTTTGATCCAAGTGCGAAATGATGAATTTTATTCTATAAATATTTTGTCACTGGGGTTTTGAAGGAAATGATGAACTGCAGCAGCATTGCTGAGGGCTTGTATTTCAACGAAGAGCATGTGTATTTTATACCGACACAGTTTGCAGAGAGCAGCTCTTTTCATAGAAACTGTTCCTGAAATAGACCAGTCGCTGCACATTTTTCTTAATTTTATTTTTTAATAATGCGACGCTTCATCTAGAAGAGAAGAGTATGTTGATGAAGAACGGTTCCTGTGAATGTGGAATATTTATATAGTTTTTTCTGGAGATTTTTTTTTCATTTTTTTTTAATTATTCTTATTATTTTTGAGCATAAAAAGTGGATGGAGTTCCTTAGATGAGATTGAGGCTCTATTTGGTTCGGCGTTTCGCCGCTCCGTTTGGGGCAAACGCCGCCGGAAGGCGGGTAAACAAATGAACCTTTAGCGGCGTTTGCTCCGTTTCCACCCGCCCGCCCGTCTTGAGAAACACCCCAAAAAGCTCAGTTTGGAGCAGCCACCTCCTCCCTCCGGTTCGAACACTCTGTTTCCACCAGCCGGATCGATCCGCCACCGCCGAACCAAATGAAGCCCGAGTATTCATGAACGGCATTTTATGACCACCGTGTTCATACCGCCGCCGCCCTGTCAAAACAATGTCCAAGTATTTCAGTGAATTTTGTAGTTTGAGGGCTTCCCTCTAATTTTTCAAATTATAGAAAATTCTCATAATTTACATTGTTAATTTATGGTATAATAAATATCTCCTATTAATTTTGAGTTGGTTTCTTAGAATATTGTAAATTTAGTCTATATTAGGTGCGGCGGTGACGGTCACAAATGTGACGGTTATGAATTCTAAAGAATTTCATCACATTTTTATGTTCAAAACCAGTTCATTTTTATGGCTGTCATAACATTTGTCACCCCAAACATACACTCGATGGCGGTGGTTTTTTTTTTAATCTAAACTTATGAGAGCAAAAAAATTGTGCTAAACTGAGCCTTTCAAGTTTTTTATATATATACATAATGTGATTCTCCTATGATTACTCACCACCATGCAGTACAATATTTTGAATAACATATACTTTTGTATTTTCATGGTGTGGGGATTTTGTATTCACAATTAGAGGACCACAAATATAATTAAAGATCACTTTGTCTATAAATCAGCCACAAAATTTGTCAACATATGTATCTCCACAATCTGCATTTTATTGCAAATGCAAAGATCTAGTTTGAAAGTTTAGTAGTTGAAACAGGTAAACACTTGAATGAGAAACATCAGCAGGCAGCCAGGAGTTGGGAAGATTGATGAGTGAGTAGCCAGCAGTCATTCAGCAGCATTGAAAAGGATTGATGTCATTTCCCCTTACACCAGTTGCTATGCACAGATCCTTAATTTGCTAAACTCAACAACAAAAATTTGAAATCCTGAGCAGGAGAATTAGCTCTCAGGAAAGGACATGGAGAGATCCAGATTAATCATTTTTGCTCTGCAGGGCTTGGGCAGGGACAGGGACAGCTGCAACTCTTCCTCCTCCTCCTTCACCTCCTCGACATTCTGCAATCATCGAGCGAGTTTGAGTTTATCTTCAAATTTAAGTGAATCAAATTGTTAAGATGATTCTTTCGCTGTACGATCGACTTCCTGTTTTGAAATTTCACACTCGTTTTGTATGGGGGCATGATTTAAAAAGGCTTTGATGTTGACAATTTTAACACACAGCAGGCAGCTGTGAATCATGAGATCTCTTCATTCTTGAAATTGATACTATTCATTTTATGTTCAAGATCTATTCTTGGGGATCCAACGGGTTAAATAATTTCATATTTTTCATATTTGCAAAAAAAAAAATTTACACTCTTAAATAACAAAAGATTAATCTTCACCATTTAATCCATTTATTTCAAATGAAGAGGAGCTTCATCCATGAATTTAATGTAAGAAAACAACTAAAAGCTATACTAAACAAGATACGGTGATGGCAGACCTAACCCTAAATGATAAATCGTAAGGTTCTAATATAGATTGCACCCCTATTATTATTGAAATTACAAAACATAACATTTACCTCCTCTAAGTTCACATTTCATAACATCTATGCACAAAATATCCCCCTCCGAGTACATTTTCAAGGGGGTATTTTGTGCATGATTGTTACAAAATGTGAACTTGAGGGGAGATAGATGTTATGTTTTGTAACATTTAGGAAAGATTTTTTGTAATTTCAATAATAAAAAAGGTGCAATCTATAAATATGCTAACTTTGAGGGGGAGAGAAAGAGAGAGAGAGAGAGAGAGAGAGAGAGGCATATAAGAGCAAAAGGAATATTACATAGGGAGCCTCTGATTGTTCTTCCCTGAAAATATCAGTATTTGAGAGCACAGGCATGACTCCACCGTACACTTGGCTTGGCCCAAAGTAATCAAAACAAAATTGGAATTTAATGGCGCCTGCATCACAAATTCTTTGAGGGGATTGCCAGCTGGATGCACTTGGATTTACCTGATCCAATCGAAGCCTGTGAAAAAAAAAAGAAATTGTGAGGAGAACAATCTGCTGGTTTTCTTTTCCCTGTAAAATATTAAGGCTCCATTTGGGTGACTTATTTTCACCGGTGAAGCGGTTACGACCGCATGAACAGGACTCTAACCGCTTGGTCGGTGAAAATAAGGCTCGGTTTGGGAATAATGATATTCTTCTTAATTCAATACAACTAACTACAACAAGGGCGAAAAAACAACCGTTTTTTGAGCAGAGAGGTAATAAATAGAAATATTTTCTTTAAGAATTGAAGTAGCTAGCTGTAATACCTTTTGGATGGGGGTTGAAGGGATTGAGGAGAGGGATAAAAGAAGTGGCTCTGTGAGTACTCATACTCTAAGCTGGAACTGGGCATTGAAAGAGAGAGCGCAGCCGCAGCTGCCGCTGCAGCAGCATTATTAGGTTCGCTTTCATCAACAACTACGCTCTGCTCATCCCCATTATTAGCATCATTGCTATCGGCTCTTCTTTTTCTCTGCACCTCTTCTGAAGAATTTGTACCTGCATAAATTATGGACTCTGCAGTAAATGTATCAGAGCTGGTAACAGCTTCAGTTTTTTTTTTTTTTGGCATTAGTTTGATTTGAGGTTAATAATAAAAAAAGAGATTGAAGGATTCCAAGAAAGAAAGATTGAAACTTTTGAGGGGGTGAGGGAAGCAAAACAGAGAGGCTACACTTTCAGCTGATTTATTAATTCATTCTAGGGTCTTATTTCTGCCAGCTGGTCGAGTTCATGAAATTTAATGGACAACCACTGGCCAGGCTTTGTTGGCCAACCATTGTTGCTCTGCTTGGCTCTTATGACTGTTAACACTGTGAAGTAACATGCATTATGCTTCCTGTTGTAATGTTGTAATATTGAGATTGACATGTAGGTTATAAAACACTGAACAATGTATAAAAAAAGAGCCCATTCACAGCTCTATCGCTTCAAAATAATTTTAATTTCTGATTTCTACATTCATTACAATAAACAAGAAGAAAACTATATTCATTTGCAGCATCTTAATTTATATATATGTGGAGACAACAATAACCAGGCATGCTTTCGTAGTTGCATACAATGAACAGTAAGAAACAACAGAAATATTGAATGCAAAAATCATTCCTCAATCAGCTTGATTCTGAAAGCAGGCAACCAACCCTGCCTTATTTAGCTACCATTTGCTTTCCTTATTAAAAAAAAGGCATCTTTTGAAATTCAGTAGCATTCATTTTCCTCAAGAGCTTTTCTTCATGATTTTACCGATCGATGCAGCACACCGACAAGGATGAGCATGAGCTAAAGAGGGAGATTCTATAAAGTCAGAACCGTGGTTGCCTAAGCGGGATGTCCTCAAAAAAAAACTACCACAATCTCTTTAGAAGGGGCAATAGGAGAGACTAGTTCATGCACACCTTCATTCCAACATGTCTTTAAAGACTCGTGCATAATGACAACTACAAACTCTATAAATGCCAACAACTAATAAATCAAAGAAAAACATAATAATTGGGCGTACGTGAAGCCCATAACACCTACATGTTGTGCAATTTGGGTCAATTTAATCTCAAACCTACCAAAATAAAGTCGTACGTGAAGATGGTCAAAAAATGTGTGGTGCAATTTGGGTTTGGTTCGATTCTATTGTTACAATTTTTTGGGTGAAATTTATATTTTCGCAGCCTTGCTTGCGGTTCCTAACTATCCCAATTAAATAGTGCATGCAGAAGGTCAGAATTTTAACTCCTCTTTTAGAGATACAAATGCATGCATTACTACGATACAACTGTTTAATGTGTATTTCTTTGAAATTACATTATGAAAAATAATGTAGATGTAATGTACGGTTACTGGCGGTGGCGGTCACGAACACGGTAGTTATGAACCGTCGATCATGACCTTTTTGTAGTGTTATAATTATTCAATGTATTGGAATATCTGATCGGTTTGATATACATGGAAATTTGGAATTAGGAAAATGCATAAATTTTTATTATTATTGTGAAGAACCCCCAAATATTTTTTTTTGCATTTTTTAGTACAACAAAACACTATATAATATAAATAATATGTACCAAATTAGAACTAAACTTCAACATTCTGCTCAATTAACCATGTATTTAGTCAAAGATGTAATTATACTCTAAATGTCATAAATTTAAATTTAATAAAAAGCAATGTTATTTGAATTATGTTATTCGCAGTTCATTGATGTTCACACTCTACTAATTTTGACTAGGTGCAAATCAAGTTAAGTGCAAATTAAATTAAAAAATCATAAAAACTTGAAAACTCGTAAAAGGACCAGTCTACACATAGCTGTTTTGACAATTTTTTTGAATGCGTGATTTGCACATAGCTGAAACTGATTTGCACATAAATTTTATCTTTTTTTATTCACACCCCAATTTTTTTCATTAAGCATAGTTAGCAAAATGCATTAACAGTAGTATCTCCTTTGAATCAAAAAATTTAGGTGAAGAAAATGTTCATGTTAATGCGATATGAAAAAATACAACAATAATCAACCAAAATCCTAGAGCTTTCTTCAAACCAACTTCGAGATATATATGCGGGGGACGGGAAGGCAAGTAATGGAAATGGTGGGCAGCTTCTGAGAAATGGTGAGATATAACTGCAGGCAGGCAGGTTTGGGGTGCGATTAGCTGATTACATTGAGTAAAATGAGAGGTTTTTTAAAAAAAACATTTGGGATACAAATAGTGGGTTTTGAACTACTTGTAACATTGCTCTTGGTAAATTAAAATTTCATGTTATTTTAAAACCACATGCACAAATCATGCAGGTCATCATTAAAAGTACTAAGCTGTAAAAGCTACATAGTCTAATTATCAAGAGAATAAATGTAAACATTCCTTATTATAAAGTTATAAAGTGCACCTAAATTATTTAGGCGTAAGTAAAATTAGCGAAGAACACGAATCTTAATGATAATTAAGATAATGATGTAGGTCTGTAACAATTTAGTTTGGTTTGATTTTTAAGTAAAATCATAAACCAAACCACCCATGCAGTTTCAAAATTTTGAACTGAATCAAACCATGTAAACCATTAGAATACTAACCATGCAAAAATTTGATTCGATTTTGGTGGTTTAAAAAATATGAATGCGTTAGCATGAGCAGTGAGCTGCGGCTAGCTGTGTGACTCCTGTGAGAAACATAAATTACCACAATTTGCATGACAACAGAAGCAATGCCTGACTCCAGTTAATAATATAATGCGACACAAATTAAGTTTTTATTAAACTACTAACGTGACGTCAAATATAAATAATACTAAATTACCAATGTTAATGTAAATATTGATACGGTTTGGCATTGAAGATCTTGAATCAAATCAAGCCATGCAGTTTTTCAAAAATTGGAACCGTGACCGAACCGTATGCAGTCCGCTAAAATCGAACTGAACCTTGAGATTTAGGCTTCGTTTGGGGGGACTTATTTTCACCGGTCAAGCGGTCATGACCGCATGAATCGGGACTTGAATCAAGTCCCGGTTCATGCGGTCATGACCGCTTGACCGTTGAAAATAAGTCCCCAAACGAAGCATTAGTTTGGTTTGATTCGATTATGCGGTTTGGTTTGTTCCGACCTACACCGCCAGAATGACCTTTGAATATAATAATTATTTTTCAGGCAAAAAAATAAAAGTAAAAAAAAAAGAGAAGTTACTAAAGTCTAATAAAAGGCTTGGTAGGAAATAGGAATCCTGCCAACTTAGGAAAAGAAGTCAAGAGAAAAATTATTACCTGGTCTCCTCTCCTTCTCCTCCAAGCGAATCCTGCACATCTACTTAGAATTTTAAATTAAAAATAAAAACCGTATTACTTTCTTCATCAACTTTCAAATAATTAAAGGAACAGAAATAATTAAACAGCAGATATAGAAGAAATAAAAATGATTAAGAAAAAAAAAAGGAAAAGGAGGAGGAGAAAAATATATATAAAACCTGGAGGCGGCTCTTGATATGAGAGAGCTGGATATGAGGGCATTTCATCAGCTCTCTAATTTGTTTAGGGGTAGCTTCTGCAAATAATTATATTAAGAGCAGAATATATTAATTAAAAATATATAGTAAGAGAGTAAAAATGCATATATATATGATGATGAATATTAGTACTTCTTGTGCCTCCAAGTAGTGCCATGGCTTCTTCGAAGAGCAGCTTCAGCTCTACGGTCCAGTTGAAACGCGGCTTGCTAGAACGCACGTATGGCCGCACTTCTCCACTGCTTCTGCGGTGAACCATGGCCGCACTTCTCCCCTGCATGGAAGCTATCCTTTCTTGTTTCTTCTTTCCGCTCCATCCGGGCCGGCTGTAGTTTAAATACACTTTTAATTTTACTGCTCTCTCTCTCTCTCTCTCTCTCTCTCTCTCTCTCTCTATCTCTACCACACACATTCAGAGACCCACGCACGCAGACACGGAGGTAAATTAATGATTTAGCTAATTTTCGCGAGTACTTAGATCAGTAAATCATCTTATAATTAATCTTAAAGTTTGATGAACAGAACTTAAAATAAGGGATAAAAAGCTGGCATAAATATTATTCAGATAATTACGATAATAGCCCCCGGTTACAATGAAGGGCTAGTTGCACGAATCTAGAAGCCTTGCCCTCACATAAAAAAAACATTTAGTTGCATTGTAACACATATCCATAAAGAAATATCAAATTATCCTTTAAAATAAATAAATAGGTAATAGGGATGGTATTTAAAGGGCAATGTTAATAGGCTATTAACATTGCTAATAGTCGGCATGTTATAATAGCACCTCAAAAAATTATATTATGACATCATGTCGTTAGTAGCTAGCACCCCTTAAAAACATAAAATATTAAAATATATATTCTTTCAAATCACATACAACTCGATCTAAGTCATAGCAAAACATAAAAAACCTTCATAATATACATAAATTTACAATTTCATAAAAACAAAAATGAGATACCAACCAAAATTTCAACAAATTTTCTTGTTTTAGCCACCTGAAAGCACAAAATAATGAAAATATTGTTAGAGTGTGCTCGTAGCATCCACGTGACCGTCTAGTTTGAAACGATCTACTCGTTGCCCCTAGCATGAGTATTTATAGGCAAACCCTAAATACCCGATTATGGGTTGTTGGATTCCTATCAGATCCTAACCGCAACCCATTAAGTACTTATCACATCTAATTCAATACATCTCAACAATCTCCTCATATATTGTAAATATGTGTTAGCACAATACAAGTTACTAAAACAAGAGTTAATAACGACCAAAAGGCGAGTTTTCAGAAAGCTTAAATATAAGTTTTAAAATACAGAATATCTAAACTCAAACATATAGTCTCAAATATAACAATAAGAAATCTGAAAGAAAAGCTCAAACTGAAAAATTGATATACGCAAACAGCAGATCATCTTCATCTGGGTCGAAATCAACTTTCTCTCATCCAATCTCCATCTGATCTGCAAACAAATACCATAAGAATGTCATGAGATAAATTTCTATAAATTCTAACATTTGTCAATCAAAATTAAAGTTATTAGTTCTAATAGTAAAAGAAATTAATACCCTAAGCAGGAAAAAAGAATGACATATCAGTATCTCTATCTAATTTACATAAATTAGAAAATTGATTTCATAGAATCAAACTATGTTTTCTCGATTATTAAGATTATTATTCAGCATTTCACAATTATGTTATATCATCAAGTTTAGAATGATACAACAAACTATGACCATCATATCATCAAATTTGGAATGATATAATTAATAATCATAACATTAGGACTCATATCAGCAACATCAGTATTCCTTTTTGGAAAGATACTCAATTCAGCATTTGAATAAAATAATTGTATAAGTCATCAAGTTTGGAATGACTGACAACTAATCATCTCTAAATTTCACCAGATAATATCTGAAATACTTCAGTGTACTCAACCCTAGATGTTTGATTGTAAGCAGACTATGGTTCTAAAATTTAAAATATAAGCAAGTTATTAAGTCCTACTAAATGGACTTTAATCTCATCTACTCCGATATTTTAGTTGTTAGAACCTTACATAAGCCATTGGTAAAGACATCAGGTACATTATCTTTTAATCTCACATCCAAAATAGAGATTATCCCCTGATTGGTGAGATAGGTCAACCAGGCCTGTTTCATCCTAAGCTGCCTTCGCTTTCCATTGAACAACTTATTTGTAGCAATAATCTTTGTGGCTTAATTGTCACGATATATCGAAATTAATAGAGCATTTTTAGACTCGTCATTGGAATGTCAATTATCAGATCTCTTATCCACTATGCTTCTTCTCCAGCTGAAGCGAGAGCTTAGAGTTCTGATTCCATATATGAAAGTGCAATGCACGTCTGCCTCTTTGACTTCTAAGCTACTGCTGCTCCTTCTAGTGTAAACACAAAACCATTAGTGTATTTACTATCAACAATTTCGAAGCATCAAGAGGCGTCAAAATACCCCTCAAGCACAGGAGGATGTCCACTGTAACATAAAGCATTCTTCTCAATATACTTTAAGTATCACATTAGCCTTTCTAAGGCATCCCAGTGGTCCTTTCAAGGGTTACTTGTGAATCTACTTAACATGTCGACCGTAAAGGTTATGTCAAATCTAGTGTACGTTGTAGCATACATGAGACTTCCTATGAGTTTGTAGTAATCCAACTATCTAATAGGTGAACCTTCATTCGGTTTCAGTCTATTGTTGTAGTTGTATGGAGTCTCAGCCTTCTTGCTACAATTTAACCACTTTTCTAGTAGATTTCTAATGTAGTGACTCTAACTTAGGGTAATACCGTTTTCAGTGACGTCCACTTCCATTCCTAGGATGGTTTTCACCACACCTAAGTCTGTCATGATAAATTGTGTCATTAAGACAACTTTCATGTCTTCCAACTCAGACTGATCAATGCCAGAATTAGCATGTCATCAACATACAAACATATAATTGTAATTTTATCTGAACTTGTTCTTACGTACAGACATTTATCTGATATGATAGATTTAAAACTAATGTCTTTAACACAAGTGTCAAATTTTTTATGCCACAATTTAGGTGCTTGCAGCTTCAATCCTTAGAGTGACTTAATCAACTTACAGATCTTATTTTTTAGACATTCTACGACAAACTCTTCAGGTTGGTGCATGTAGATCTCCTCTATCAGATTTTCATTTAAAAATTCAGTCTTGACATTCATCTGATGAACAACAAAATGTTCAATAGATGTTAATGTTAGAAGTATCCTAATTGTTGCAATATGACAAACAGGTGAGTATATATCAAAGTAGTTTATACCACTCATTTGAGTGTAGCCCTTGACAACTAGATGTGTTTTGTATTTAACGATACTCCCATCAGGATTAAGCTTCTTTTTCAAAATCCACTTACTTCCAATGGTTCTAGCCTCTTTGGGCAAGTCGACTAAAGTCCAAGTGTGGTTTTGCAGTAGAAATTTCATCTCATCATCTATGACTTCTTTCCATAATAGAGAATCTCTAGATCGCATCGCTTCCTTATAGGTAGATGAATTAGATTCAACTTGGTAAGTCACAAAGTCTGTACCGAAGCTTTTAGGCACTCGTTCTATATTAGATAACTTTTTAGATGCTAAATCACTACTGTCTATAGGTTTAGTGTCAGAGTTTCTTATTTTTGGCTCAACAATAGACTCAGTAGTAGTAGTTGGCAGACATGGAAGTGTTAGGTTTTTATATTTAAGAACTTTTCCTCAAAGAAAACTGCATCTCTAGCTTCTATTATAGTATTAGTCGAGAGATCTATAAATCTGTCTGCAGCACTATCCTCTATACATCCTAGATAAACACAAGTGTTCGCCCTAGGTCCAATCTTAGCACGAACGAATCTTCGAGAATGTTAGAGTGTGATCGAAGCATCCGCGTGACCATCTAGTTTGGAACGATCTACTCGTTGCCCCTAGCATGAGTATTTATAGGCAAACTCTAAATGTCCGACTATGGGTTGTTGGATTCCTATCGGATGCTAACCGCAACTCATTAAGCATCCGCCACACCTAATTCAATATACCTCAACAAATATAACATTAGTTAGTCTCTTCGAATATAGTAAATAAATTGAAATAAAATTGGACTAGCTAAAATTGAATGAATCATATTTAGGCTATATTTGGGGGGGGGGACTTATTTTCACCGGTCAAGTGGTTACCACCGCATGAACCGGATCTTAATTAAGGTCCAATTCATGCGGTGGTAACCGCTTGACCGGGTAAAATAAGTCCCCCCAAACGGAGCAATAATATTCGTTAGCCTTGAAAGAAGCAAGCATTTCGGATTTCAATTTGGGTTTTCGATTTTCAGACATGAAAGAAGCTTTTGAGAAGCATGGATGAAAGAAGAAGACAACAATTTTGATTTCTTACCAAGTTTGGGCACTCAAAAACGTATCGAGAATTAAGGCCACGATCGCCCTGGAGGAGTCCTCGTGTGCAAATGGCGTTGTCTCCTTCACGAATGGCGTCGATCTACTTCGAGAAGCCTTATGTCTCCTCCTTAATTTATTTGTGTCGCTGGACCACTAGGACGAGAAAGCGAGATAGGGTTTTAGGACTGGAGGGGTGCGATTAGAGGAGCCCATGAGTGACCTAATAGCATTGCACTATTTAAATGAAGATATGAGAAAAAATTGTTTTATGTAATGCTAACAACTTGGAGGCTTAGAACAGATCTAAACTACATAAATGAGCTGGATGGAGAAGGAAAGAAAAGAATGATTTTTGTTCATTTTCAATTAATTAATTTAATTTGAGCTTTTTCATGCATACATTCATGCATAATTAGATTAAGCTAGACGATCATTTTTTGTTGGAGATGTAGAGATTGATCGTAGCAACAATTAAGGCTCTGTATGGATGAATGGCGAGACATCGGTGGGGAGAAAACACTGATTCAAGGCAGGAAAATAAACGACTCTCACGCATGCGTGTGCGGCGGCGTTTTCTCCTGCCCCGGCCTCCATCTGTCGAACGGAGAAACAACTTCGTTCCGCAGCTGTAGCAGCCCACCGCATCCGGTCCCGAATTCTGACGACATTTGCTAGGCTTTCAGCCGCCGACCCCCTACAAAACATAGCCTAAGCTCCACCTGTTGGAAATTTTCCGTTCGTTGGACTAGATTCATCGAAGCGACCCGTTAAAATTGTATGCGTATATTAGGTCTATTTGGACTCCTATGAGCACGCGTTAATTTAGTCACACGAACGGTCGAAGCCTGTGATAGGTGGGCCCTGCCGTCTCGTAAATTCAGTCGCGAGCTCGGTCTCACGCTTGGCACGAAATTTAGGCATAGTCATGAAATTTAATTGTTTTCACGGGGTTTTATATTTTAATTGATTTTGGAGTTTTAATGGGATTCATTGCCCCATTAAAATTTGGTAACTCCAAATGTTGAGGCTCTCCTATTAAAGCTTGATTTGATAACCGAAACTTCATTATTGCATTTTCTTAGCCGTGAACAAGGGAGAAAATACCTAGCTCTCTTTTCCTCTTCATTTAACACGAAAGTTCAATGTGTATTTTCTCATGATCAAGAGTTTGCAAAACATATAGTTTCTTTCATTTTGATTCATTTTCATATGCCCTATGTGCTAATCTATTTTCGTTGTAGAGGATATAACAATTTTGTATGTTAACGGGTTGCGTTAAAGCTGCGAACTACATAAGGAAAAACACCCCGAGGTTGTTGGGAATGGCCGCTACCATGAAGCACGAGCTCGAGTCCAAGAACGGTATATATTAAGTTTATGTACTTCAGTTGTTTTACCGTCTTTTCTAGCTCGCTTAATTTTGTGTTAATAATCTAGAAAAATAAATTTATTATAAACTCTATTTTGACACTACTAGTGTTTGGTTAAAACGATCCTCTTAAGTTTAAGTGTCGTAAAATTCATTATAAATTTTGGTAATAATATTTCACCATAATTGCTTATTCCGAAATTTTTATAACACCACCACCATTTTTTTTGCAGCGTGACGACTCTACACTAGAATCACTAGATATAGAAAAATTTATATGTACGTTTTAAATATAGAACAATGTTAGGATTAATTAAATAATAGCGTAATAGAGGGTTCATTGGAGTGCCAAATGAACTATATATATATATATATATATATATATATATATATATATATATATATATATATATATATATATATATATATATGGGTTTGGAATATATACACTCAAGCTTTTTAAGGTTAAAAAGCTTGAGTGTATATATTCCCTTTTATAGCATGTTTTGGACATCTTTCTCAAAACAAAGTTTAAAGCTTGTTTTTTAAACACATTTTGAAACATTTTTACATTGCACCAAGACTAAATTCTTCCATATAAATATAGCAACTGATAATCATTATCAAACAAATAAACTTCTCACTTATACAATGTTACATCGTATAAAGCCCACACACTTATTTATAAAGCCTGCACAAGAAAATAAATAAAAATCAACATATGGTTCATTTGCTGTATTTGAATAGAGGCACATCCTAATCTAGCCACAAATGATTACAAACAGTTACACAAATAATTCAGCTTAGAAATACCTTACACAAGTACATACAAGAAGTTACAAAATTTTGTTAACAAGAAGTCATAATCAAGCCGTACACAAATAATTCAGCTGCGATCTAAAGGTGGAAAATTGAATGTGGATCCTTAATTGTGTTACTCTAAACGATGGCAGTAGTTTACTTAAGGCCACTAAACTAGTTAGCTAGATGCTGCTGCTGCATATCATAGAATATATCCAACCCGGCTTCCATCTCCAGATCTTGTTACATTTTTACATCTGGAACAAAAACACCGTAAAAGAAAAAAAAAGAGCATTAGATACAAATGTCTATGACGGAAAGAGAGAGCTTGAGACTGTTAGATAAAAATTATGAAACATCCACATTAGGTAAAAATGCTCCTACCTACCTTGATCAGCAATAAAAATAGCAGTTCTACTATCCTTGATCAGCAAAACAATTAGAGTTGGTCTTTCTTCAAAATATCAATCAACTCAAGTAAAATAAATGAAGAGTTAATAGTGCTAATAAATATAGTTATAAAAATTTAGAATACGAAAAGTTGACGAAATTACTTGATCTTTTTGCGAACATGTTGTTGAGTAATGCCCTTTCCTGCCACATGTACCACAAGTTCTTTTTTTATCTTGTGCTTGAGAGGTTTATATACCCGATTCAATTCTTGATGCAATTTTTGGTCTTCCTTTAGTTTTCACAATGGCAGGATCTCGAATAGAAATATTATACGATCCTGAAATAAATGGAGTTGACCCTACTTGACTGGCAATACTTGTAGGTTCTGAGTAGTGTAATGAATCTCTTATATTGTCCAACAATGCATCTAATGTTGACATAATAAGTTCATATGCTTCCTTTAATACAGTTGCATGATTGAAAATCTTTGTTTGCATACTAGTTAGCTTCCATTTCATCATGGGCGTCACAATAACACTATTATCAACCATTTTTACATTGTTCGATTGACTTCTAGCAGAAATAGACCATCTCTTCAATAGATATAAGTCAGGAATACTTTGTAAATGCTTCTTAGCAATCATTGCGTGCAAAATGTGTTTGCATAAAAATCCATTTGTCTCAAATTTTGCACATTCACAAATTATTCTTGTATCGCAATCATCATAGATAATATTGCATCAATTGCTTACTTCCTCATAAGAAATGCCAACTCTAAATGTCATGTTGGTACCAATTATATTTAATTTCTCATATCAACATTCTAAACTCTGCTTAAATTCGTGTTGAAAAAGGTTGAACATATTTTTGGTATAAAATTGTGCTGCGTTTCTTTCAAGTGCATAGCTTGTCAACAAGTTTGCCATGAAATTCAAGGCCTTGAAATCTTCTTGTTCTTCTGCTTGATGGAGTGACTGTAATGTCTTTTCGTATTGAGTTATAAATTCTAATAATTGTGTTTTAGAATTTACAAAACCATCAAAAAATGCATTAATGCTTTCACTCCGACCACTCGACGTCATTCCAGCAACAAAATGGTTTTTTAAATAAGTTGGAACCCAATGTTGTCTTTCATCCCACATCTTTGACTACCAACTACTATTTTCAAAGTTGTACTTTTGAGTAAATATTTTTCATCTAAGTTTACTTGTGCTAACATCCTTGCTATTGTGTCATTCATAATAATCTTTCTTGAAATCCCCATGAATATCTCGGATTTCAAAAACATGCTCGATTATGTGTTTTCATATATGCCATGAGCAAAATCTATGACGTGTTTTCGGGAACACTCTTTTAATTGTATTGTACACAGCTCCATCCATATCGGTAATTATAACTTTAGGAGCTTTGTCAAACATACACTTTAACCACTGATGGAACAACCAATGAAAAGTTTCTTCTGTCTCATCTGCTAATAAAGCACAACCAAATAAAATTGACTGTCTATGATGATTTACACCTGTAAAAGGTGCAAATGACATCATAAATTTGTTTGTTTTATAAGTAACATCAAACACAACAACATACCCAAATGTTAAAAAATCATTTCGTTATCTTGAATCTGCCCAGAAAAAAGAACAAAGTACTAAATTAGAATCCAATTCTATGTCAAAGTAGAAATTTGTATCTAACTTTTGCTGCTTCTTTAAATACACAGACACCGAGGCACCTTCATTTCCTATATTATTCTTGCGGTGTTCACTCAAATGCACTGAAACTTGTTTTGCAAATATATTGAGCTATTAAAATTGGTTTCATTTAAAATCTTTGCAATATTAGCAGGACTCATTCCAGCACTATAAAGTTGATCCATCAATTTTTTAACTTCCTTATCTTTGTGAAGTACATTATGTGAGCGATGTCTCTTAGCTTTGCTGGGAGTATCTAACTCATGATTATGCTCATTTATAAATCCAGTGACAACCCATTTAAAGTCCTTATTCTTGTGAATATCTAATTTGGCTTTGCAATTAACTCTTGTCAATCAATGTGTTCTCGTTAAAAATCTTTCACCCTCTTTTGAAGTCTTTAACCCAGACTTATTACATTCGAACCTTCTGGCAATAACATCTCCTGAAGTAAATGATTACAAGTTGATCCTTTTTTAATTCCAAACCCTAAATTAAGAGCATAACTATTATAAAACCACTACGCTTCATCAACACTTTCAAACACCAAACTAATATATGGTTTAGTAACACTGCGCTCAGTAGAATCTGTATTCATTTCAGGTACAACAACATCCATACTTTCAGAATTTGATGACTCAGAAGTCATTGCGACTGAAGTCAAGCTGTACATTACAAGTTGATATACATTATACTTCCAACATAATGTTGCATTTACATCAAAACAATAAAGAAAAATACAAACCAAACAGAAATCATTTGGACACAATTTGAGGAAATGTACCTAAAGTTGATTGGACGTTATCTTCTCAGAAAGATCGGCTCTCAAGAGATTCAGACTCACTTGATCGGTTATATAATCAACATGTTTCAATGCTAACATAATTGATCCAAATGTAAATCTGTAAATGAAATACCTAAATACAATTCAAATGCAATACCTAAATGCTAAATAATTTTTTTGGTCATTGATTAGCAAATCAATGACCAAAAATCATATTATTGCTATTTCTGAATTGCATGATTAGCAAATCAATGACTAAATGTACTAAAGAAGAAGAAGAAGAAGAAGTGCGGCATTCTTTGTTGAGCAGTCGAGCTCGACGAAGAATGTGGAGCTCGATAATTGTCGTCGAGCAGTCGAGCTCGACGAAGATTGTCGAGCTCGACATTTTTCGTCGAGCAGTCGAGCTCGACGAAGAATGTCAAGGTCGACATTTTCTTCGAGCAGTCGAGCTCGAGGAAGAATGTCGAGCTCGACATTTTTGTCGAGCTATCGAGCTTGACATTCTTCGTCGACCTCGACTGCTCGACGAAAAATGTCGAGCTCGACAATTGTCATCGAGCGGTCGAGTTCGACGAAGAATGTTGTGCTCGACATTTTTCGTCGAGCAGTCGAGCTCGACGAAGAATGTCGAGCGCGACATTTTCGTCGAGCAATCGAGCTCGACGAAGAATTCGTCGAGCAGTCGAGCACGAGGAAGAATGTCGAACTCGCATTCTTCGTCGAGCAGTCGAGCTCGACGAAGACTGTCGAGCTAGACATTTTTCGTCGAGCTCGACATTCTTCGTCGAGCTCGACGAAAAATGTCGAGCTCGACTGCTCGACGAAAAATGTCGAAGTCAAAGAAGAAGAAGAAGAAGAGATATCAGCGGGCAGGCGGGCAGCGGGAGCAGCGAGCAGCTGGGGAGGAAGAATGGACCTTGCGGTAGGTGGCGCTGTCTTCATAAACGATCCAACCAGCCAGAGCACCTATCGCTTGACAGGTAGAAGAAGAGAGTGATGGGGCGACGGGGTATTGCTCAATACTTGATGATGATCGCGCTTTTTTAAGCTTAAACCTGGACGATGGGGTGACGGGATGATTGAAAGAAAGAAACCTAGATCGCGTAAAAAGCGGGGGCGGAAATAGCCGGGGCGGGCCGCCCAGTGCTCGCGCTTTTTTAAGCTTAAAAAAGCACGAGTGTATGTAATATATTTTTATAAGGACATTTTTGTATTAAAAAGTTACACTGTTGATGCGCGAAAACGCCGCGGGGCACCAGCCAGCTAACACGGAGGGGGTGTTCGGTCTCACAAGCTAGGAGAGGTGGAGAGGAGGGAAGGAAGGAAGCCTCTGAGTGCTCGAGAGTGGAGCAAACGGCTTGTCAAAGAGGGTTGCGGGGATAGAGGAGAGAAGCTTGATCAACAGAGCAGGTTGACCAAGAGAAGAGAGGGAGGATGACCAGGAGCTGTCGAGCAGACGGCTAATGTGACGGTTGTGCTTGCAGGTTGGACGCCGAGGAGAGCTGAGCTGAGAGGAAGTCTGCTGAGCAGAGGAGCAAAAGAGGGGGCCGCTAGCAGCGGCAACAACACACTTCGCCCGCCGCGGCTTAAATGCCACTCCTGCGACGGGCTTTCCTTTTATTAAAAGCTAGAGATTACAAGCTTACAAGTACACCTTTGCAACAAATCAATAAAGGGGTACAAGGAGAAGCTGGCGGCTAAGAGAGAAGAAAGTGCCAGAAAGCAGAGGAGAAGCTGCCAGAGACTAAGTAAAAGAGTCTGCTGGCAAGCTGGAGGACTGAGAAACTGAGTCTGCAAAGTCTGCTGGCAAGCTGCTGAAGAGCTGCTGGAGAGCTTTGCGGACAGAAAACTGAGTCCGCAGAGCTTGCTGGAGAGGCGATGACGGACTGGAAAACGGAGTCCGCAGGGCTTGCTGGCAGGACTTGCAGATCTTCCTGGATGATCCACTGATGCAGAATGAAAGGCACCATGGGCTATTTATAGACCCAGGGGAGTTCTTCTAGAAGCGGGGCCCAGTGACATCAGCATGACGACCTGCGCGGACTCCGCGGACAGAGATTTTGCGTCCGCCACTGTTGCCTGAGGAAGCAAGCGGAAGGACCCACCTGCAGAGAACTGGAGGTCGCCCCCTAGCGGGCGACCTGGGCGGACTCCGGGAGGAGTCCGCCCGGCAGGCCGGGGCCGCCCCCTAGCGGGCGGCCTGGGCGGACTCCGGGTGGAGTCCGCCCGGCGGGAGCCGGGGCCGCCCCCTAGCGGGCGGCCTGGGCGGACTCCAGGGGGAGTCCGCCCGGCAGGAGCCGGGGCCGCCCCCTAGCGGGCGGCCTGGGCGGACTCCAGGGGGAGTCCGCCCGGCAGGAGCCGGGGCCGCCCCCTAGCGGGCGGCCTGGGCGGACTCCAGGGGGAGTCCGCCCGGCAGGAGCCGGGGCCGCCCCCTAGCGGGCGGCCTGGGCGGACTCCAGGGGGAGTCCGCCCGGCAGGAGCCGGGGCCGCCCCCTAGCGGGCGGCCTGGGCGGACTCCGGGTGGAGTCCGCCCGGCAGGAGCCGGGGCCGCCCCCTAGCGGGCGGCCTGGGCGGACTCCAGGGGGAGTCCGCCCGGCAGGAGCCGGGGCCGCCCCCTAGCGGGCGGCCTGGGCGGACTCCGGGTGGAGTCCGCCCGGCAGGAGCCGGGGCCGCCCCCTAGCGGGCGGCCTGGGCGGACTCCGGGTGGAGTCCGCCCGGCAAGAGCCGGGGCCGCCCCCTAGCGGGCGGCCTGGGCGGACTCCAGGGGGAGTCCGCCCGGCAGGAGCCGGGGCCGCCCCCTAGCGGGCGGCCTGGGCGGACTCCGGGTGGAGTCCCGCCCGGCAGGAGCCGGGGCCGCCCCCTAGCGGGCGGCCTGGGCGGACTCCAGGGGGAGTCCGCCCGGCAGGAGCCGGGGCCGCCCCCTAGCGGGCGGCCTGGGCGGACTCCGGGTGGAGTCCGCCCGGCAGGAGCCGGGGCCGCCCCCTAGCGGGCGGCCTGGGCGGACTCCAGGGGGAGTCCGCCCGGCAGGAGCCGGGGCCGCCCCCTAGCGGGCGGCCTGGGCGGACTCCAGGGGGAGTCCGCCCGGCTGGCGGGCAGAGGCCGCCCGGGGTGGGCGGCCTCGGCGGACGGCGGCAGGAGGCCGCCGCCCCTCGGGCAGCAGGGAGGTTGCCCCTGGCGGGCTTCCTCGGCGGACGGCGGTAGGAGACCACCGCCCCTTGAGAGAAATAGGAGGCCGCTACTGGTACTGCTGTTGGCGGACTCCTGCAAGAAAAAGACTGCACGATTAGCGGACCTAACCGCATGTCCCGCGAGGGTGAGCCATGGGAATAGCTCGCCGTCCCGCAGGGCACGCGGTTGCTAGGAGACCTAGGCGGATAGGGAAGACTGTCCGCCTACGCTGGGACCCATCGCGATCGAAAGGGATAATCTAAGGGTCACGATGAGCCAGCTGGCCATCTTGGGAAGGATCGCCGATTTCTGGGTTAACATAATCCCCGCACTTTTTTAAGTTCCGAAAAGAACTTCGAAAAAGTTGGAGACCCACGAAAATCGTGATCCACCCCAACGGAAGAAGAGGAGCAAGGAGAGACAGAACCTGAAGACTCTCCTTAGAAGCTTGATGTTTCCTGTCAATTTTCCTGTAAAAGGAAAGTTAGGGTAAGCATGTAGGGGTGGTACATCGAGTGTGTACCTGAATTTGCTTTTTGCAAAACGAAGAAGGCGTGTCTTCTGTAAACGCTCTGCAAAAACAAAAGTGAGGGAAAACAGAAAGGCATAACAACTCGCAAGTACCTGAAATGGACCTGCAAGTCTTTGCTGGTTTCTGCAAAAGAAGAGTTAGGAGCATGCACAATATATGAGAGTAACTTGCAAGTACCTGTGAAGAGACTTGCAAGGGTTTGAGGATCTTTGCAAGAAGAGAGTTAAGAGCAGGTATCATATATAAAAACAAGCTGCAAGTACCTGGATGAGGTTTGCAGGTGTTTGCTAATCTCTGCAAGAAGAGAAGTTAGGAACCAATAAGATACGAAAATAACTTGCAAGTACCTGTGAAGAGAAGGCTTGCAAGTGTTAACTGTAGACTGTTAACTGTTGATAAGTTAACTGTTGACAAGATAAGGCCGATATGACCAATTAGCAAGAAGAGTGCCTGATGAATATTTTTATGAAGCCCATATCAATAGACTGAGTGGTTAACTGCTGATAGATATGACTGGACTGCAATAGCACGGCTGATAGCACTTGAGCAAACAATATATAGAAGATAAGAGCAATAGAACTTATATAGATAGAGTGCGAGTCATCATCCGATAGAGCTTTGAATAAGCAATTCATATAGGATGAGCACGAGCAAAGTGATCGCTGAAAATCCTTTTGGTAGGTCGGATTAACCTGTTTACCTGTGAAAGAAGGCAAGAGAGAAAAAGGAGGGCTGCACCCGGAATGACTAAAGTGGGTTGAATGCTGCCACAGGTGTTCCCCGTGGGCCTTATGCATCACTTGCCCGAAAAAATCATCCCAAGTATAGTCCTACTCAAAGCGGGCTGGCCGCGCATCCTCAAGGAGGGGGGAAAGGAAACAAGAGGTCCATGTTCGGAATGACTACAGAGGGTTGAATGCTGCCACAGGTGTTCCCCGTGGGCCTTATGCATCACTTGCCCGAAAATCATTCCGAGTATGGTCCTGCTCAAAGCGGGAAAGGAAAAAGAGGTCCATGTTCGGAATGACTAAAGAAGGTTGAATGCTGCCACAGGTGTTCCCCGTGGGCCTTATGCATCACTGGCCTGAGAAAGTCATTCCGAGTATGGTCCTGCTCAAAGCGGGCTAGCCGCGCATCCTCAAAGAGGGCACAAAGCAAAGGAAGGTCCTGAGAAGGACCGCTGGAAGCAAGGAAGATCCTGAGAAGGATCGCTAGAAGCAAGGGAGATCCTGAGAAGGATCGCTAGAGACTCTGCTCTCTTGCCCTGGGCACAAGCATCACTGATCAAGGAGACAGGTTGCGCCAAGAGGCCTATATTGTCTGTGTGTTGATCAGTGGAGTTGTGAGGACCCGAGAGGCATGGATCGAGAATACCGGCGAGAGTTATTCGGCCACCACAGTTGAAGGATGATCCAAGAGACAAGGCTACGCTTGATCGTCATTGCTTGTCCAGCGAAGATCATCCTAACCGTAGTGTTTCCTATAAGACGCACAGCAGAGCTAACACATGGGGCTCCCCTAGCACGCACTCTGTGTCAGATGCTGGCTAGGATCCTAAGCCTGAAGCCCATAATCGTAGATGAACTGCTCCCACTACACACATGGGTATACTCCCGCCATATGTGGTCGAAGCGGTAGTGCGGGAACAAACTACGGAGGGAACGTTTCAGACTCGGCGAAATCTCATTGGCGTATTGATCCAGGGAGAGAGAGAGAGAGGCAACAAAAAGGGAACTGTGTCAGTACAGGATCTCTGAATAAAGCTTTGCAGAAAAGCAGGAAAACACTGAGAAGTGTTGTAATGAAAATGTTTGAAAGAGGGAGTAAGGGTTGAGATAACCCCTGTAGGTTGTAAGGAGATCTGGAGGACTGTGAAGTCCATCGCTTTGGAGGACTGTGAAGTCCTTGTTAGCATTGAATCATCCCCAGCACACCCTCGTCGCAGGCATCGAAGCATTCGACTTCTTTGTTAACAACGAGGAGAGGATAATCTTCGACTTGGCTCACCCCTCTTGAGGAGTGAGGAGCGTCTGAAATTTCTTTGCCCTTTGAAGTTGACGGATCAGGGCGATCTTCTTTAGGAAGCAAGTCACGCATCTTGCCTTGCCGGAGCATCTTTTGCACAAGCTGGCGGAATGCTCGGCAGTCTTCTGTTCGATGGCATGGCTCTTTGTGGAATTCACAATAAGGCTCTGAGTCTCTAGACCTCTGATCTGCTGGTCGATAGGGCTTCTTGTAGCTTGCCCTGTCTTTCATGATCTGGATCACTTCTTGCACGGCGTCGTCGAGATCAGACTCGCGCAAGTCATCGTCTTGCTGCTGTTGAACAGTTGCTGTTTGAGAAGGAGCTAGCGGGAGCAAAGGATCTTGAGCATCACGGCTCGGGAAGGAGTATCGCTGGCGATGAAGCCTTCTCTCCTTCCTTGAGTGAGCTGGGAAACGATTGTAAGGAGACCTTGGAGGTTGCTTGCGAAACGGATCTTTCTCTGATACGAGCTTGGAGACGAAGCCTGGATTGCTCTTCTCGCCTCGGATGTAAGAGTTGGCTAGAGCGATCAGCTCTTGGTATGTCCTTGGAGCACGGACATTAGCTTCAAACTTGAGAGGCCCTTCGCGAAGACCATGGATAAGAGCCACTCGGTACATTTCTTGATCAACGATTTCGATGTCCAGAATCTCTCTCTGGAATCGATCAACGAATTGAGACCAGGTTTCATCACTGCGCTGTCTGATCTCAAAGAGGGCTTCAGGACCGCCCTTTCTCTTGGAGGAGGTAGAGAATCTGAGAAGGAATTCTCTACGAAGATCAAGGAAGGAAGAGATGGAGTGAGGACGGAGGCCATAGAACCAATCCCTCACTTGCCCATCAAAGGTTGTCACAAGAAGCTTGCACTTGGTTGCATCTGACAGAGTCTTGAGAGCAACGGCTGATTCAAAGGCTTGAAGATGCTTGACCGGATCAGTCTCTCCTGTATAGATTGGCAGTCGAGGCTCTCTGAAGTTTGCTGGAGTAGGTTCAAGGCGAACACTCTCAATGAAGGGCGACGGCTCTTCCTGCTCTCCCACAGCATAGGGATCAAAGGGAGCATAGGCTGCAGCTGCAAAAGAAGCAGGGGGGTAGAAAGGAAAAGTTGCTGCAGGAGGAGCTGAGGCAGGAGCTGGGGGGCAAGGATGACTTCCTTGAAAGTTGAGAAATCTAGCAGGACTTCCCCGGGCAGCTTGCCGGAAGAAGTTATGGCGAGCAGCAAACTCTTCATCTTGAGTTCGCAAAGGAGCAGCAGGACCTTGCGGGAAGGTCGGGGTGTAAGGCGGATAGAACGGAGGACAAGCTTGAGAATAAGCTTGCTTATGCTCTGATGTTGGCGTTGGGTTGATTGGAGCAGCTGGAGCAGCTGGAGCAGCTGCTGGACGAGAGTCTAACCGCTGCGTGATCGCAGCAAGGACTTGGTTGATTGCTTGGAACTGTTGAGCATTCTCACGGCGCGACTGCTCAAAAGCTTCCCAGAGAGGATCTTCACTGGGACTTGGAGCAAAGTTCTCGGCTGATTGATCTGACATGGCTAACTGTCGCTGTTCACCGTCTGACCGGATCTGAAGGTCGCGTGTTAACTGTTGATGCGCGAAAACGCCGCGGGGCACCAGCCAGCTAACACGGAGGGGGTGTTCGGTCTCACAAGCTAGGAGAGGTGGAGAGGAGGGAAGGAAGGAAGCCTCTGAGTGCTCGAGAGTGGAGCAAACGGCTTGTCAAAGAGGGTTGGGGGATAGAGGAGAGAAGCTTGATCAACAGAGCAGGTTGACCAAGAGAAGAGAGGGAGGATGACCAGGAGCTGTCGAGCAGACGGCTAATGTGACGGTTGTGCTTGCAGGTTGGACGCCGAGGAGAGCTGAGCTGAGAGGAAGTCTGCTGAGCAGAGGAGCAAAAGAGGGGGCCGCTAGCAGCGGCAACAACACACTTCGCCCGCCGCGGCTTAAATGCCACTCCTGCGACGGGCTTTCCTTTTATTAAAAGCTAGAGATTACAAGCTTACAAGTACACCTTTGCAACAAATCAATAAAGGGGTACAAGGAGAAGCTGGCGGCTAAGAGAGAAGAAAGTGCCAGAAAGCAGAGGAGAAGCTGCCAGAGACTAAGTAAAAGAGTCTGCTGGCAAGCTGGAGGACTGAGAAACTGAGTCTGCAAAGTCTGCTGGCAAGCTGCTGAAGAGCTGCTGGAGAGCTTTGCGGACAGAAAACTGAGTCCGCAGAGCTTGCTGGAGAGGCGATGACGGACTGGAAAACGGAGTCCGCAGGGCTTGCTGGCAGGACTTGCAGGATCTTCCTGGATGATCCACTGATGCAGAATGAAAGGCACCATGGGCTATTTATAGACCCAGGGGAGTTCTTCTAGAAGCGGGGCCCAGTGACATCAGCATGACGACCTGCGCGGACTCCGCGGACAGAGATTTTGCGTCCGCCACTGTTGCCTGAGGAAGCAAGCGGAAGGACCCACCTGCAGAGAACTGGAGGTCGCCCCCTAGCGGGCGACCTGGGCGGACTCGGGAGGAGTCCGCCCGGCAGGCCGGGGCCGCCCCCTAGCGGGCGGCCTGGGCGGACTCCGGGTGGAGTCCGCCCGGCGGGAGCCGGGGCCGCCCCCTAGCGGGCGGCCTGGGCGGACTCCAGGGGGAGTCCGCCCGGCAGGAGCCGGGGCCGCCCCCTAGCGGGCGGCCTGGGCGGACTCCAGGGGGAGTCCGCCCGGCAGGAGCCGGGGCCGCCCCCTAGCGGGCGGCCTGGGCGGACTCCAGGGGGAGTCCGCCCGGCAGGAGCCGGGGCCGCCCCCTAGCGGGCGGCCTGGGCGGACTCCAGGGGGAGTCCGCCCGGCAGGAGCCGGGGCCGCCCCCTAGCGGGCGGCCTGGGCGGACTCCGGGTGGAGTCCGCCCGGCAGGAGCCGGGGCCGCCCCCTAGCGGGCGGCCTGGGCGGACTCCAGGGGGAGTCCGCCCGGCAGGAGCCGGGGCCGCCCCCTAGCGGGCGGCCTGGGCGGACTCCGGGTGGAGTCCGCCCGGCAGGAGCCGGGGCCGCCCCCTAGCGGGCGGCCTGGGCGGACTCCGGGTGGAGTCCGCCCGGCAAGAGCCGGGGCCGCCCCCTAGTGGGCGGCCTGGGCGGACTCCAGGGGGAGTCCGCCCGGCAGGAGCCGGGGCCGCCCCCTAGCGGGCGGCCTGGGCGGACTCCGGGTGGAGTCCGCCCGGCAGGAGCCGGGGCCGCCCCCTAGCGGGCGGCCTGGGCGGACTCCAGGGGGAGTCCGCCCGGCAGGAGCCGGGGCCGCCCCCTAGCGGGCGGCCTGGGCGGACTCCGGGTGGAGTCCGCCCGGCAGGAGCCGGGGCCGCCCCCTAGCGGGCGGCCTGGGCGGACTCCAGGGGGAGTCCGCCCGGCAGGAGCCGGGGCCGCCCCCTAGCGGGCGGCCTGGGCGGACTCCAGGGGGAGTCCGCCCGGCTGGCGGGCAGAGGCCGCCCGGGGTGGGCGGCCTCGGCGGACGGCGGCAGGAGGCCGCCGCCCCTCGGGCAGCAGGGAGGTTGCCCCTGGCGGGCTTCCTCGGCGGACGGCGGTAGGAGACCACCGCCCCTTGAGAGAAATAGGAGGCCGCTACTGGTACTGCTGTTGGCGGACTCCTGCAAGAAAAAGACTGCACGATTAGCGGACCTAACCGCATGTCCCGCGAGGGTGAGCCATGGGAATAGCTCGCCGTCCCGCAGGGCACGCGGTTGCTAGGAGACCTAGGCGGATAGGGAAGACTGTCCGCCTACGCTGGGACCCATCGCGATCGAAAGGGATAATCTAAGGGTCACGATGAGCCAGCTGGCCATCTTGGGAAGGATCGCCGATTTCTGGGTTAACATACACCATACCTCTATTAAGTCCTCTCTTATAGTATAAAAAAGATTATATATATATAAATATATATATATATATATACGAGTGACAGGCACGGGCCTCCGGCCCGATGGCTTCGCGCCACAGTACCCGGCCGGCGACTGCGGGATTCGCCCGGCCTCCGGCGGGCTTCGCAGCAGTACCCAACCGCCTGCTTTTTCTAATTAATTAAAAAATAAAATGATATTTAGAATAATTAAGTAAAAAATAAAACAATTAATAAATAAATAAAACATTAAAAAGCAGGCGGGTGAACAGTGGCGGGAGCACTGTTCACCCGCCTCATTTTTTAAAATGTTAATATTATTATAACAGATTCTAAGCCCACACCGCCACAGCCCACATGCCGGCCAGCCCAGAAGCCCGCTTAATTTCATGCAAGTGTTGCCCAAAACAGTATTTAAACCTTTTGAGAAAATTATGAATGGCGGTGTGGGACTATACAGGCGGGTGAACAGTGCGCACTGTTCACTCGCCTGTATAGTCCCACACCGCCATTCAAAATTTCCTCAAAAGGTTTAAATACTGTTTTGGGCAAGATTGCATGAAATCAAGCGGGCTTCTGGGCTGGCCGGCATGTGGGCTGTGGCGTATTGGGCTTCAAATCTAAGGGCGCGGGCTTACGGGCGTGAACTTCATAAATCACGCGTTTAGTGGGTAGGCTATGTGAGAGTTTTTTGAAGTAACCTACATTACTTTAGGATCCCTTTAGTAGGTTTAGGACCCCTACGAAAAAATGAAGAGAAGAGGTTCGTTTGATCAGACGGCTGCTGCAAAATGGATTCAGATCGGACGGCCCAAATCACTCCAATGAATTTATAATTCATGTCCTATCATATTTCTTTATATATGATAGAGATATATATGTGGTGTGTCCAGCGGTCAAACTCTTAGATTTCACCTTCCTTTCTTGTCATAATGTCAACTGTTTTGGGTGAGTATCCCTAATTTACTTAGAAAGCCAAATAAATAAATAAAAAGAATGTTTAAATTTCTCTCTCTCTCTCTCGCTTCATACAGCCCAAAATCCAAGATCCAAAGTTGCAAACTAGCTTTTCAATCAGTCATGTAGATGCCCCCACCGTCTCCTTGACAAGAGGGAAATAAAGACGGTGAGAGAGAGAGAGAGAGAGAGAGAGAGAGAGAGAGAAACTGATCTGAGGAGAGAGACATAAGCTAAGAAAAAGGAGATAGATAGAGAGAGAGAAACAGAGGAAAATGACTTGTCATAGTCTCTCTCCCTCTCTCATGTGCGTGGGGATAATTAAGTGGAAACTTGAAAGCCCAGTCAGGCGCTGGCTTCATTCTGCCGCGCTCTGAAAATTCTTCCTGCCTCCATACAAGCAGGGATAGCCAGAGCTGAGAGCGCCCCCCTAATAAAGACAACCCCTGCTTCTTCTCCCTCTTCCCCCTCTCATCTCATGCCTTATTATTATTATTATTATTATTATTATTATTATTATTATTATTATATATATATAATATATCACAGCAATGAGCAATCCAATCCTGCCATTTTAATTTCTTACCCCTGCAAGGCTGCAAATATATATAATCAGATCAAAGATTCAAAGTTATTATATTATTATTATATTTCCCAATTTTTAATTATTAATACTGCTGCATCCAAATTCAGCTCATAAAGACATGAGAGAGCAGCATGCATGCTACAGGTTATGATCCAACAATACGGTCAATATTTATTGCTTTTGTTTCCCACTGCATCCTAGTCAGAATATGTCATCAATCCAGTAATTTTATACTGCTTTTGCCACCAAACTTGTTAACACGCTTCAATTAATCTTACTTAATATTTCCTTTTTTTAATTATGATTAAAATATGTAACACAAGCATATCCATATAGTTACATATATATACTTAAATATTGATGAATATAAATAATGCTGTCCCCGTAGGACCCTTGGTTGGATATTAAAGGCAAAAGGATTAAGGATGTAATAAATAAATTAATTTTTTTTTACTTTGGATGGGTTAAAAAATAAAAACTAAAATTTTGGTTTTATAGTTGTCGCTATTAACGCAGATGGCTGCAGTGCTGCAGAGTTGACAGAAGGAATGATGGGAGTTTTTGCAGAGGAATGATGGTTTGTGTGGTCAAGTTCTTCCTCCATTTCAATTTATTATTATTATATTTTGGAAGATATTGTATTGACTATTGACTATTTTTTCTTTTTTTTCAACTTTCATTCATATTACTAAATAAATAAGTGCTGTTATTGAGCTATTCTAATATAAAATATTAGCTAATATATTTTAAGTTTTAAAAACTAGATGATGCGGGTCCTTAAGTCCGGATAAAAAATAATAAGGGCTATGTTAAATAAAGGGTCAGAATTCAAATGTGGGCTAAAAGGAACATCTAGAACAAATTTTTGTGCATGTGCAAATCAAATTTGGATATTCGTAGATGAAATATAACAATTTGCAGACCCAATTCAATTATGTGCATCTCCAAAATTATGTACAAGATGATGGTTATGACCAACATCTAAAAAATAAAACTAGTTTTGAACATAAAAATGGATGAAGTTCCACAGGTGAGATCAAACGCTCACAAATGATAGTTCATATCCATGACATTCACAACCTCCACCACTGTGCCAAAGAGAGCCTAAATCTTACAATTTTTTTAAAAAACCTTAAGCACAACTTGGTCATAGAAGGACAAATAAATATATTGGATGTCGTGGATTGCTTACGGTTCCTGTTAGACCAGACTTACTTGAACCGTCTTAGCTCGGGAGCGGTGGAGCGTGCAAACCATCACAAAAAAAGAGAGGTTGGTGGGTTAATTTTTTTAATGTGGGAAATCTTTCAACTTGGTAAAAAACCACGTGAGCGGATCTGTGTCGCTCAGGGGTGGATCTAAGGGGGGTGGGCTGCCTCCCCCCCCCCCCCCCCCGGTCGGGCCTCACTTCAGTCCGACTGAATCGGACTGAAGTTAGGCGATACCCATTATACCCCCGAAGTGAATAAACATCGCTGAATGAATCCCGCATCCCGTCGCCCCTTTCACTCTTCCACGGCGTCTTCTTCCCGCTCGCGATAACTGGCGTCTTCCACGGCTAGGTATTCTTCCCGCTCGTGATAACTGGCGTCTTCCACGGCTAGGTATTCTTCCCGCTCGCGATAACTGGCGTCTTCCACGGCTAGGTCTTCTTCCTGGCTCGCGATAACTGGCGTCTTCCACGGCGATAACTGCAGGAGTCTTCCACAGAGGCGTCTTCCACTCTTCCGTCTTCCACTCTTCCTCGGCGAGTCTTCCACGGTGACGGCGGTGCCCGAGCAGCTCCAATCGCGTCGCCGCTACGACCTGTGGCTGCTATTTCGGAAAGCCCGCACCTATCTACTACTGAAGTCAAACGTATCTCCAAATCTTCTACTGAAGTAATTAGATAAAAACTCTATAGTAACTAGGCATCCAAACTTGCATCATTTTTCAATGTCTTGACAAAACAATCAACTGTGCTTTTGTAGGATGGATCTCCCATCATTCTGGACTTTACCTGCCAGAGACAATCTCCGTTCAGTACACTAAAAGATGCAATGGGTATGAATTTTTTACTATGTAACATTGCATGTAATTTATTTAATCAAATTTTGTATGCCATATTTAAAAGAGAAATAAAATAAAATAAAAACTGAATTCTTTTAATAGCTCAAAGTATTTTATTTGTTATACAATTTCATCAATACAAAAAAGAGATAAATTTTTTTACAAATTTTGAAATAAATAACCTGTTTCACAATGGTAGAATAAGCATTAAGTGCTCCTGAATAGCGTCTAGGCACTCCGGTGGAAGTTTTCCTTCAGCCTGCAGTCTTACTTTCACCAGATCAGTTGGATTTGCTATTGAAATCGCCAAGGCACCTGATTTAAGCATAAGAAATCCACATTGCATTTTAAGAGTCAATGATGACTACACAATTAAAATAAGCAGCATGGAAGTACTAACCAGTTGTAAGACCAGCAAGAATCTTCTTTGAAAGAGGAACATCTCCAACGAAATTTTCACCAACATACAAGTTCTTGACCTGCCAAGGGGAAACAAAATACAATTCATTTGGAAAAAAAATTAGTATGAGTTTTAATCTAGAAAAGAAGTTCAAAATTACCGGCTCATATAAACCAATCCTGAGTCCTCCAAAGAGGCACTGACGATGAAGACCGGGAACAACACCTTTCCAGAGTGCTGCAAGCCCTTCTTCCCTAGCAATTGTAGCTACCGTACCCAGCATTCCCCTGTATTTCGGCAGAACTACTGAATCTCTAGAGACTGCTGTCTTTTGTAACTGAAGCCTGACTTTTGCAGTGTCCAAAGGGATGGTACATACCTGGAGTTCATTAAAGTTTAAAGAAAAATATAAATAGTATTGCAATATATGAACTAACTATACAAAATTTAAGTTACTAAATCAACTGAATGTGGAAAAGAAATATTGCTCAAAATTTTACAAAACGCTTGCTCTGGATTATCCAAAATCAGGAAAATTAAGTTTTTTGTTTGCTTACTAAGGAGGTAATATGGTACATAAAAGGACGTTTACATGGAATAAACTAGATAGCGAGGAACATGTATAGAAGAAAAGATCGTGTGGAGGCAATACAAGTCAAATACTATGAATGAGACAATAGCAAGAAATCAATATTATTACAGAACGGTAAAGCACTATATTAAACATCGAATTTTATTCAATCAATATGCTTTGACCACTTCAATTAAAAAATAATAGAAAAATCATTATATTTTCATTTTCTATTATCCTTCAACTATTTCTATGGTAATAATCACAACTTAAAAGGGAAAAGAGTTAATGACTATCATCAAATTTTATCATAACATGTAAGAAATATGTCGCACGTGTGAATTTGATTCATTTGAAATTAAAGATTACCACAAAAATTGATCAACCTGATACATGTGGCGTGTTTATTTGTTTTTTTACGAATACTATAAAAACAAACTATCCAAGACATTGAAATTCTGTGAAAGGCCAATATTACTGTTTAGAAATAAGTTGATGCAGAACATATGGATAAGTTAGTGTTCAAAACCGAGATCATTTTTGGCTTTCTTTAAAAAAAATTTTTGGCTTGTTTGCATTTTTTACATTTTTGGCATGTTGTGCAGGCCAGTTTTATTATGTGGGTTTATTTGCAAGTTTTCAAGTTTTTATTTTCTTTAGATAAGCCACTTGACCACAATATAGGATTGTCTTGAAAAGTTACATGAAAGTTTGTCCCTTCTCTTCTTCCGTGAATTCGGAATGTTGGGGATTTGGTAGCCAGTCATGGATTCAACAAATCTGGCAACCACTATTGCTTTGCTACGGTAGCTAGATATTGGTTCATACAATCCATTTACATATAAAGAATGACACACATGGTAAATTTACACAAGAACCCCCATGTTCATGACCGCCACCACCGTGCCAAACGAAACCTAAGGCATGTACCTATGTTGGATTGCAGTTCAATTCTGATTCGCTTCGGTCCAGATAGTGTTTAGAAAATTTTGGAACCGTTTGAAACTTATTGGTTGTGGTTTGGACAATGATATGATGGGCACGTACCTATGTTTTTAAATTTCAAACCATACCAAATAATTAATCGTCTAGTGCGGTTCATTGACTGTTCTGATTCAATTCTAGTTTGGTTCACGGTCTCCATTTCTAAATGACAGCTCTAGTGTATGCATACATATGTGACATGCTAATCAAATAACATATTTCTTTTTTGAAGTATTAGTGAACTAACATGCAGTATCTGAATAGCTTCCACCGGTTTGTAATTCTAAGTAATTAAAGATCAATGTTGACTATAGTTTCTTACCACAAATCAATGGTGCAGTAAATTAAGGAGGGCAAAGAAATTAAAAGTGGATTACAAAAAATCTTATCGTAAGCTTACTCTACGTTTCCTAAAAGACAGATAACAAAAATAAGCTTGCAGCCACAAGTAATGGCTTGAATGAAAATTCAATAGCTAATACATAAAAAGCTGAAAGCTGACAAGTTGTTTGCAAAGAAACAAGACATCTGCAAAACTCAAGAAATAGCTTCAACCATGATATGGTGATTGATGCAACATTTCAGTAGATTCTCATTATTTAATCATGATTGTAGTTTCCGTTTCACTAAAAACCTTGTATTTTTGTAGATTCTCTTTATTTAATCATGATTTATATTATAACTTTGTATAGCATTTTAATTTAATCATAATTTATATTATGGTAGGGGAAAAGTTTTGCTAGATCATTTTTAATAAGAGTAGAGTCACACCCGATAAAGCCCGTCATTGGCAGAAGCAGGTACTTCATTTCTATTTCATGAACATTAATTTTTATTATTAATTGAATTTTGAGAAAACTTGTTGAGTTTGGATTAATTATGGCTTTGTTTGACAGAGCTTATTTGCTCCAGATAGTCTTCGTTCTTCTTCCTCTTGCCGCTGAATTTACCTGATCCATCCCAGATTGTCTGTCTATTAGTCATCATCGACAATGAACGGTATCGACCTTGTGCTGCGGGACATTGCAAAAAACACAACGATCGGATGAGAACCTCGTCCGTCGCTGCCCTGAAATTCCAGCAGAATCTATTCCGACCCAAACGCCGCCATTCTATTCGTCAGCATTCGACCGCCCAACCAGTGAGCCGTGCGTTTGTGGCAAGCAATCCGGCACGTTGAACAAGATTCAGGAGGATTGGATCAAGACCCAGCTGAAACTGATCGAGGATGGCATGCGCCCTCCTATCCGAATCGATCCGCCCGTGCCACTATGGAGCAAACGTCCCGACCTGAACGCGTATCTACTGAAACCGATGTTCGTGATCGATCCAGAACGGCAGTACGACGTCAACGTGACAGCGGGTGCATGCCCGTCTTGCAACAAAGTCGGCTTTCTTTTCCGCAAGCAATTCAGTGCCCCGCGAATCATCGATTGCATCGACACCACTGCATTTGCTCTCTGTGCTCGATATGTGTGCAGGAAGTCGCAGAGCTCAGGCGGCTGTGGTGCCACGTTCCATGTCATGGACGAGGCCAAAACCGACAAGTTGATCCCGACGCCCATCGTCCTTAACTATCCCGTACAGCTGTTCGAACAGAGCGCGCACGACGTCAGTCTTGTTCAAATGGCATACGACTTGTACACGTCCCGTTCCGGCAGTGCTGATGTCGCTAAGGTGATTCGTTGTGCCCGAACGACTCGATACATGCGTCAAGCCACTCTATATCGTGGTCACGTGTCGTGGTATTTGAAAATGCACGCTAGGGATGCCGCACTCTGGCAATCGTCGACGTCTCTGGATCTGACAGTGTTTCCCGATTTTCCGTCATTCTTTCAGCATTGCAATGGGTACAATGGTACTCTCGGTCCTGTGGAATCGACGCTGACAGGCCTGGTCAACGACTGCATTTCTCGCCAACTCCCGTTCTTCAACCGAATGGAAGGCGCCATCACCGGGACTCATCTCTCGGCCGACCATCATCACAATGTGCCGGGACGCATGAAATTAACGGATGAGTTCAACGGCAGGAAATTCGCCCCGGTTGCTGGATTACACTCCGTCATGAACGAGCGCCAACAAATCCTCTCCCATCAATTCACAAGCACGACGGGCAATGCCGAACGTCGATCTGTTAGCCGAGGTTTGCTGAGACGGTACAACGCTTATAGTATTGATACTTCGATGCTCATCATGTACCTGGACAAGTGTTGCGATGATCGGGAATGGCTGGAGGAGTTCGAGAACATCATTGTTCTTCTCGACAATCACCACCTGATCACAAGGTACCGGGACAATTCGAATAGCACGGATCGTGCTCGGCATGAACAATTCATGTCTGTCGTGGCCGAAATCATTGTGGGCACTGGACAAGCTCCGATGCGGGAATGCTCCATCATTGAGGCTGAATTGGATGCATTATTGGATCGCATTAAAAAGTGGGAAATCGAGAATGATGTGCCCCCGTCCAAGCGCATCGTGACGAGCAAACTTCTCGCTTGCCACGAGACACAGAAAAAACACATCAGAAAATGCCTAACGCCGCCCGCATCCGCGTTGACTACCGTCGTGGATCGCTTCTTTCGTTCGAGTCTGCGTCGTGGATCAGGGAAGAATGAAAACTTGTGGCGTCATGGACGAGCTATTTGCCCGGAGACCATATCCCTGGAAGGAGGGAACTTGCTGCTCCATGCCGTTGTCGCTCAAATCAACTTTCGAGGGGAACTCCAATTTGATCCACGCTGGGCGTATTTGCCAATCTCTGGAATGCATATCATTCTCACTCAATATCTCGCACTGTTTTCGACTGATGGCATCACTCCCTCGCATACGTCTCTGTCGACGATGTTTCACTTATTGCCTCTCTCGATTGATGATTGTGACGACGAATTCGGATTGACGACAGCGTTTGGACAATCCCTACCTCAACTGCCCGAAATTCCTGCAGGGCAATTGGAATCTCTTGGAGTGGTCGCGGAATCAATCGCCGATAATGCAATTTGGTCGAGCCACACGTTCGATGCGATTGTGCACGATGCCTTTGATGTTGCCGCTGCTGTTGTCGAGAGGCTCACAATGATCATCGCATCGTTGAAGAAGATGATGCTGCATTGCGGGACGATGGTGATCTGAACCATGTCGACGACGCTGATCCTTTTATTGGCTCCGAATCTGGCGTCAAATTCAGCAACATGCCCCATTCTATTCAGTCCAATCGCAAGCGCCGCAAGCCAGGACCAACATCGCATGAGTGCAGCTCTTCATCGAGTCACCATAAAAAACCTCGCAGCCTCAACGCATCGGAAATGAACGTCAGTCGCATTACAAGGGCTTAATCTATGGGAAGCTGTCATGAGCACTTCACCAATGATCAACCCCTTGGAGCGTCGCTTGCTCCGAACGATTGCTATCAAATTTCTTCTGCCCGATGAAGTCCAGGATCTGAAGGATTTCCCTATTGAATCTCTGCATCTTCCGCAATTGCACCGAATCTGGTCTGTTCTAGTCTCGGCTCTGCGTACCACTAATTTCGCTTTCAAACGGTTCATTCGGCCGAAATCAGAACAGGTCCTAAAGCAGCACTTGGAGGATATGGTTGCCCAGGCCCGATTCAGATTGCCCATTCAACGAGCAGCGCCCAAACGCAGCATCATTACTGCCCTAAGTCAAGCCGCATCAGTGATTGCTCCATTGAGATCATCCCCTGTTGTCAGTTTCAACATTGTGCAGTTGGAAGAGACTGTGACAACGACTACAACTCGAACCGTCACTTTGGCAACCAGCGCCAATCAAAGTTCAAGTCAACCACATGCATCAGATCTGCAATCTATGCCCCAACAACTCATTGAAGGGTCATCAGACAATATCATTGATCGGCTGGTTCAACAAGAGATTGATGCCGGACATGCCGGCAACATTCATTGGACCAAAGTGGTCGCTCCCGCGTACGCCCGCATTGCTTCCGTCGTGATGATCTGCTCGAGATGACTCACAAGGAGATCCAGAATCGCTGGGAGTATCTTGCACGCCTCAAGAAGCGTGTGCCATCAACCACATCCGCACGACCAAGTTGTCATTCTCATTTGCAATTGCATTCCGAGGCTGCCAACAGCACGACGATCCAGGCTTCCTAAATATTTCGTCGTCGCCATCGGCCGCCGAACCATCAGTTCCAGCTGCATCTCCGACCACCGAAATTCAAATCAACCGATCTCTTCTACAGTCATTACGACGGCGCTGGAACCCGTTGTGGCCAACACGTCTGTTGTCAGCGAGATTGGTTTGCGTCCGCCATTCATGGTCGATCATCAGTTGCCTGCTTTGGATCAGATATTGGCGGCCACCGTTCCTTCCCCATCTGCAGGGGAGTCGTTTTCCCAAGCGGAGAAGGAGCTGCTCAATTACTTGCTGACCAGCCCAGTAGAGCGCTCCCATGTGAAATCAGCGACTGGTGATCAAACGTCTTGGAAGAGTCTGGCCAGGCGTTTCTTGTACTGGGCGCGAGTCGCGCGGGTATTGGGGATGAACCAGTTTCGAGCCCGATCTGATGGGCAGCTCAAGCAAAAGGTCAAGGATGATAACAAGAAAAAGAGCTGATAGCAGGTAGACTTTGTTTACATGTTTTATTATGTGAAATCCATGAAAATTATTTTTTTGTGGGTTCGCAATACGGTGGTCGTGATGCCGACTTCTGGGTATTATCTTTTCTGTTCTTTTATATTTTCTTTGTTAATCACCTCTTCCTTCACCATTTCCTGCATCCAACTCCTTCAAACAACCATCTTACACAGTCAACCCATTCTTCTATTCCCCAACCATCCACCCATCAATTTTCCTTCCCCAAACAACAACCCATCAGTTTTCCGTCCTTCCACAACCTCAAAAATCGAAACCAATCAGCTGACCATCCCTAATCCTAGTTCCCTATAGCCGAACATTCCCAAAGCCCATCCAGCCCTCATAATCCTCAGCCCTCAACCTCAGGAAGTCATTTCCTGTTGTTGTCATCCATCTCCCACCCTCCTTTGCATCCAACCTTCCTCTCCACATCACAGTTGACCACCTCAGGCCCCATTCAACTCCAGCCGCCCTTATTTAGATCCAAACAGCCCTATTGCCGGCCCTGGACAGCACCCCCACCCTTTCCGATTCCCCTCCAGCACTCCTTCACCTGATTTACTGCAGCAGCCCCTCATCCAGCTCTCTTACCACAATCCACCATCTCACTACGCCTCTACATCACCTCCGCAGCCCACGACCACCGGATCTCCTCTCTCCATCGCCTACAGACCTCTTTACTAGCGGATTTTATTGTTTGATATCCTGTTTTTCTTTGTTATTGTACCGACTAGATAATTTTATTTCTTATGAATGGGTGCCTATGTTAGTGTGATTTGTTTTCTAACTAATCATGATTTATTTGCTCACTCGTTTACCATAATTCTCCAATTGCAGCATAACCAACTTGTCTGATTGTTTGAATTATTTGTCTTTCTTGTTTGTGATAACTGCGTGGGATTTATGCTTTATTATTAATTGCAAATTTATTGTTGGATCACTGTCCAAATGCATACATCACTTTAGGTTAGGCATAGAATTATTTTACCATAACTACACCTACGGTTGCATATTATGATTCACACTCACCTAGCGGTCCTAGCCTACTCTACATCGCTTACTAGTAGAATCTTATTCTTTCAGTTTAATCAATGTTCTGATACTTATCAGTGACCCACATATGCTTAATTTGATTAAGTAAATCAGATGTGATTGTTATTATGGATGAAAGTGTGCCTTTGTTACCTCAAACACGTTGGTTAATGCATGCACCACTACATTCACCACATCAATTTTCATTTTGTTTAATTGTTTTTGATTTTTATCCTTCTTGGTACTCGTGAACTTGGGAATTAAGTAGTAAACTTGCATACATATAAACCTGTAATATTGAAAATGTATATGGATTATGGGGTATATGTATTAATGTATATAAAGCTAGCTATAGCTAGGTTTGATTCAAAATATTTATATCTGAAATTGGTTCATATGAGGACATGATTTTTGTGAAAAGATCCACACTTAGGAAGGTATAATTTGACTAGAATGAACGTAGAGGAATATGCATAATTGATACTCTTCTAGAATTATTCCAGCTATGTATGTTTGTGATGTGAGCTAATCTGTAGGTGTTGATCGCTAACACAGGTTTTCTTACAGTTTGATATTGAGGCTGTGACAATCAGAATGGAAGAACAGTTCATAAAGTATGGAAAGGGTTAGGATAATTTTGGGGAGATGATGATGAAGGCAATAGATGGCTCCCGGAGAACCCATTTGAGGTGCGATCCGATTGGGAGCAACACACCTTGGATCGCAGAGGCCGCATGTACCGAACAATGCAAGGAAAGTTTGCAATTTGTGTGACTAAGAGTAACAAATCTGCCGATTTTCTCTCTCTAAGAAATGATTGATGTAATACTTCTATCTCAAACGTTTTTACTCCAGTGAGTTTGAACAAAACGTCTCTGTCATAAAATATATATTTCACACAGACAAAGTTATGACCACCACTAAGAACATAAAAGTGGATGATGATGATGATGGAGTTCCTTATGTGAGGTCGTGGGTTCACGAACTACGATACATAGTCACCTCGTTTACGACCGCAACCTTTGTGCCAAAGGGATTCTAATTAGTCTGTGTTTGAAGCTGGGATCGTAACCGCCGTAAAGTGCTCGAGCAAGACCACGGTTTCTCTTTTGTGGTCTCGATCCGACAATTTTGCATTCCACCGACCAGTGCATCGCCAATTTGGGCCTTATTTACAAGTGAATTGATGTAGAAAGGCTTTTGTCATTTAAGCTTCCTACAAAAGGATCAATTAATATCTGTGTTGGTTTAAACAAAGACCTATTTGGTTGTTTGCAGGAGGAAAAAAATTTGAGAAAAATTAATTTTATATCTACTTAATTTATGAGAAAATTTAATGTAAAAATGATTTTTTTATAATTTTTAAAGATTCTGAGGTATTTATTGAGTTTAAATTTGTGTTGATCTCTCATAGCATTCACCTTAAACCCAAGTGCGGAAAATTTATGTGGGGCTAGTTAGTTAAATCAAGTTACTTAATTGACCGGGTAATTATTTGTTTGAGTCGCCACTTGTTTTTGAAAAATGCCGCAAATGGCTACAACGCGATGGTATCGGCTACGATTTTGCGGCGTTTATTAAAGCCGCAAAATAATATGCGACGTTTAAAAAAAGTTGCAGAAACTACTAAAAACTTTGTCGTATGCGTGTCGTGCGATCCCACTCATCCCCCTTTTCTTCTCCTCCCTCTTTTTCTCTCTTCCCTCCCCCTCCCCCCTTTTTTCCCCCTCATACCGGAGTGGAACCGGCGCCCCCCCCCCCCCAAGAATTTTACACCAAATGTTTAGTGGATTTAATTCCTCTCGTCGAACAATGACTTTTGACTACTTATCGTCAAAACAGTGGCCGGATTAGGGAGAAAAGATTCTGAAAAGATGAGCACATTAAAAAAAATATTGGAGAAGTTGATGTTTGGCCCCCCTTGTTAACAATCCTAGATTTGCCACTGGTGCCGACCAAACCTCCACTATTTACTGGTTACTGTACATGACTTTTTGAAGAACTCGAGGGCAACATGTCGCCTCTTGTTATAATTATTGAGAGAAAGAGAGAAAGTGTTGGGCTCAGAGTGTGACAAACCACCTCTCATGAACCTAGTCTGTTTTTTTGCTACAATAGGGAGTTTCACAATTTGGAAGCTTTATAATCATTGACTGTTGCTTGGAGGCAGGAGCAGCTCGTTGCACTCGTTCTGATGTCTGATACTTGAAATCTCGGGGAGGGGGGGCGTGCTCGGTGCGCTTTATCCTCTTTGGGTTTTCTTCTGATGTGCTTAGAAGAGCCTGGAGTGGTGGACTTGCCGTCAACCGATAAGTTTGTTTCTGAATTGAGGGCACTAAGAATACTGAAGTTAGTCCAGTCAACTGCTGATGGTGCGAGGTACATAAACTTCGGGAGCTCTAGTGGGCCTGTTCTGCTGGCACTGAGGAGGAATGTTTTTGGATCGTTCGCCACAAGGACAGCTGATGGCAGGCGACGATTATTGGGCCTCTTATGATCTTCGAAGTGATTGATGTATCTCGTTGGTAGCTTCGATGGTCTGGATGGGCTTCGACAAACTAGACAGTTTTCAGCGGACTAGACGGGTGCTGGTAGGAGCTGTCTGGAGAATGGAACGCACGACGCACTTGAAACAACGAGCGCGTTGAGGGATTCACGCAAGTAGGAATGTGCGCACGATGAAACGTGCACATAGAAGGACGTGCGCAAGGGGCAGCACACAGTAGGAGGAACTTACAGAGGGACGTGCGCAAGGACGAACGTGTGCACGGAGGGACGTGTGCATGTTGGAGGAAAGACGCACGCAAGGAGGAACGTGAGCACGAAGGAACGTGCACACGATGGAGGAGAGACGCGCGCAAGGGGGAGCGTGCACAAGGAGGACCAAACGCACAAAGGGACATGCGCGCGTTGGAGAAGAGATGCGTGCAACGGGGAACGCGCGCCAGGGGTAACATACGCAAGAAGGCACAAGCGCACGAAGGGACGTGCGCACGTTAGGGGACGGACGCGAGCAAGGGGGAGCATGCGCCGGGAGGAACGCACGCACGTTGGAGGAGAGAAAATCTTAAGGAGGAGAGAGAAAATCTGTAGGATAGAGTAAATCTTAAGGAATTTCTGAGAGGAGAAGATAGTGAAAATGAAGGAGCATCAGGATCTATTTATAGATTTCAAGATGAACGACCCAATAATTTCCCTTGATAACTACCTGGTGGACGAATAGAAATGTCCAAAACAAGGAACACGGATCACCAAATTTATGAAAATGACGAGCCTACCCATGGACAAATTTAATCACCAACAGAAAAATAACTGCCCCTCCCGCAAGGGGAGGGGAGGTCCAGGTTGGCGATCGGGCAAGGCCGTCGGCTGATGGGAAGGCGGACTCGGTCAAAGGGTGGGGCAGTCATGCGGCCACCGGTCCTAGGCAGGAAGAGAAGTCCAGACCTGGGAGGCCAGAGGAGCGGGGTGGCCATGTGGCCGCCCGCCCCTGGCGATGTGGCCAAAAAGATTTGGGCGGCCAAAGGGGCGGGGCGGTCGTGTGGCCGCCGAGATTCGGGTGGCCAAGAAGCCGCCCTGATCTGGGCAGCCAGAGGGGCGGGCGACCATGTGGCCGCCCGTCTCTAGCGAGAAATGGACGCCCGCCCCCTGGCGGGATAAGGCCGCCTAGATTTGGGCGGCTAGAGGGAGGGGCGGCAGTATGGCCGCCCACCCCATGCGGGCCGCCGCCCATATCTGTGCGGTAAGAAGGCCAGGCGGCCATGTGGCCGCCCGCCCTTGCTAGGCGGGAAACGGCCGCCCATTTTCGGGTGGACGGAGGGCGGTGAGGCCACATGGTGGGGTACACAACCGAGGGTACGTGCCGAGGCAAGCGTGGCTAAGGCCGCACGCGGCCCAAGACACCCGTGGACATACATGGCGAGACGTGCTGACTTTCCCGCGGTTCTGGCGGTTGTGTGCGGCCCTATGAGTTTGATCGAACCGGCTCAAGGGAACCCATAATTGGATAAATAAACTGCTTTATGTGCCACATGTATTTAAGATTCTTATGAACATTTTTCATCTTAATCAATGAATAATACTAATTATATATATATATATATATATATATATATATATATTATATATTATATATATATATATATATATATATCCAAAAGCAAAGAAATTTGATGGCTGGGCAAAGAAGTAATCAACTCAGAAATAGCAGTAGTGAAGCTAAACTTTCATTATGGTATTTGCTGTGAAGATCCTACGGCCTACCCCAAAGCAGAGAGCTCCATAGGCTGATCCTACGTCCAAGATTTTGTCTGCGCTGTTGTTGCAAAAATAGGCAGACACCGCATTGTTATGATTTCCAGCACTCTCTACCCTTTCTCAGCATATAATATATATAAATATATAGAGAGAGAGAGAGAGCATGCATATTGATGTCTCATGTTTGATGTGATGTTCCGAAGGAGCAACGTTAACCGCTGCCATAATTACCAAGAATAGAAACTAATTAATCTCAGCTCATCACATAACCAAACTCCACCTTGGGTCTGTTTGGAAACCCGATTGAGCACCAATCCTGCAGCAATTTTTTTCAAAGCGGAAAAAGGAGTTCTGTTTAGGCAATCGGCCTTTCGTAACCACGATAGTCCTCCGTCTTCCAGCCTACCACGACCTTCAATTCTGAAAACGAAACTGACTCCACGAGGGGAGAACTCATTGGAGACGCCTCCCGTCATCAAACAACCACACCGCTCCATTTAACATATTACGCCCCTCACCCAAACATAGTCTAATTGAAACCGTCTTCGGGGTTCAATCTCCATCCAAGCTATAAGGATGAGTTAAAGAGATGGCATGTGAACTTCCATGAGTTCAATGAGCCCAGCTCCGTTGGGAGGACTTATTTTACCGGTCAAGTGGTCACGACCGCATGAACCAGGACTTAATTAAGGTCCGATTCATGCTGTCGTGACCGCTTGACCGGTGAAAATAAGTCCCCCCAAACGTAGCCTTTGTCAGAAAATAAAAGTGCTATTTTGACTGTTTGAATAAACTACATTTGGAATCACCAATCCCCCGAATCATAGTTTTGTGCACGACTCCAACAGAACATATTTTATTTTTATTTTTTCACCTCCAACAATCACCACCGCTCTCGCCCAAATAGACCCAAAGCTAAAAACGTTTGTAGTCTCTCATCGCCGAATCACGTAATTATGGGATAAGAACATAGATGGTGATCAGTTCCTTGAGCTCTAACACAGGGCCCGGACACGAAACTACCATGGAAGAGAAGAACCAGAATCATATGGAATCAAATCAATAATAATAAAAAGTTGGTAAACGCATGGGTTAAACCATCATTCATTCATTAATGAACACCTAACAAACATCATCTGTTTGAACATAAAAGTGGCTGAAGTTTCTTAGGTGGACGTTAACAAATGACAATTTAACCCCATGTTCATGACCGCCCCCGCCCTGCCAAACGGACCCTAAATCTGAGCTAATTTTTGGGTCCGCCACCCGGACCTAAAGGAAGGTCCGGGTGGCCAATAAAAAATATGACAGCAGATGGGTCCAAAATGCTCATATTAACTGTGTATTGCGGGCCTCACATAATTACATGCTCCTTTTTTCCATTGGTGAGGACCTAGAGCAAGGTCCGGGGCCGGGACCCAATTTTTACACCTAAATCTGAGCCAAGAAATTCAAGGAAACCGCATAATTCAGGTAGATTTTTTTCACAAGCGAATGATGATAGGATTGCGTTCCCTGCCATTAGATTGGAATTGAAGTGAAAGCAAGAAATCTGGGATGATGATGAAGAGGATACGTGCAGCAGTGCTTGCAGGGGATTTGCAGGAACAGGGGTGGGAGGAGACAAGCAGCAAAACGACGGGTTAAAGACAAATTAAAAACTACTGAAACAATTATATTACAGATTTCCTCTTCCCATCTGAATGCTAGAAATATTCTGAAACAAGGAGAAGCAAACAGGCCAAGTTTAATACCATTCAAGAAACGAGTGGGGATTGAAATAGCTGGCAGCTACCATGACCAAATTAATGCAAACAATTTGGTATCACTCAGACAGCTCTATGAAAGATTATGGCTCCGTTTGCCACGGTGGTGGTGGTCGTAAACGCATGGGTTAAAACGTCATTCATTAAGGATCACCTAACAAACATCATCCGTTTGAACATAAAAGTGAATGAAGTTCATTAGGTGAGCGTTAACAAATAACAATTTAACATCCGTGTTCATAACCGCCACCACACGGAGCCTAACTTTTGGGATCATGATGTGGTGAAAAATTATCAAAGTGAAAATTAATTTGAGTCAGGGCAGGTTGTCATTAAATACTTGAATATTGAAATTAAAATGTTAGTATTAGAATTCAAGCATCCTATTTTAAAGAAAAAAAATTTTGACTTTTGGTTCTTAGAGTTCTACTATAGTATCAGTGTTGACTTGATCGCGCCCCTTTTCATCATCCAGCATATTTTGTTGTGACGATACTTCCGTTCGGCGCATTCGTGTGCGTGAGTGAACGTGCTTGATATTTAGTACCACCTTGGGAATTTCATGTTGTCATGTGTACTTTTGATGTTATTGGGCCTCTCCACTAGCACCGTCTTGTTTTGAATTGGATGCTTGGGTTCTAATAATCATTTTCATCAAGCACAAGCTAATCCTACGCAAATTGCTTGATGCAACAATGGAAAAACAGAGAGCAAAGAACAATGCATCATCATTCTTTCTCCCCCTCAGTCATAGAGACATGGATGACACCCTCTCCCTTGTTGAAAGCGCCATCTATACTCCCCATAGTCGTTGGGCTTTGCCAATGCTAGCCTCGCCGCAATGTCCATACTCCTGTTTCAGGGTACCCGCGCGCCCCTATTTCCGCCACACCCCTTTGCCGTTGCTACCTACCCGCCACACCCTTTCACTAGCCGCAAACTACTACATATAAATATATTGGGCCAGCTATGAGAGGAATCAAAGAGAACAAATGGGCTCGACATCCACATATTTGTGTCTTCAAGCAGATCTGAGATACATTTCCTCCGACCATTCTGATACGAGCACAGGGGATCCCGTCCCTGGCCAAAGATACACACGTGTTTATACATGACGTGCACGTGCTTCAAGCACGACGGCGGGATGATTTGCCTGCCTAGGCCTTTATGTATTTGTCTTTTATTTGGGACCCTCCTATTTATAAATACAGAGTCTAGTTTTTTCCTTTATGTATGTTTTGTATCTTATTTTCGGATTGAATAGAAAGGAGGGATGTGACCTAGTGCTAGCCGTAATTGTCATGAAACACCATCTACCAGTTTGGTCTGCCTGCCTCTTCCAGAGCCCGCCCAGCTTGCGATTTCCTTCGTGCCTCTCGCCTCGCCTCAACTCGCAGACCGCGGTTCTCGCGGAAGCCTTGCGTCCTTGACCGGAACCACCTCCGCGACGGCGTAGGTGCTCGTTGTGCCATCGACGCCTGACATTTCCCCACTCCTGTCTAGCCGCCCCGCCTCGCTTGTGCACGACCGGCAACCTTCGTTTGGTGCCTCCAAAACCGTTGTCTATGCATGCCCGTGACCCACAGTATGGTGTGTGATAAAGAAGCTCCTTCTGTTGAAGCTCTCTCCGACTTCATAGATCGTGTCGACACCACCCTCTTTGACCATCAGATGGCTGGCATGCCCGCGGCATCCACTCCCTTCTTTCCAATCGGCACGCTACGACGACATCTCCTGCTCCTCCAGCTTCGTCCGTCTCCTCGGCCAGCAACACCGCCAACCCCTCTGGTCTCTTACATCCCCCATGCGACCCCTCAACAGCCCACTTATGCCAATTGGACATCCCCGACTTTGAAGGGGCCGACCCCATGAGATGTTTGGCCCGTACGGAGCAGTATTTTGATCTCCAGGGCACTCCCGAATTTCAGAGGACCCCCTCATGACAATTTACATGGAGGGTTCGGCCCTCTACCAGGTTCGTTGGATCCAACAATCCAATCCTACCCTATCCTGGTTGAGCCTCAAGGACGAGTTGATTCGTCGCTATGATACGCGGCATACTGATAACCCTTTCAAGCATTTAAGCATCGTTCGTTAGAAAGAGTCGGTCGACTCCTACATTGATGAGTTCATCGAAGCAGCCACGCATGTGCCCAGCTTAGCACCGGCCCACTATTTGGTCACCTTTCTCACCGGCCTGCGCCGGCATTTTCGGGCACGCCTGCACGTGCATGACCTGACTACCCACACTCGGGATATGGGGCAAGCCCAATATGTCAAGGACTTCACCACCTTCTCTTCTATTTCCCCTCAGCGGACCGTCGACACATCGTCTGCTCCTCGACACCACTACCCGCCCCAGCCTTCGTTTCTCCAATTAATCCTCCATTCGAGCCCCCCACTACCGCGGGACGACCACCTTCGTGGCCCCTGCTAGCTCCCCCACCACGGCCAAAGGTGCCAGTTCACAAGATCTCTGACCAAGAGTACTTAGACCTCCGCAACAAATACATGTGTTTCCACTGCAAATGCCTCATTCCCTCACACATGACTGCCCCAATAAGGATTTCAAAATGCTCCAGAGGGGGGGGGGGGGACGAAATCGGGTTGGCAGACTTAGAGGCCTTGGAGTTAGATGAGGATGATCTAATTTCCCCTCCACCAACTCAACTCAACCGCCTCAGGTCCCTGTACTATGAAGCAGACAGACTCACTTTGCAGCCGCTCCGCGATGCTTTTGATCGACAGTGGGGCAACCTACAATTTCATCTCCCAAGACCTCGTAGTTGAGCTACAGCTTCCAGTGACACGCCCCATGATTTTACGTGGTCCTCGGCGATGGACGCCGCACTCGCATGGAGGGACACTGCGTGGGCCTTTCTCTCTCCATGGTCGTATTCGGGCATGATGGATTTTTATGTCTTCAGACTGGGTGGGCTTGGAGTCATTCTCGGCGTGGCTTGGTTGCGTACTCTAAGTGATGTCAAACATAACTGAGATCGTCTCACATGTTCTTCGAGACACCATGGGCTTCCATCTCTTGCAAGGGGACCCGTCCTTAGAGCGCTCACTAGCCGGCCAGCACTCCATCCTCAATACCGTCGACCCTGAACTTCACGTTTTTCTATGACATATGGGGATAGAAGCACCTGTTCCACTGATCAGGGTGCACCCCGACATCCACTGTCTGTTGGGAAGTCATGTGTCTCTCTTCGTCACTCCCCACGGGCCTCCCCCGAACAAAGTTTCGCAGTTTCGCTCCACCCCATCGTATTTCAACCCAGGATGACTGCGATCTTAATTCATTCGCTCGTACCGATACGACCATGCTTGGAAAACCACCATGGAGACAATGGTGGCAGAGATGCTACACACGGGTACCATTCAGCTGAGCGCCAACCCATTCTCAAGCCCTATCCTTTAGTTGCACAAAAAGGATATGAACAAGAGATTTTGCGTGGGCTATCGGGAGATGAGCAAGCTCATGATCCCCGACAAGTACCTGATCTCACTTATTCAGGAGTTGTTCGATGAACCACAGGGCGCGACCTACTTCTCCCAATTGAACCTCTGATCGGGCTACCATTAGATTCGAGTTCAGGTGCGGATGTGCCCAAGACGGCCTTTGACATACATGAAAGCCACTATGAGCTCTTTTTCATGCCTTTCGGCCTGACTAACTCCCCACGACGTTCCAATCTACCATGAACGATGTATTCCACCCACATCTGCGTAAGTTCGTTCTAGTTTTTTTTATGACATTTTGGTCTATAACTCTTCCCGCCAACTCCATCTCGGTCACTTGGCGACCGTATTGCAGTTGCTCGCGGAGCACAAGTTCGTGGCCCATTAGAAGAAGTGCCTTTTT
>CM077149.1:147900485-148086181 GCA_039583875.1 Platanthera guangdongensis
ACCTGCCACTAGATGAGAGCCGCGCAGCGGGTCTAACTGGGGCCGAGCCGAGCTCGGGGTGCCGATGACTTTCCACAAACCTAACCTAACCTATCCTAACCTATCCAACATATCCCCCACAGGCGAGCCTATACGGACCTGCCAGCTAGATGAGAGCCGGCGCAGCGGGTCTACCCCTGGGGCCGAGCCGAGCTCCGGGGTAGTGCAGAACCAAGAACCAGGACCTCTCCCCCACAGGCGAGCCTACGGACCTGCCAGCTAGTAGGAGGCAGGCAGCGGGTCTACCTGGGGCCGTGCCGCGCTCGGGGTAGTGCAGAACCAAGAACCAGGACCTCTCCCCCACAGGCCAGCCTACGGACCTGACAGCTAGATGAGAGCCTGCGCAGCGGGTCTACCAGGGGCCGAGCCGAGCTCGGGGTGCCGATGACGATTCCACAACCAAAACCTATCCCCCACAGGCGAGCCTACGGACCTGCCAGCTAGATGAGAGCCTGCGCAGCGGGTCTACCTGGGGCCGAGCCGAGCTCGGGGTGTCGATGACGTTCTCAAACCAACCAAACCTATTCCCCACATGCGAGCCTACGGACCTGCAAGCTAGATGAGAGCCTGCGCAGCGGGTCTACCTGGGGCCGAGCCGAGCTCGGGGTGCCGATGACGATTCCACAACCAAAACCTATCCCCCACAGGCGAGCCTACGGACCTGCCAGCTAGATGAGAGCCTGCGCATCGGGTCTACCTAGGCCCGAGCCGAGCTCGAGGTGCCGATGACGTTCTCAAACCAACCAAACTTATCCCCCACAGGCGAGCCTACGGACCTGCCAGCTAGATGAGAGCCTGCGCAAACGGGTCTACCTGGGGCCGAGCCGAGCTCGGGGTGCCGATGACGATTCCACAACCAAAACCTATCCCCCACAGGCGAGCCTACAGACCTGCCAGCTAGATGAGAGCCTGCGCAGCGGGTCTACCTAGGGCCGAGCCGAGCTCGGGGTGCCGATGAAGATCTCAAACCAAACCTATCCCCCACAGGCCGAGCCGAGCTCGGGTGCCGATGACGATTCCACAACCAAAACCTATCCCCCACAGGCGAGCCTACGGACCTGCCAGCTAGATGAGAGCCTGCGCAGCGGGTCTACCTGGGCCGAGCCGAGCTCGGGGTGCCGATGACGTTCTCAAACCAACCAAACCTATCCCCCACAGGCGAGCCTACGGACCTGTCAGCTAGATGAGAGCCTGCCAGCGGGTCTACCTGGGGCCGAGCCGAGCTCGGGGTGCCGATGACGATTCCACAACCAAAACCTATCCCCCACAGGCGAGCCTACGGACCTGCCAGCTAGATGAGAGCCTGCGCAGCGGGTCTACCTGGGGCCGAGCTGAGCTCGGGTGCCGATGACGTTCTCAAACCAACCAAACCTATCCCCCACAGGCGAGCCTACGGACCTGCGCAGCGGGTCTACCTGGGGCCGAGCTGAGCTCGGGGTGCCGATGAAGATCTCAAACCAAATATATCCCCACAGGCGAGCCTACGGACCTGCCAGCTAGATGAGAGCCTGCGAAGCGGGTCTACCTGGGGCCGAGCCGAGCTCGGGGTGCCGATGAAGATCTCAAACCAAACCTATCCCCCACAGGCGAGCCTACGGACCTGCCAACTAGATGAGAGCCTGCGCAGCGGGTCTTCCTGGGGCCGAGCCGAGCTCGGGGTGCCGATGACGATTCCACAACCAAAACCTATCTCCCACAGGCGAGCCTACGGACCTGCCAGCTAGATGAGAGCCTGCGCAGCGGGTCTACCTGGGGCCGAGCCGAGCTCGGGGTGCCGATGACGTTCTCAAACCAACCAAACCTATCCCCCACAAGTGATCCTACGGACCTGTCAGCTAGATGAGAGCCTGCGCAGCGGATCTACCTGGGGTCGAGCCGAGCTCGGGTGCCGATGAAGATCTCAAACCAAACCTATCCCCCACAGGCGAGCCTACAAACCTGCCAGCTAGATGAGACCTGCGCAGCGGGTCTACCTGGGGCCGAGCCGAGCTCGGGGTGCCGATGACGATTCCACAACCAAACTTATCCCCCACAGCGAGCCTACGGACCTGCCAGCTAGATGAGAGCCTGCGCAGCGGGTCTACCTGGGGCCAGGCCGAGCTCGGGGGCCGATGAACGTTCTCACAACCCAACCAAAACCTATCCCCCACAGGCGAGCCTACGGACCTGCCAGCTAGATGAGAGCCTGCGCAGCGGGTCTACCTGGGGCCGAGCCGAGCTCGGGGTGCCGATGACGATTCCACAACCAAAACCTATCCCCCATAGGCGAGCCCTACGGACCTGCCAGCTAGATGAGAGCTTGCGCAGCGGGTCTACCTTGGGGCAGAGCCAAGTAGGGGTGCCGATGAAGATCTCAAACCAACCTATCCCCCACAGGCGAGCTTACGAACCTGCCAGCTATATGAAGCTGCGCAGCGGGTCTACCTGGGGCGAGCCGAGCTCGGGGTGCCCTGACGTTTCCACAAACCTAACCTAACCTATCCTAACCTATCCTAACCTATCCCCCACAGGCGAGCCTACGACCTGCCAGCTAGATGAGAGCCCTGGCAGCGGGTCTACCTGGGGCCGAGCCGAGCTCGGGGTAGATGCAGAACCAAAATCAGGACCTCTCCCCACAGGCGAGCCTACGGACCTGCCAGCTAGTAGGAGCCAGACAGCGGGTCTACTTGGGCCGAGCCGTGCTCGGGGTAGTGCAGAACCAAGAACCGGACCTCTCCCCCACAGGCGAGCCTACGGACCTGCCAGCTAGTAGGAGCCAGGCAGCGGGTCTACCTGGGGCCGAGCCGCGCTCGGGGTAGTGCAGACCAAGAACCAGGACCTCTCCCCACAGGCAAGCCTACGGACCTGCCAGCTAGTAGGAGCCAGGCAGCGGGTCTACCTGGGGTCGAGCCGCGCTCGGGGTAGTGCAGAACCAAGAACCAGGACCTCTCCCCCACAGGCGAGCCTACAGACCTGCCAGCTAGTAGGAGCCAGGCAGCGGGTCTACCTGGGGCCGAGCCGCGCTCGGGGTAGTGCAGAACAAGAACTAGGACCTCTCCCCACAAAAGGCGAGCCTACGGACCTGTCAGCTAGTAGGAGCCAGGCAGCGGGTCTACCTGGGCCGAGCCGCGTTCAGGGTAATGCAGAACCAAGAACCAGAACCTCTCCCCCACAGCGAGCCTACAGAACCTGCCAGCTAGTAGGAGCCAGGCAGCGGGTCTACCTGGGGCCGAGCCGCGCTCGGGGCAGTGCAGAACCAAGAATCAGGACCTCTCCCCCACAGGCGAGCCTACGGACCTGCCAGCTAGTAGGAGCCAGGCAGCGGGTCTACCTGGGGCCGAGCCGCGCTCGGGGTACCTCTACCCGGTCAATCTCTACCAACTACGGGCACATCTACCCGCTACGTCCACCCTCCTGAGAACGAAGGTCGATCATATAATATTCTCCCTAAGACACGTTTTGATCTTCAGGACCGAATATCCTAGCGACAAGAGGGAATGCGAGGGGACTTCTTTCATCACATGACATGGTCGTCACTTGGTTCCTCTTCTATAGCCACGACGTTCGACTGAGTTTTTTCTGTACTGGTCACTCTCCACGCTCACCGCACCATAACTGTTGAAGTCAATATGACCTCTGTGGAGTTCGGGGTCCCAAAAGAGGGGTGACCGCGCACCTACTACCCCTCAAGCGAACGATCTAGGCACAAGATTAGGAACACAATGGACAGACCCAAGGTCTTAGCGTGGGACCCACCCGCATACCCGAAAGACTAACACTCTTCCCCTCCCAAGCCAAGGGCTGAGCTAAGACACCTTCAAGATCAACTCTCTCCTATCCAGATGCGTCTCCTTGGGTCTACACAAATGCTCCTCACCCGCCCTACTGATGGCGCGAACTCGCCGAGCAATTCCACGACACGCTGCAAAACTAGGCCACGAACAGCGTAACTCCGCTGTCCTAAAAGGCTGTCAACAGGCCATGAGGGGCTTCCCGACAACTATACCTCGAGGCCCCCGTGGGGCGAGCGGTTCTCGAGAACACCGCCCGCCTAATACGAAGAATAAAGCTACACATCCTCAGAGCATCACAGATATTAAAAGAATATTACAGGAATATGAATTCCATACTTCGGCACGCAGGCCGGCAATATAAACAAAAAAGGCCTTCGAGGGCCGGCACAAGCTTGGGCTTAAGCCCGCTACTCCCTGCCTGGTACTGCAACACCTGTACGTCAACGTCTCGACAAGCGGCGGTCAGCTAAACGCCAGTTGGTTAACATAAGCTGGCCGAACACATTGCACATACCCCTTTTTCGGGGCTATGTTGCGCATTCCCTGCAAATGGAAAATATACAACATCCTCGAAGTCTTCTCCGGGATCCCCAGAACATCACCAATCCGGCTCACACGTCCGGATGGGCTTCACACAGCATGCCTAAACCCGTACTCACGCTTCCGGGTGCTAACACAGTAAATTGCGGGGACGTACACGTCAACCCGTCAGAGAGCTCCCTGCCCCCACCCGTTGGTGGAGAGGGGCTTCCATGCAAATATGGAAACTGAGGGCTTCACCTACCCAAGTAAAAGTTTCGTTGCCCTTGACGCGTGTTTGGCGGTGCCGCAACCGCGCTCATTGCCCGAGGCTCCACATCTAGCATCCGTAGTGGTTGTCCATGCTCGGATCCAACCACCGCGGGAGAGTTGAAAGCTCCGAATGATTTTCCCCCTCCATGGCCGAGCCTCTCCATGGCCGACCGTGCTCCAAGTGACACCGAGGAAGTCTATCCCGGCCTCCACGACTTCAGGCGCCGTCGGGGAAGCTGATCCTGACTGGCCTAGCTCCAAACGGCGCCGGGAGAGGAGCTCCCGGTCGACCTAGCTGCAGGCGGCGCCGGGAGAGGAGCTCCCGGCCGGTCTCGATGTAGGCGGCGCCGGGAGAGGAGCTCCCCCAGTCGCTGTAGGCGGCGCCGGGAGAGGAGCTCCCGGCCGGCCTCGCTGTAGGCGGCGCCGGGAGAGGAGCTCCCGGCCGGCCTCGCTGTAGGCGGCGCCGAGAGAGGAGCTCCCGGTCGGCCTTGCTTTGCCCCAGGCGGTGGCGATGAAGAGAGAACTGAGAGAGAGAGAGAGAGAGAGAGAGAGAGAGAGAGGTGGGGTGCTGCTCCAGGCGGTCGACGGGAGATAGAGATAGGGGGCGGGGTCGGGTGCTGCTGCAGGCGGCCGGAGAAAGAGATGGCCGGGGTGGGGTGCTGCTCCAGGCGGCCGGAGAAAGAGAGGGCGGAGGCGGGGTGTTGCTGCTCCTCGCGGCCGGAGAAAGAGAGGGCCGAGGCGGGGTGTTGCTGCTCCTCGCGGCTGGAGAAAGAGCGGGCCGGGGCGGGGTGTTGCTGCTCCTCGCTGAGGCGGCGGCCGGAGAGGGAGGGAGAGAGGCCAGCCGCTTCCCGATGCCCTAGCGGGGAAGAAGCCAAAACCCGATCCCTTCCCCTGCTTCTCTTTTTCTTTTTCCTTTTCTTATATCTGTCCTGTCCCGACCCCCCTGCTATTCCTCCTCCTTTTATCGTTCTCATTTCTTTATTATATATAAAAACTTATATATATATAATATAATATATATATATATAATATATATATATATATATATATATATAATAATATATATATATTACAAGCCAAAGCAAATAAAATCTCCGCACGCACGCACGAGCACCCGCTAGTCCTCGAACGGGGCTGCACCAAAACGTCGCTCATAACATGTCCCGAGCGCGCCACTTGGGAGGATCCCGCTCGGCCGGATATGGGGTTGTACAGGAGTGGTGTTGGGCAGTCGGAGCCCTAGCGTTCTGATGAGAGTACGACACCAGCTGAGGTGCCTTCACCTCCCCCTTTTGCGGAAACTATCCGTTTAGTTGCTGAGGTCTTGTTTATGATGATTCAAGCACAGTATACTGGGCAGGCGCAAGGGTAGGCGCAGCCGACATTGAGGCCAGATCCTGTTGCGATTGTGGATCCTCGAGCATCTGAACGGCAGTTGAAGCAGTTCATGAGCTTCAATCCCCCTACGTTTACGGGTATGGGATCCCCTACGTAGGCGGAGTACTGGTTGTTGCGCGTCAAGCGTATTTTGACGGCGATCAGGACGGAGGAAGATCAGAAGGTCACCTTGGCCACCTTCTCATTGGAAGGAGAGGCTCGTTTATGGTGGGACGAGATCGAGTTACACCACTTAGCGGGCAGACAGTTAACACAAGTATCTATTGAGGAGTTCTCGCGACTCTTCCTGGCAAAGCACCTACCAGCGACATAGCGCATTGCCATGAAAAATGAGTTCCAACGGCTAACGCAAGGAGAAGGTAGTGTGGAGACGTACCTGCATGAGTTCATACGGTTAGGACGATATGCGGGCTCCATCTTCGCCGATGAGCAGCGAAAAACCAATAGGTTCTATAAAGGATTGTGGGATGAGTTGTGATTCCTGCTTTCGAGTTTCGTGAACCAAGGGTTCCAAGCGTTGGTTGATACTGCGTGCGCGCTGGAGAAAGACATGAAGAGGGTGCAAGGAAAAGGGCATTGGCTGTGACAAAGCCGGAGTTCAAAGCGCCCCGACCTGGGAAATCGTATTATAAAAAGAAATGGGGCAAGAGATCCAAGTCGTATAGACAAGCTCCTTTATGGTTGCATCGGGTGCAACGTCGAGGGCCACTTCGAGGCTGGAGACTCGTACTTGCTTTACTTGTGGAAGAGTGGGGCATATAGCCCGCGACTATCGGGTTGGTCCTCCAAAGGGAGAAAAGAAGGCGAGAGCGTCTTATGCTGAGAAGGGAAAGGCAGTGGTGAAGTCCTCTGCATCCCAGGCGCAGCCCCGAGTCTACAACCTTGGCCAGCAGGAGGCCATAAAGTAACGCGACGTCGTCACAGGTACGAGTTAAGTTATTGATTACTTTTCTTATTGTATGCTTTGTGTGTAGCTTATGTGTGATGTGATTGCCACATGCTTTGTTATGATTCAGAACACGTTGGCGAGAACACTGTTTGATACAGATGCATCACGTTCATTTCTGTCTAAGGACTTCGTAACTCAGATTAGAGTACCTCGTCATGTGAAGACAGAGAGCGTAAGAGTGTTATTACCGAATGGCTGTTTGATACTTGCAGATAGGGCTTGCGATATGGCGGATCAAATTGAAAGTCGGGAGTTCTGATTGACGGCATCTGTACTGCCGATATCGGAATTGGATGTGATTTTTGGTATGGACTGGCTCGCGGAGCAGCGTGCCTTGATTAATTGTCAGTCCAAAGAGGTCACACTAGGCCAACATACCGAGCATGAGACTAAGTTCACTGGAATGCGAGGAGTGAGCGGGACCTTGATGTCTGCACTCTAAGTCGTCAACGCTGTTCGGAAGGGCGCGGAGTTATACTTCACGCTGATTCAGGCTGGTGAGCCAAAGGCCAATGTGAGTGATGTTCCGGTTGTATCTGAGGTTGCAAATGTGTTTCCTTAGGATCTTCCTACGCTACCACCCCAGCGGGAGATCGACTTCACGATTGAGTTGGAGCCAGGTACGAAACCTGTGACCCGCTCGCCATATCGCGTCGCGCCAAATGAGATGGCTGAGTTGAAAGTCCAATTGCAAGAGTTACTGGAGCAGGGATATATACACCCAAGTATGTCACCTTGGAGTGCACCTGTTCTGTTTGCAAAAAAGGACGGTGTTTTGCGGTTATGTATTGACTACCGTGAATTGAATAAGCTGACAGAGAAGAACAAGTATCTGATTCCACGGATAGATGAATTGTTCGATCAGCTAGTGGGATCAACCGTCTATTCGAAATTGGATTTGAAGTCTGGGTATTACCAGTTGAGGATTCAGGAAGGTGATATTCTCAAGACTGCATTTGGAACACGCTAAGGTCATTATAAGTTCACGGTAATATCGTTTGGGCTATGCAATGCGGCATCGGTGTTCATGGACCTAATGTATCGAAAGTTCCGAGAGTACTTGGACTTGTTCGTGATTATATTCATTGATGATATATTGGTGTACTCTCAATCTGAAGTTGATCATGCAGACCACTTGCGGTTGGTGTTGCATACCTTGCGAAGGAATAAGCTCTATGTCAAGTTCTCAAAGTGTGAGTTTTGGCTGTCGTCGGTGGCTTTTCTTGGCCATGTGGTAAGTGGAGAGGGCATAGCAGTGGATCTGTCAAAGATAAGGACCATTCAGGAGTGGCCGGTGTTGTCTTTGGTGGCCGAAGTCAGGAGATTCCTTGGACTGGCAGGCTACTATGGACGTTTTGTAGAAAACTTCTCGCGGATTGCTTTGCCTCTGACCATACTGACGAGGAAGGATTAGAAGTTCGCTTGGACACCGGAGTGTACGCGAGCTTTTGAAAAGCTAAAGAGTTGGTTGACTACGGAGCCTGCGTTGACATCGCCATGTGTTACCGACAGATATGAGATCTATAGTGATGCTTCAGGAAGCGGCTTATGTTGCATTCTTCTGTAGTTTAGAAAGGTGCTTGCTTATGGCTCACGCTAGTTGAAAGTGCATGAGCGAAATTATCCCGTCCACAACTTAGAGTTGGCGGCAGTGATCTTTGCACTGAAGTTATGACGACATTATCTTTATGGCGTAAAAGTGATATTTTACAGACCATAAGAACCTAAAGTACTTATTGGAGCAGAAGGATCTGAATATGCGACAACGAAGGTGGCTAGAGTTCCTTGGGGACTACATTTTTTAGATTCATTATACTCCCGGGAAGGGAAACGTGGTCGCTTATGCCTTGAGTCGTATGACTCCGTCAAGGGCAAATTGGTTGCAGATGCATGATGAGCGTCTGATACATGAGTTGGAAGCGTTAGAGATTTCTTGTGTTGACAAGAATTCTACAGCCGATGCATGTTTGAACTGGATGAAGGTACAATATGACCTTGCAGACAGGATTCGAAGAGCAACGGAGCTGGATGAAAGTCTCTAACGTTATGCAAAGGATGGGCTGGATGACCAATTCTCCTGGGATGACGACCTTTTACAAAAAGAGGGCCTGTTGTGCGTCCCGAGTATAAGGAAGTTGCGAGAAGAGTTGATGTACGAAGCTTACTTTACGAAGTACTCAATTCACCCTGGGAGCACAGAGATGTTCAGGGACATGAAGAAGTTGTTCTGGTGGCCAGGACTTAAGAAGGGCATAGCTCATTACGTGGCTAAATGCCAAACTTGTGCTTTGGTGAAAGCGTAATGCCAGAAACCTGGAGGGTTCTTGCAGTCGTTACCGATTCCAGAATGAAAGTTTGATGATATTTCAATGGATTTCGTGCACGGGTTGCCGAGATCTCAACGCGGGAATGATTCAATCTGGGTGATTGTAGACCGGTTGATGAAAGTGGCTCACTTCCTTCCGAACAAGCTGGACGATTCAGTGGAAAGTTTGGCAAAGCTCTATGTGGAGCAGATCGTACGACTGCACGGTGTTCCTCGTAGCATCATGAGTGATCGTGATGAGCGATTTACATCAAATGATTGGAGGCTAATCCATTAGCTGTTGGGCACAAAGTTGACGTTCAGTACGATCTTTAAACCCCCAATAGATGACCAAACTGAGAGGACCAATAGAATAATGGAGGATATGCTCCGAATGTGCGCCCTGAATTTTGGTAAGAGATGGGAAGATCATCTTTATATGATGGAGTTTGCTTCCTCAAACTTTTCTGGTTCAACATGAGAGAGAAATCTCAATTATAAATTCTCGTTAGTTGTACCTCTACGAGTTCTGACACCATCCCGGGGATCTTCTATGATTTGATCCATTGAATGATTCTTCAGATGTCTGAGCTCTAGAGTCCTTGCATCTGGAGCTTCTTCTTCAATCACCAGAGTGACTTCATCAACTTGGACGATTTCTTTGTCTTGATCATCAACCTCTCCAATCGTGGTTGGAGTGATGATCTTGATGAACTTTTCATCTTTTTCCTCAGTCGGCTCATACAAGTTTAGTTCTTTCATCTTTGAACCTGCATCTTCAGTGAACACACTAGAAGAGTTGCTTTGCAGCAAGCTTGTCTTATCAAATACAACATATATGGATTCTTCTGCAACCAGAGTTTTTCTATTAAATATCCTATATGACAAACAACTTGAATATTATATGATTTACATCAAACTTAGAAATTTTAGCGACAAAAATGACATAAATGTAGGGCGCAAATATTTGTAGGCCTAAAAAAGATATTTGCAGACACATTTTTTTTAAAAAATTCACCTAATTTATAACTTAAAAAAAGATTCTAATTGCGGCCCCCTCTATGCTCATTTCACGATTTCTCCTCTGCACATCCGACTTGAACTTCCGCTGCCGCCCAAAGAGTTTTGAAACGCCGCCAGTGCCCCTCCAAAAGCCCCTTGACGACGTGGCCTCTGCCTGGAGTGCTCGTCGCCGCCGCTGCTCGTCGCCTGGAGTGCTACCCAAAAAAGCACTCCTGCTCAAAATCACGATTCAACGCGAGTGGCTCCCGAACCCACGCCGTCACCGCAGCATGGAGTACTCGAAACCGCCACCGGAGACCCTCCAACACCTTCTTGTCGTCATGGCCGCCGCCGCCTGGAGCACTCTGACATTAACAACGATGAAACCACGGGGGCGAAAAACCTGTGGCGGGGGCGGGGGCAAGGGCGGAGGCGGGAGGAGAATCTCATAGAGGGCGGCGAGATATTGCTCCTGGATGAAATTTGGGGAAGATCCATCGGCGAGGAACCTAAATGGTTTCTTCGTCGACGTTATTGTGCTTATAAAACAAAACTGTTCTAACCATTGCTTCGGAGGTGCTGGGTGAATGTTCAAAATTAGGGATAAAGATGAACATTTTCTCCGAGTGGACAATGATAGTTGCAGTCATGCAGGGGCAAAAGTCATATTTATCAATCCAGTATCACTAAAACCAATTCAAGATTTTTAATGAGAATTGACAAAAATTCGAAATGTCATTTTTAATTTTCAAAAAAATTGTTTGAAAGATAAAATTTAGATTTTGTTTCAATGACATATTTGTATTTTTTTGATTTATTTCATATTATTAATTAGTAAGAGGAAAAAAATTAAAGAAAATCTATTTTAATTTTGTTTAAAAGGACTGTAAATATCAATTGAGTCTGCAAATATAAACGCCCTAAATACATCACAACTTCCAAATAGGTAAATATTTCCATTATTGTAATTGTAAACCCTAGTGTCCCTGGATCGCTCGCAAGCCACCTTCCTCGAGCCCGTTGATCGCCTGGAAGCTCGCCTTCTTAGGGCTCCACCTCACGGCCCCGGCTCCGCTCGCTGCTCAGCCACCGATCGCGGCACCGCCTCCGGGCATCCGGCAGCTTGTGCTCCCGCCTTCCGCTTGCTCGGAAACTCTCGACTGTAAGGGTCAATGCTAACATATATCATACTGGGGTTCGGCTCAAGAACGAATTTCTCATCTCTCACTCTACCTGAGCTGAAAAATAATCGGTGACTGTCTGTTTTCAGGATTCTGATATCTAAATTTTCTCTTTGCTATGATTTTGTGCATGCTGCTTCCTTTAATTTGTTGTAACTTTTTAATGGTTTTGAACATGTGCTTTTGGACATGTTGATCTGTTTTGTATATGTCCATATCTCCCCTTGTTTTGATCTGCTGACAACACCTAAAATACTCAACCCTCCTCAAATTGTATATCTCTCAGATGGCTCATCCACCCCGTCACTCACATTGGCAACATTCAAATCACTCCTTTTATCTTACATAATGTGTTTTTTTGTTCCTGCCTTTAAACACATTTTAATATATGTGAGCAATCTTTGCCTTGACTCTAATTGCCCTTTATTTTTCAATTCCAATTCTTGCTTCATGCAGGACAAGTTGAAGAGGACAAACATGTAAATTGGTAAAAGGAAGCATGGATTATATTGCCTCATCACTCACCCTGCACCAATCAACAGTACCTTTACAATAGCATTTTTAAACAATTTTGCCTCGACCATGGGATTTTACATCAGAGCAGTTATCCATATTCTCCACAACAAAATGCATCCCCGAACGAAAACACTGTCATATTCTGGAAATAGCTCAGAGTCCTTCGCTTTCAAGCTTCCTTACCTATTGAGCTTTGGGGCAAATGCGCATTCACTGCCACACATATTATTAATAACATCCCCTCCACCATTTTGAATCATAAAACTCCCTACGAGCTTTTGTTCCATAAATCTCCTAGTTACAATCATTTAAGAATTTTTGGTTGTCTCCATTTTTCCTCTACTACAACCCCTAATGAGACAAATTTGCTCCCAGTGCCTCACGATGTGTTTTCATTGGGTACCCTCTACACCAAAAAGAATACAAACTATTCTACCTTACCACACATTAAATTTTTGTATGTCGCGATGTTCAGTTTTCAGAACATATTTTCCCTTTTCTTCCATACATAGAGCTGACTCCTGATTCAGATGAGTTTCTACCCTCTATCTCTTCCTCTCCAGGAACATCATCATCTAATTGTTAACCACCTTCCACCGAATTTTCTCATGTCCCAGCTCTACCACCTCGACATTCAACAAGACCACAATCTACTCATTGGCATAAAGATTATATTTGTTCTTCCATTTCTACCAATAACAACATTGTCTCTACAAATGGTACTGCTCTACAACCTCTAGTTTATTCTCTCACACATACAATCCCACCTTCCTCTTATTCTGAAGCTTACCAAAATCCTATTTGGCGTGAAGCTATGCATATCGAAATCCAAGCCTTAGAAGAGAATCACTCTTGGAAAATCACTCCTCTTCCTCCCGAAAAGCATCCAATCGATTGTAAATGGATTTACAAAATCAAATTTCAGGATGGCTCCATTGAACGTTATAGAGTGTTTTTGGTTGCGAAAGGTTATACCCAAGTAGAAGGACTGGATTATCAAGATACGTTTGCACCAGTAGCCAAGATTACCACCGTGCGTGTTCTTCTCGCACTTGCAGCTTCAAAAGGATGGTTTCTCCATCAACTAGATGTCCATAATACTTTTTTGCATGGTGACTTAATGGAAGAGGTCTATATGCATTTACGTTCTAGTTTTTATCTTCAGGGGGAATGTGATAAACAACCAAGAGTGCGTCGATCACTTAAATCTTTATATGGACTTAAGAAATCATCGCGTCAATGGTTTCCTAAATTCTAGAATACCTTAATACAACTCAGTTTTAAGCAGTCTCTCAATGACCATTCTCTGTTTTCCAAATCTTAAAGTACTCGACACTTTCTGGCCATTTTAGTATACGTTGATGATGTTCTTCTTGTCGGAACACATCGATCCGACATTAACAACTTGATTGCCTCACTGAATCAACATTTCAGAATTAAAGATTTGGGTGCCTTGCATTATTTCTTGGGTCTCAAAGTATTTCAAAACTCTTCTGTCATTTACCTCCATTAGCATAAATATTCCCATGACATTCTTCACGACATGCAGTTTTCTAACACCAATTCAAGCCTCATTCCCATCCAACAAAATCACAAGTTAAATCCTACCGACGAAGTTGAACTGCCTGACTCTTCTCTTCTCTTTATAGGCGATTGATTGGACAGATAATCTATCTTACTGTAACTCGCCCAGATTTAGCCTATGCAGTCCACATTCTAAGTCAGTTTATGAACAAGCCATGAAGTCCGCACCTTCATGCAACACAATGTTTTATGGTATATTAAAGGCACCACTGGTTAAGACATATATTTTCCTGCTAATAGTAATCTAACGTTGATACTTTTTGTGATGCGGATTGGGCCGCTTGCCTTACAACTAGAGGATCTATCACTAATTTTTGTATCCAACTTGAAACCTCTCTTATTTCATAGAAAACTAAGAAGCAAGCTACAGTTTACAAATCCTCCACCGAATCTTAATATCGAGCTATGGCTTCCATCTGTTGCGAGTTAACATGGTTGGTAAACCTGTTTTGTGGTTTTTGAATTTCAACTTTAACTTCGGTCTCTTTGTCATGTGACAACCAAGCCGCTTTACACATTACCTCCAATCATGTGCATCATTGAACTCGATTTCCACCTTGTACGTGAAAAGTAGACTCCCAGCTTAATATCTCACACTTGCATTTCTACCAAGTGCCAACTTACCAATTTGCTTACCAAAGCTTTGGGTTATGTCCTTATTAAGCAAATTGGGACTTTGTAATCTTTCCCAAATTCCAACTTGAGGGTGAATGAAGAAACACTCAAATATTATTTATGTAAGGGTAGTTTAGTACTAGTTTAAATTCTGTTTTTTTTTTCTTTTTCTGTTTAAGAAGCACTGACTATTTGCTGTAAATACTTGTATTAATACGTCTTATTCTCAATAATAATGGATCTGTTATTTCAAGAATCTCTATCTGATTGAGGTTCTATCATGATTTTTTATTGGATTGCCCCTTCTTAACACATTTTGATGACAACAAAGACTTATTTGATGATTTAATGTTAATAACTCATATTAAAAAATGTAGAAATGATGGAGAGCATGGAAGATTCTGCTAGAGACAATATGGTAATAAGAGATTTGGAGTGATGTTGGATCGATAGATGTACTAGAAAAATGGTGTTTGTTGGAACCCGGATACCGGTCCAACGGAGTTCGGATTAAGAGCGAGCAGTTCAGATTATTGGACTTGGCGTCGGGTGCACAAGGATGAGGTATTCTGAGTTCAGAGTCGGCCCTCTCTATGTGAGAATTAGCTGCCTACACACAGACACGTCGAGCTGCAGTGGAGAGGTCCCGCCACACACCCGGAAGCGCTACTCGCGACTTCCCCTCCCAAAGCCAAGTTGAGCTCGATACCTCAGATGGCACAGAGCAAGAGCTTCTGAAATCGGGAGCTCTATGAGGCCAGGTCTGCCTTTCCAAGGTGCTTTGGTGGTCTATTTATAGGAAAACTCTCTTCGAGGTTAAAGCGGTCTTTTATGCCCTTCCAATAGCCGCCTCTGCCTTTTTACTTTTGCTATCTGCAGCCCCCTATTGGTCTGCGAACATCGGAATCCCGCTGTTCGAGAAGGCTAAGGGCAGACTCTGACGGCCTGCGAACGGTCCAGATAATTCACTGGAGATTCCTGGCGGCGGGGCGAGTATGCGAGCCAACATAGGTGGGGACTTGCCACGCCCGAGGGCTAGGGCTCGCCAATTCTTCAACTCGCCTTGCCCAGCAAGGCGCTTTGCTTGCATGTGGTTGTCGTGCTTGTTGTTTGCCGATCCTGATTTTTTGTCGAGCCTAATTTTTTGCCGAGCTTATATGCCGAACTCGCGGTTATGCCTAGCTCGCTACTACGCCGAGCTCGCGTCTACGCCGAGTTCTCTGCCATTGCGTCGAGCTCGCTACTATACCCAGCTCGCTGCCCATTGCCTGCAGATTACCCGTAGTTCTATAGCTTGCCTGACCTTTCTTGGGTCGGGTCTAACTGGGCTCGCTAAATTGGGGTTGCACAATGTTGATTTGGTAAGATATTCACCGTGGTTGAATTTTTGTAACATAAGGAGGTTTTGATGGAGGAAGTGCAAATTTTATCTCTTCTTAAGCTTGGATCTTGATACACATTAATTTGTCTATCCATTCCAGGTCTAGAAGTTAAATGATGTGGTGGCAATGTCGGATTTTCAGCAACAGGGATGGAGTGCTCAGACCAATATTTCGTCAAACTTTTCTATCTACAATGCTTTGTTACTCGGATTGGCCTGGGAAAAAGAAAGGCAAGGCCACTCCTTTGCAGGCATTCTTCTAAAGACCTCCTCACATTGCCTTTTCTGTTTATTTATTTATGGTTGTGTTAGGAGACATGGAGGCCTATATAGATTTATTTTGCTTATTATTTACTTAGATTCATTTCTATGATTTTTTTTCTTTTAGGAGAGGAGGATGGTGGATCGTTTTAGGGTGTGGGCCAAAGGAGGCGAAGGAGGAAATGGTTGCTGGAGTTATCGGCGGAGCCGAACCGACCGCCATGACGCACCCGATGGTAATTGATGAATTTATATACATCTTTTATGTCATATTCCTCGTTGATTTTTTTATCATTCATAGTTCTTCGAGTCATGATGAATGCTTATGCTTCGATGGATTTTAGGGGGCAATGGTGGAAAAGGTGGTGATGTATACCTAGAAAGCTCAGCAGCGCTGTGGGACTTTAGTAATCTGCAGCATCACTTGGTGAGTGAATTCCTTCTGGTGCTGTTGTTAACATTAAATATTTGAGTTTTTGATGCAATTGTTATGCCACTTTACTTTTCTTCGCAAGTCTTTATTTGTGGCAGATGTGGCGTTTATATGGCGGCGGTGTGAAATTTTGATAATATAACGTTTTATCTGTATTTGGAACTTTCATGGTAGTGTTTTTGTCATCTATTCTATTTTGGAGTTGGGGATCTCATGGCCACCCGCAAACACCAAGATGATTGTTGTGTCAAATGGCATTTGCAATTGCGGCTAACCTAAATACTACCTGTTTTTCACTATCGCGTTAGCAAGTGTCATCTTTCTCGTAAATTGAGCCTCAATACTTTTAACATTATAGAAAATGCCTCTCTCCATTTTGCAGAATGCCAAAAAGGGAGGTAATGGAATTTCAAAACACATGATAGGGACCCGTGGATCAGACAAGGTTAGAATTTTTGCATTATAAGACCTATTTGTGAACATCATCTATATCTTAGAATTCAGAACATAATTTACATATTTGTGGAGAATCTTGTGTTGGACAGGTTGCACTGGTCCCAGTTGGCACTGTGATTCACTTGGTCAGTGGTTCCCAACCTACATTAATGAGAAATAATTCCATCACTTCTATGGATCCATGGGAAATTCCCGTAGATGCTGAAGATATTCCAACTAGTTCAAAAAGAAATGATCATAGATACAATGAGGGAAAACATTCACATTTGTTGAATATGGGAGATATTACCTGCTCTGTTGATGACATTGGGAAATTGGCCTCCCCCAAATCTATCAAATGTGAATCCAATGTTTTGGCCGAAGAATCCTACAAACCAGAAAAAGAGGATAAAGATGTACAATGTGGAAAACGATGTTCCAAAAAGGTTTTAGAAGAACACGGGGTGGACGAATGGTGGAAAGATGATAATGAGTGGTGGGACGATGAGAAACAAAGTGAGGAAGATAAGGAGTGCCAGTTTGAGTTAGAGGAAACCGTGCAATATTCTGTCGCGGAATTAACAGAACCAGGACAGCGCATATTAGTTGCTCGGGGTGGGGAGGGGGGTCTTGGCAACGCTGCGCTTAACAAAGACGTCAATCACCGAAGGCTCATGAGGCAAAATAGCTCATCCAACACGGGAACACTAGATAACGACGAGCTATTCTCGTTGATTTCTGGCTCATTAGGCTCAGAATCAATCCTTATTTTGGAGCTCAAGAGCATTGCTGATGTCGGGCTTGTCGGAATGCCAAATGCTGGTAAAAGCACTCTTCTCGGTACGATTTCACGAGCCAATCCCGCAGTCGGTCATTATGCTTTCACAACTCTGAGGCCCAACATCGGGAATTTGATCTACGAAGACTTTTTCTCAGTTTCAGTGGCTGATATTCCCGGACTTATAAAGGGGGCTCATGAAAATAGAGGGCTTGGGCATGCTTTTTTGAGGCACATTGAGCGCACGAAGGTTCTGGCGTATGTCGTAGATTTAGCAGCGGCATTGGACGGAAAGAAGGGTATAATGCCGTGGGAACAGCTGAGGGATTTGATTTTGGAGCTCGAGTATCACAGGGAGGGTTTAACCAGAAGGCCATCTTTAGTAGTTGCAAACAAAATTGATGAGGAAGGTGCAGTGGATATCTACGAAGAACTGAAGAGGAGGGTCCGTGGTGTTCCTATATTTCCCGTCTGTGCTGTGTTGGGGGAGGGTGTTCAAGAGCTGAAAACTGGACTCAGAAAGCTATTAGAGGCATCGGAAACAGGAAGTCTGGAGCTGAATAGTGTTATAGTTGATTAGTTTGGTTCATCTGTCAATGAATGATTTGGTGAAGAATGTAAATGCCAGTCATAATGATTTTTTTGCGCAAAATAAGGGGGGATGGGGGGGGAGAGAAAATTCTACTTCAATCATCATCTCACTCTGACCACACTCATTCAGTGACCTACCAATGATTCTTAACAGTTTCAATAATAAAGAGAGACCTGCTGAAAGAGTGACGAAGGCCAATGCCCATAATAGAGACGCCTGTCAAAGTCTTATCGGAATTTTATGCGACGATCCAGTTGACTTCATGTTATTAAGAAACAACTAAGCACGTGCTTTTATGCAACATAACTTTATTTGGGCAATTGTGGAGATTTTTTGACAGCAGTCCCAAAATTTATATTTCCTGCATCTCAAAGGTATGCCCATATCTCCTTTTTTGTGCCCTTGTGATTGAATTTAGCAATCGTGCAATAATTCTCATGTTTAGTTGTATATGATTTTCCAAATCAATTGCATCTCTCATAGTTTCAGGGGTTGATTTGTGTACAACTTTATGCACTTAACTTGCAATGTATCATCTATACCTTATTTTGAATCCAAATGTGACATTGGGTAATTGGGGGTCTAGTTTAACTTGGACTATTCCGGGGGAAAAGAGGGAGAGAGAAATGTGTTCAGAGAATTCCGAAAAGCTGGGGTGCGGTTAACCATGGCATGGGGATTTCAGAATTTAAATCTTTTTTGTGCGAATAGCCCAAAACAGGGTATGATTTACAATCATCTATTCTTTTACTGAGAACAACAATACCAAATCACCAAAGATGGCGTGAACTTTAGGGAGTGTTAAACTGATGACAACAAGAAATATTAACGAAATAATTATTGTTGGACAGTAACAAAAGCTTGTCAAACATATCTAGTATTTTTTTGTCATAATTATATCAACTATGGGGAAGGACGTGCAAGTTTAAACTTGCTTTAGTAAGAGCAAAATGCATCCCACCAAGGTAGGTCGTAAAGAATAAAGCATATCTAGTCATTGATTCCCCGCTTTAATGATTTCAACGTGTGTCATCATTCAGTCCTTACAAATGATGGGATTAAGGAAAAAATTTGCCAAGTGGGCACTCATTAGGTGCAATAATTCGTCATAAAGCTCTCCAATTTTGATTGCTCCAAAATTACGGTAGCTTGAGGATGTGTATCGACATTCCACTTCTATTCTCCTAACCAAAATAAGTTAAACTTGTCCTATTGTTCTAATACCATCAACTTCAAAGTCCAAGATATATGAAAATGTATCCTTAAACCTTAGAGTATGGAGCACTTATCAAGAGGTCACCAATTTCAGAATTTTTTCCACCTAGAGCTCGTTTGACTATGAAGTTTCCAGCAGAAATCCCTCGCTATGGAAATATGTCTTTCATCCTAGAGGTCTAGTTATTACTCAAGTATAATGATTCAGTTCATTCACAAATATCCTTTCACCAGAAGGATGCCTTCTTAGAAGTCTGTTTAGAAATGCCTTTGTCTGCACTTCACTAGCCCCCGAGGCACTTCTCACTCTCATCAGACCACCCTTGTCCCGAATTGCTTTAATACTTACGGTGTCAGATCTTTATTTCACAATTTCTAACTTCAATCCGGATAAAGAAGGCATCTCCGCTGGTTGCCGAATCTGCCATTGTTCTCCTGCAAGATGTTGGAAGTCGCAGATGCGGAGCATGTGCTTCTTCAGAGGCTGCTGATTCCGAGCAAGACATTTTAATGCTTCTGGGCATAAAAAAGGCGTGAGCTGCTACTAGTCATGAGTTCTTCATTAATCAGGAACACCATGGAGGGATTAGAAGCATTGTCAGGCTGTAGATCGAAATCGGCTGCTGTTATCGGCGAATGAGAGGTTTCGCTTCAACTAATGCAATTAAAGTAATGATTATTGTAGGCATGTGTCAGTACTCTGCGTAGCGATATTATAACTTAATGTTCACGTTGGGTTCCACTCATTAATTGGATTGAAAATTTTTTTTTGGTCGGCGGATAATATTTTGGTCTCTGATTAAAGATTGAGTTTGTACATAACTATGATTTGCATCTAATTAAAAGTGGTCAGCTCTTAACATTGCTTTCTGAAGGAAAAAATGAGAGCAAAGTGGGGGAGAAGGTAGACGGTACTACCGGAATTCTATTTCACCAAACAAAAGATGCATCGGCATACAACATATACTTCCTTCACATTACAAAACACGGGAATGCCTCTATATATAGGCTACATAGAGAGAGGGAGGCAAGAAAGTAAAATGCTACTAAAATAAGAAAACTTAACATAAAAACTCTTTTAATGAAGTTGCAGGTCCAGGTGGCTGGTGCTTTCGGTGATTTGTTTGACGGCTGAATCCTCTTCGATCACTCATTTTTGTTTTGTTGTGGAAGACATGATTTTTTGCAGGAGCAATGACAAAAGTGTTGTCAACACTTATCTTTGATGGGTTTTTTTCAACTTCTTTGATTAACTTTTGCGGTTATTTCTTTAGCCACACAGCTTCTCTTGCGACTTCATTGAGAGCACTGTATTCGGCTTCCATTGACGATAGAGCTATCGTCTTTTGTTTCCTGGTATTCTAGGAAATTAGGTTTCCTCTTAACATGAATAGGTAGCCATTAGGTTTGCTCCTAAGAAGAATAGGTAGCCTGAGGTGCCTTATTCTGCCTAGTCACTATCAGAGAAACCACATAATTGAAGCTTGTCATCTTTGATGTATTTCAACCCATAACACCTGGTACCATTGACATTGCCTATAATCCTTTTTTGCAGTTGTAAGGTGTTTGATGCTGGGAATCTGCTTATACTCGGATACTTTGCTTACAGCCAGTTCTATGTCAGGACTGGCATTGGTTAACTATATCAAGGAGCAATTATATTTCTGAAATTTTCTGGATCAACTTTTTCTTCTCCATCTTCTCTACAAAATTTCTCTCCGATTACCATGGGTGTGGAAGTAAGTCAGGAGTTGTGCATCTCAAAGTGAGTGAGAAGATCTTCAGCGTATTTATTTTGAGTGATAAATGTAGCACCTGGTATCTGGTAGATTTGGATTCCCAGGAAGTAGCGGGTAGCCCCAGATCAGTCATCTTCTGGAATATGGAGTTGATATGTTGTCAAAAACTATCAATGATATTCATGCTTGAGCCTGTAATTAGAAAGTCATCTACATGCATGCATAATATTAGCACATCCTTATCACCTTTGTGTTTAATGTACTTGGTTGGCCCTCAGTTTGTTCTGAGGAATCCATTTTATACCAGACGAGTGTCAATTTTGTAGTTTCAAGACCGTGGAGCTTGCTTTAACACAGACAATGCCTTCTTTAGGAGAAATACTTTCTCTTTTTCTCCCTAATTCTCATATCCCGTGGGCTGCTTCACATGTATCTCTTCTTCTATACTTCCGTTTAGAAAAGCCGACTGAGCATCCATTTGGTTGGAATACATGATATTAAAACTGAGTTACTATGACTAATACCATTCAAATAGATTCAAAACGGGCTACCAGGGAAAAAGTTTTTGCGTAATTGACACCAGGCTTCTGAGCATATCCTTTTGCAACCAATCTAGTTTTGTATTTTTTGATTTTTTTCGTCCTCATTATATAACTCCCAGATGATGTTGTTTTGGATAACCCTCATTTCTTCTTCTATTGCTTGCACCTAGTGATCGTTGGTGGCTGCCTCTGAGTATGATGTTGGTTCTTTTACGAAAAGGACAATGTGAACGTTTCGCAGGGATGGATTTGAATTTGTGTGGTGATGATTGAATGGTATGAATGAGCATTGTCTTCATCTAACAATTTTAATGTATCAAATCCTTGCCATACATTTTGAAGTTTGATTGAGAGTACAATTGAGAGATATTTACAAGTTGGGTATTAGTTGTGTTATTATTATTATTGTGCGTATATGGATTTTGTCCCACATCGCATGTTTAAGTTGTCAAGTCTGATGTAATAGTATATAATCACCTCTATGATTGAATAACAAGATAGACGATTACTTTTTTTCCCTATTCAACTTGGTATCAGACCTAGGTTGTTTCCGCTGCCTTAATCTCCCGTTTCCGATGTGCTTCCGTCCACCGCCGCCCCGCTCGACCTCTGCTTCAAATCGACAGGTGACGATCTAGTTTGCTCGCCCGTCGGGGATGATGGGCGGCCTACTCGCCGCTGCTGGCTATTGAGAGGGACGCGGCCGCCGTCCCTCCATGACATAGCCGGTCGTTCTTCTTCCACCGCTCGATTCCCGACTGCACCTCTGGAATTCTCTTCGGCCTGTGATCTCAGATCTCCTCCTGTGCCAAATTTGTGGCTACACTGTCTGCTCTAGCCTTCCAGTCACCGTCGATGACCAGATCTCCTCCCGCTTTCGCTGTCTGCTGCGCCATTGACTGATCTGCTTCGCCGCTGCCTGATTGCCCTCCTGCTGCACAACTTTCCTGCGCAGGTTGCTGCTTCGACGTCTCTCGTGTCGTGTGGTTCCTCTTCCGTGTTCCCTTCCTATGGCTGCTCAACCTTCGATGTAAGTGACTCTTCAGTGTCGTTGCTGAGTGTGATTCAGGCTCAGATGAGTGACCCTCAACGATCCCATGGCCACTCCGGTTCTCTGAAGATTACCACCACCCCGTTAGATGACACAAACTATCTCGAATGGTCCTGGGCGGTGCAGCATGTCATTCGTAGTCATCAGATGTTCGGCTACATTGATGGATTTATTAAGGAGCCCCCCAAAACTGATCCCTCTTGGAAACGATGGGACTCGGAGAACTCCCTGGTTGTTTCGTGGCTTCTCCACTGTCTCCGAAGGTTTACCGAAGTTACATGCTAATGGACTTCGTCTACGAGATCTAGGCCCGTGCCCGTGAGACGTATTCTCAAATTGGGAGCTCTACACAAGTTTATGAACTAACTCGCCGCATTTTGGAATTGCGGCAAGGCTCTATGACGGTGTCATCTTTTTTCTCCGAGTTTGAGCGTCTATATCAGGAGTTGGACTATTTCTCGCATTTCACTCCCGCATGCACTCTGGACGTTGTTCTGTTAAAACAACGGGAGGACCGCTTTCGTCTACACGTCTTCTTGATGGGGCTGAACATAAAGTTCGACATGGTGCGAACACATATTCTTCACCGCTTTCCTCTTCCGTCCCTTCGAGAAGCCTTTAACATGGTCCTTGGTGATGAAGACCGCTAGAAGTCTCTTACTGCTAGTACTCCTGATCGCTCTGCTCTCACTAGCGTTGGCCGTGGTCAAGTTTTCAGCTCTAGCTCGTCTGCTCCTATTTGTGATTATTGTGGTCGCAAATGTCATACTCGGGAGGTGTGCTACAAGCTCCACCCACATCTTGCCCCACATGGTTGTGGCCGTGGACGAGGGCCAGGACATGGGGGCCATCGCCTGGGTGGCTTCAGACCTCATTATGTTGCTTACTTTACAGACGTTTACGACGAGACCTCCACTGCTGTTCCCGGGCAGCTTACTGCTTATGAGTTGGATGCTTTCTGCCGTCTGCTGCACTCTTAGCCTGATCTGCCTCCTCTGAGTGGGTGATTGATTCTGGTGCCACCCACCACATGACCAGCTCCTCCTCAGGTTATCTCTCTTACACCCCTTTGTCTGGTAAGATCAAAGTTATTTTTGCTAATGATTTGTTGTCTCCCATTGCTGGCAAATGTCAGATTTCATGTTCCCCTTTTATCTCCGTCGTCTGTTCTACATGTTCCCTCCTTTTCTCGTAATTTATTTTCCATCAGTGACATTACTCGATCCCTTAATTGCTCTGTAACCTTTTTTTTCTGATTCCTGTGTTTTTCGGGAACTGGGTACGAAGCGGAACATTGATAGTGGTAGGAACCGCGGTGGACTGTATTACTTGGATCTCCCACCTTCTTCTCAGGCTCTTTCCTGCACTCTTGTTACAATTGATGATGTTCATCGTTGTCACCTGTGGCTTGGACATCGTTCTCTCTATCTTCAGAAATTATTTTCTGTTTTCTCACCGTTTTTATAAACTTGTTTGTGATGTCTATGATATGTCTAAACATGTGAGGCATAGTCCATGACATTTATCTTCTTCATATAACACTCATTTTGATGCTGTCCATTCTGATGTTTGGGGACCGTCCTCCGTTTTATCTAAATTTGGTTTTCATTGGGTTTTCACCTTTATTAACTGTTTTTCACGCACAATTTGGGTATATTTGTTACAAAAGAAAAGTGAAGTCTTCTCTTGTTTTCAGATACTTTCACAAAATGATTCAGACTCAATTTAAGGGTTATTCGTGTCCTGCGCAGTGATAATGAGGGTGAATACGACGATCGGGGAGCATTTGGCTCGTACCTCACTAGTCATGGTATCATCCACCAGACCACGTGTGTTTACACCTCTACCCAAAATGGAGTTGCCGAACAAAAAAATCGGCATCTGTTGGATGTCGTCCGTTGTCTTCTGCGTGCTATGCACCTTCCCAAGTCCTATTAGGGTGATGCGGTTCTTACCGCTGCCCACCTAATCAATTGGCTTCCCTCACGTGTTCTTGGCTATGCTACTCCCCTAGCTCGGCTGTCTACCATGACTGTGATTTATACTTCTCACAGGCCTCCTCGTGTTTTTGGATGTGTATGCTTTATACATGTTCATTTGCCTCACCGAGACAAATTGGACCATCGGGCTCTTCGGTGCGTGTTCCTCGGATACTCTTTCACGACGAAAGGGTATCAGTGTTACCACCCTTCCTCTGGGCGTATGTATTGCACTGTGAATGTTACTTTTTGGGGAAGGGGAATCCTATTTTCTGCCATTGACTCATACTCTTCATCAGGAGGAGAGTGCTGGTGATATGGATGTTCCTCTTCCCATTCTCCCTTCACCACCACAACTTCCTGCACCTCAGGAACGGGGTTCCTCTATCCCCGTTCCTCTGCCTGATACTCTGATATATTCTTTCCCTCACGTGTACCACTGACGCTCCTCCCATATACAAACCACTAAGGCTCCGTCTCTACCAGTGCCCGCTTCCGCCTTAGATTCCGATGATGCAGATTTGCATATCCCGCTTGCTTTGTTGAGAGGTAAGGCTACATGTATTAAACATCCTATTTCTAATCATGTGACTTACCGCCATCTTACCCCGGCCCACCACGCCTTTGTTGTTTCTCTCTCGTCGGTTGTTATTCCCAGGACATGGCAGGAAGCATTGGGTATCCCGATCGGGGCTCGGGCTATGAAAGAGGAGATGTTAGTCTTGGACAAGAACTATACTTGAGATGTCTCTTCCCTTCCTCATAGCTAGAAAGCTATTGGCTCGAGATGTGTGTTTTCCGTCAAACAGAATCAAAAGGGGAAGGTCGAATGGTACAAGGCGCGGCTGGTCGCTCAGGGGTACACTCAGACTCAGGGGTACACTCAGACTCAGGGAGTTGACTGACATGAGACTTTCACCCATGTGGCTAAGATGGACTCTATTCGGGTATTGTTGTCCTGCGTGGCTTGCATGGACTGAGATCTTCATCAACTGGATGTTAAGAACGCGTTTCTTCTTGGTGAGTTTGATGAAGAGGTATACATGAAATTCCCTCCTGAGTTTGTGAAAAAGGGAGGTGAAGGTCTTGTCTGTCGGCTAAGGAGGTCCCTATATGGCTTGAAACAGTCCCCAAGAGCATAGGTTTGACAGATTCCTCTCGGCTATGCTCAAATTTGGTACAAACAGGTGCAGTCTGATCACACTATATTTATTCGGAGACGTGATCAAGGTATTATGGTACTTATTGTTTATGTGGATGACATTGCGATCACTGGTAACAATGTGGAAGAGATTGTGAATCTCAAGTCCCTCTTATCCGCAGAGTTCGAGGTGAAAGACTTGAGATGATTACCATATCTTCTAGGAATTGAGGTGACTAAATCAGATCAAGGTATCTTGTATCTCAGCTGAATTATGGGCTAGACCTGTTGCAGGAGACCGATATGTTTGGTTGTGTTCCTGTAAACATCCCAATGGAAGAAAATCATGGAATCTATGAAAATGGTGACAGTGACCAGACAGATGCCACTCACTACCAGAGATTAGTTGGGAAATTAATATATCTATCTCATACTCGTCCAGACATTACTTATGCAGTTGGCATTCCGAGTAGATACATGCACGCTCCTAGGGTCAGACATCAAGAGGCAGCATACCGTGTATTACAGTATTTGAAGAAAGCTCCAGGTCGTGGTCTTCTGTTCTTCAAGAACGACCACTTGAGGATTGAAGTTTTCACTAATGCTGATTGGACAGGGTCTCGTGATGATCAAAAATCTACAACAGGTTATTGTTCCTTTGTTGGAGGAAACCTGGTGACATGACGCAGTAGGAAGCAAAATGTAATGGTCAGATCGAGCGCTGAGGAAGAATACCGTGCTATGTCACATGACATGTGTGAGGGCCTATGACTATGTACCGTTTTACATGACCTGAGTTTTCCCGGTATGTCCCCTTTCTCCTTGTTTTGTGACAACAAGACAACGGTCAACATAGCTCACAATCCAGTGCAACATAATAGGACAAAACACGTTGAGGTGAATCGACATTTCATCAAAGTTCACTTGGACAAAAAAACAGTGACGCTCCGTTCGTCCCCTCTAAAGATCAACTAGTAGATCTGTTTACTTCAAGTTTGGGGAATGACTCGTTCACTGATGACATCAAAAGACTTGGAATGACCGACATCTTCCATCCTACTTGAGGGGGAGAGTTGAGAGATTAGTTGAGAGATATTTACAAGTCGGGTGTTACTTGTGTTATTATTATTATTATTATTATTATTATTATTATTGTGTGTATATGGGTTTTGTCCCACATCGCGTATTTAAGTTGTCGAGTCTGATGTAATAGTATATATTCACCTCTATGATTGAATAACAAGATAGGCGATTATTATTTTTCCCTATTCAACTAGTACTTTGGCTGAGCCTTGAAATTTCGTCTTCAATGTCTACCATACTTCTTTAGTTGTGTTGACACCCATAATCTTTTTTAACAAGCTTCGGCCGATCCCTTGTTGGACGTACTAGATTGCTTTTGCATCTCTCTTGAGATTTTCAGCATAGGTCTTTGCATGTGATGCCTCCCATGCTTGCTTCAAGTGGGTTGGCTTCAGTTGACTGAGTGAATCCTACTTGGATGAGATCTCATAGACCTTAGTGTTGAAGCCGCGATAATCTCAATCACAAAATTCGGATCAAGGTAGCCTAAGGTCACTGACTCAGCGGTTGGGCTCGACGGCTAGCGGGCTAAGACACGAAAACTGCCGAACAACAAAAAAGATCTCAGGCGTTGCGGCAGGAAAGTTTTTATTAGCGTAACTTTTTATGAAAGTTATTGGCTTCCAACCTTTTTATGGAAGTTTTTGTTAGGGGCGTTTATATTGGCAGCCCGCATATCGATATTGGCAGCCCAGAAAATAAGAAAAAAACATACATAATATGACCGCTAATAGCAGCCCAAAATGTGAAACACGCGTCTTTTAAAAATAGGTCTATTATATGACATTTTTAGAAAACGTGTTCAACATGAAAGTTGTGACGAGATCTACAACTTTTCTGCGAGTTCCGCCCGGGTTCCGCGCCTTTTGAAAATAGGCCGACTATATGACATTTTTAGAAAAAGTGTTCAACATAAAAGTTGTAGATCTCGACGAGATCTACAACTTTCATGTTGAACACTTTTTCTAAAAATGTCTATTTAAAAATTTATTGTTTGGGCTGCCATTATCCATCGGGCTGCCAATAGCCATATTTTAGGCTGCCATTATAATTGGGCTGCCAATATCGATATGCGGGCTGCCAATATAAACGCCCTTTGTTAGCATAACAATAATTTTGTTTATTTTAAATTATTTAATAACAATAATTTATAAATAAAATATATAGTTTGTTGATTTGAAAATAATGCAAAGATTGAATTTGTTTGTTGGTTTTCATTATTACACAATTATATCTAGAAATATGGTTAAGCAAATGTTTTTCTTAAAGAAAATATTTCTTGACACTTGAAAATAATTTATTAAATTATTGTCACTGCCTGAAAGTAATTAAAACAGACATCAAATATGTTTGTTACCTCAAAAGTCAAAAGTTTGGCGAAAGGGATTTGAGGCCAATAATTCAGCATTTATTTAATATTTATTCTCTTTCATTCTCTCCCGGGAAATACCTAAATATCTGCAATTTGAATACCTAAATATTATAAATTTGTAACCACATATTGTATATCACGTGCGCACTCAGTATATAACACGTGAGCAAGTTCTCTCGTAATAGACTGCGCTTGTCAAGACTGTTGTGAGGGAGCACAAAAAACTGCTAAATAAAAAAAAATATGGTAACATTTTATGCAGGCCGACTTCGCTTATGTGCAGGTCGTGCAATTTCATAACGGTTTTTTGTAGGTCAAGGCTTATATAGGTTCATAACTTTCTATGATTTTTTTTATTTGGCCTGCATTTATTCTTGATCTGCATATAGTCGAAAAATGAAAACGACATGCATATAACTTCACCTTAAAAATAAATTTGACAAAAGGAGAAATCTTCCACTTTTATATATCTCCTATTTCATCTCTCGAACCCAAGAATGTCGAGACTTCTCCACACGAGGAGACTAGATTTTTTCATACATTGCCTTCTACACTCTTTTACATGCTCTACCTTTATGTTTCTAAAATAGTCCATGACATATTCACTAGTCTATAATAATTCTTTATGTATGGTTGAAACAGGTCACAGAGCAAATGAGTTAACTTTGACACTGTGACAACTTGCTTTGATTGCTCCTCTAATATTTGGTCCAAAGAATTATCTAAAGTTCACTAATTTTTTCTTCAATTCAAACATAGCATGATTATCAGTTCATTCATACATCTTCGTTCATCTTAAAGGTTCGACAAAATTTCAGGCTTCGCAACCTCAAAGACACTACTGACCTCATTATATCACCAATGTTACAAACTATACTAATAGTAGCTTTTCTGTTAGATGAAGAAATTTGTTGTCTGTTTACATCACTGGTGGTTTGATTATAAAAAAGCAACTTATAATCAAGGTCGTTGTAAACCAGTAGGAATGCTACATTTGTGCGATAGATATAGGAGCAAAATGTGACGAACACAAAGTATAAAGCAGACCGAAAAGTGTTGAAGCCCGCAAGCTGACATGTGGCCATCAAAATGGTGTGCTTATTAAAGAGGTTAAGGTTCCATTTGGGGGGGGGGGGGGGGGGGGGGATTTTCACCTGTCAAGCGGTTGCGACCGCTTGAACCAGACCTTAATTAATGCGGCCGGTGAAAATAAGCTCCCCTCCCCAAAAAAACGGAGACTAAGGCTTCTTTTGGAGGGATTTGTTTTCACCGGCCAAACGGTTATGATCGGATGAAGCAGACCTTAATTAAGATTCAGTTTATGCAATCGTAACCGCTCGCTTGACCGGTGAAAATAAATCTCTCAAACGGAGCCTAAAAGAAACTAAAGTTGAGAATACAATCTCGGCCGCATGCACTGTATTTTTATTTTTTAAAGAAGAAAAGCGTGGAATGACTCTCCCTAACTAGTAATTTTATAAAGAAGAAAAGAACGGAATGGCTTTTTTGTTTGTGCGTGAGATAACGGCCGTTAATATAGTGCTGTCATTGACTAGGCGGCGTCAAACAAAGACAAAAAAACAAATAAATTATTTTCATACGTATATATTACTAATGATTAGCTGAAATGTTCAAGTAGTCCACGATATCTATCTTATAGAAAAGAAATCAAATCAGATAACTCAAAACTCACGTATGAGCTGGATGCTGCGAATAGCAATTACTTTATTTTTAAAATAAAACCAGTTTTACACATTAAATTTTATTTATGAGAAGAATTAGCAGGTCTACTCTACAAAGTGCAATATTTATTGGCAACAAGCAGTCGTGCACGGGAAACCCCGTGCGGGGTGGCGACATTGGTCGTGGGGGAGACATTGGTCGTGTGCGGCAAAATTGGTCGGGGGAAGAGACATTGGTCGGAGGCGGCAACATTGATCGGGGACGATGACAATTGTCGTGGGGGTGACATTGGTCGGGGGCGGCGACATTGGTTTAGGGCGGTAATATGTGTCGTAGGCGGTGACATTGGTTGTGAAAGACGACATTGGTCGAGGGATGCGACATTGGTCGTGGGGGATGACATTTGGCGGGGGTAGCGATATTGGTCGGGGGGTACTACATTTCACGGGGGCAACAACAAATGGTGGGGACGACGACATTCGGCGGGAGCGGCAACATTAGTCGTTAGGGCGACATATGTCGTGGAGAAGATATTTATCATGGGGGCAACATTGGTTGGAGTGGCGACATTGATCGGGTGTGTGGACATTGGTCGGGGGCGGCGACATTGATCGGGGCGGCTGCATTGGTCAGGGGCTGGGACATTGGTCGGGGGAGGCGAGATTGGTTGGGGGCGGGGACATTGGTCGGGGGAAGATATTTTGAAATAAAGAGAGGATATGAGAGGGTATTTTGGGGTGGCAAATGTTACACCATGACTCTTTTTGAGTTTGCTTATAGTACAAAGATAATGTAAAATCAAGGGCGCTGTTATTAGCACTGCTATTTTCGCTATTAGCACTCATCGATATTAGCAATCACTGTTTTAAGTGATTGGATATCCGCAAGCAAATTTCTGTTTGCACCGCACTTTCACTAGCCGCAAGCAAATTTCTATTGCACCGCAATTTCACTATCCGCAAGCAATACTGTAATATATTTTTAGTCCAAAACTTAATTAAGATATTATAAAAAAGACAAAAGATTACACGGCTTCAAAATATAATATTCAAAAAAGTTAGGACCCCAAAAAAGTTAGATTTCTTCTCATTGTAACACCTACAAAAAAGAAGAAAATATGTTAAATAAGATCATATAATATTGTATGTCAAATAAAATAAGAACACATACCAAAATATATATATATATATATATATATATATATATATATATATATATATATATATATATATATATATATATATATAAATGCATATAAATCTCTGTATTTTCCTTGTGGAGATGTTGTAACCGTAACACCTACCCAAAATAAAAAAAAATGTTAAATAAGATCATCTTAAAAAATTGTATAGTTATTAAAAAATTATAGTAATACATACAAACATCAAGCTCCCTCGTCTAACTCCACTAACATAGTGTTCGCAATGACATTCATTAAAACAACTTCTCTATCTGTTATCAAAACATTAGGCACATTACCAGATAGTACATTCTTAAAACAGTGCAAAGCCCACTCATAACTTGGTTGGGTTTCATCAGATAAGAAAATAAAGCACGAGTAGAAAGATTTCATTGTCGAAGTTATCCCAACAATGCATAGAAGAGGCATCCGATATCTATTTGTTTTATAAGTGCAATCGAGTTCAAATACTGTTGGAAACATGTTTGTTAGTTTGACTGCAAGCGGATGTGCAAAAAATATACTCCGTAATTTTCGGTAGCTATCATCCACTATGTTGAAACTAATGTACCAAAAACTTTCAATCAACTTGTACAAAAACTGAATCGGGGAAAGACCGTCTAACTCCTGCTTTTGTAACTTTGCTCTTGCATTATAGATTGTTCTTATAACAGAAGTGTTCGCACTATTTTTCTTTTTCAACGGTGCCGCAAAGATTTTTCTTGGTTTGACATTGGCACTATACATTTGATTGACAAGAGATTCCTCGTCTGCATTTAACCTCCCGGCATAAGCATGTGCTTCCATGTGAACTTTCTCATGATTGTGCACGCCACACAGAACCTCTAATCTCCATTCCTCAACATTTACCACTTTCACTCCTTTAAGAGAGAACAAACAACCGCATCGCTTGGAGGTGGTTTTACGGAGCCCCTTCTTCACCCAACCTTTTTTACATTGATTCTCTCTGTAGTGTCCACCTCTATCACAACAAAGAATTACACGAGGTGCAAGGCGACCAACAATTTTATCGGATGTTTTGATAGTAATAACATAGCCCAGACTTTTGCTAATACATCTAGCCCACTCTATCAATTTCTCCTTCGAACCAAATGCTTTATCGGTTTGAAAATGCATGCTCAAATCAACTTCGATTTTGGGAACCTTGTCATCTACTAGGTATTTTGGATCTTCGCATAATATAAAACACAAGTAAATCACAATGGATAATCACAAAAAAAGTTGATTAAATTTTTACTGCATGTGGTCATACCGATTAGTTGTAGATCCGTAATAGTGTAATCTTCTTGACTCATCCTCCCAAACAACAATATAAAAACCTAGAAGAGTAATCTACATTTTTAACAATGAACTTCAAAAAATTAATTCAAGGTGGAGAAGAAGGTTAGGTACCTTTGAGATTTCTGAAAACCTAAAGGTTTTTTGCCAAGAGAAGGAGGAGGGCTTCAATTGGGGCTTCCGATAATTTCTGCAAAAGGGAATAATACCACAATCACATCCAGTTAAAACAGCCTCTGGAACCGCCGGGGTGGAAGGGATGGAAGGGAGGAAAACCAGAGGCGGCTGGATTCAAAAAAGCTTGAAACGTTGGGCATACCCGTTAAAACAGCGATTGGAACCGCCGACCACTACCAGGGGGAAGCCGATCTACCGCCGACCACTGCCAGGGGGAATTCGCGAAGGAGGAGGAGAACCGCCGAGGTTGTAATCGATGCCGCCGACCACTGCCAATGGGATAGTCGCGAAGGAGGAGGAGAACCGCCGGGGTTGTAATCGATGCCGCCGACCACTGCCAGTGGGATAGTCGCGAAGGAGGAGGAGAACCGCCGGGGTTGTTGCCAGTTGCCGCCGACCACTGCAGGGGAAGAGTCGCGGTGGAGGAGGAGGGCCGTGCGTCGCGGGATTGGGCTGCGGGAAACGGGATGGAGGAGAATGGCGTGCAGCGGGTTTGAGTGCGGTTACTAAAAAAAAACCCTAAAAATTTCTGTAATCTGAGTGCTAATATCGTTTAATGTAATGCTAATAACAGCGCCCAAAATCAATCCTTAAACGCCGTCGAGTCGGGCAAGGGTTTTGCGAAAAATCGTAATGAGCCTTTGTTGCCCTGTGATAATAATGGTAAACATAGTTCATAATATAAAGGCCTATTATAAAAAAGATAATGAAACGTAAATATAAGTTATGCAAAGATTTTGCTTTAATTTTGTTGTTATAATTGCAAACGAAAATAATTATTAGGAGTTTGATTTTAAAAGTTCAGAGACTTATTTAAATCATTCTAAAAGTGCAGTACTGATTTCAAAAATATATATATTAACATTACTTTTTTTTTACCATGTTTTATTTATCTTTATTCATTTTGGATTTTTTTATATACATGCGTTGACCGCCGATATTTAGAACCACCTCTACGCAATCTATGTGGCACTACCTCGGATAATCTCTTTCTATCTCCCTCCTTGTTTTTCTGTAGTATTTTTATATTTTACATGAAGTCTCTCTCCTCACTCTCTCCCTGTCATTTTGTCTCTCCTTTCTCCGTCAAAGAATCATAAGAAGAAGAAGAAGAAATCTATAAAAATGGCGCTCAGCTCTCCGTAAACTTCTCCTATTCAGCATTGTCTGCTTCCTTGATTCCTTGTAAGTACTATATAGCTCAGAACAAGCTCTCTGCTGCTTCAGTCATTCATGGCTTCTTAATTACTGTATCATGGACCTCCTCTAGCTTCTTCATTCATATAATTAATTTAATATGATGAACATCAGATTGTTTAATTTATATATCATTTAATTTGTATCTAATATATAAAAGAAGCCAGAATCAATCTGAAAATCTATTATAACTCAGCAATCCTGCATGCAGACTTCATCTAATTCCCCAACTTTTATTAAGGATTTTGTTTCTCCTGCTAATTGCAGATAAAACAGGTTGAGATTGCATATACAACAACCAGCAGATCGAGTTATAAGAAAAGGAGAAAAAACAATGGGTTTGTGTCCCTGTTATTGGTGGCAAGCATGCCTGTTCTGCAGCTGTTGCTGATAGGCTCTCTTGGGGCCTTTCTAGCATCTGGGTACACTAACATCTTCCCTGCCAGCGTTCGCCGCGACTTGAACAAGGTATATAAGCAGAGAAAATGATGAAGCTAGAGATGCGCCATGGTTTTTCTTGTAAGGTTGGTCACACTCATTTATCTCTTTAAGGCTCCGTTTGGCATGAACCGTAGTTCGTGAACGCCTCATCTAACAACTTCATCCAATTTTATGTTCAAAACTAATTTCATAATCATTGTCATGTCAAAGTTGGCGTTTTTGTCCAAACTCACCTCAACAAAAAGCCGCGCCAAACAGAACTTCGTTTTGGCGCGGCTTATTTGCTCCTGTGGAAAAAAAATACGTCATTAACATAAAATGTATGTTTTGCAAGACAAAGATTATGACTGCTATTAAGAAAATAATCTAATTTTGAGGATAAAATGCATGCCAGACGAAGCCTAAATTACAAAAACTTTTGCTCCGAGACTACATTTCATAATTAATATGCATGTACAAGACTATCCCTCTATTTTTTTTGTGTGCATATATTTTAATGAAATGTTGACGTACTCATACGTAATATTTCTGTAATTTTAAAAGATGAAAGGGACCAACATGTAATTATGCAAATTCACCGGAAAGGCTGGAAGGAGTTTCTTAGGCTCTGCCAAAGGGTGGTGGCACCGTGGCAGTCATAAATGTACGGGTTAAACCGTCATCTGTTAAAAATCACCTTACAAACATCAACCATTTGAACATAAAAGTAGATGAAAGTTCCTTAAGTGGGAGTTAACAAATGACAATTTAACTCTCATGTTCATAACCACCACAAGCGTGCCAAACGGAGTCTTAGGCTGCGTTTGGCGCGGTTTATCATGCTCCGATGAGATTGGATAAAAATATCATTGTCATACCAAAATCTAATGCCCCAAACTACTTTATTTTTTTTCAACGGTAATAACATTTGTCATACCATACAATGACTATTTTGTCCAAGCTCACCGGAGCAAATAAGTTGCGATAAGCCGCGCCAAACGAAGTCTTAATTATGTTAAATTAATTAAAAGTGCTTGGTAAGTTAATTATAATAGTTGTATTTGGACAATATTATGTAATTAAAGATTAAGAATGGTAATGAATTAAATTACTAACAATCCCTGCTACAACAGATTGTGTTTGCAGTATTTTCTCCGTCCCTTGTGTTCTCCTCCCTGGCCAAAACTGTAACTCTCCAGGATTTCATTTCGTGGTAATTAATTAATGGCTTATAACTGCTTCATGAACTCTCTACATGAGAAAATATTGAATTGAGTGCTCTTTATCGTCTCTTCTTCCATTGTTATCAGGTGGTTTATGCCAGTTAACATTGCCATCACGTTCTTGATCGGCGGGATGCTTGGCTGGGTGGCGGTGAAGATCTTGCGGCCGCCGCGCCATCTCGAAGGCCTTATCATTGCTAATTGCTCTGCAGGTGCGCATGAAACTCTGCTCTCAGATGTCTTGAATATTCATATTCTGCTAGCTGCTTGAAATCAGTTTAATTTATGTCCCCTTCGCAAGCATTTTGATTAAAATTCTCTGGTGTACTTCAGATGTAGGCTATTTTTGGCAAGGCGTTTTTACTCCGATGAGTTTAGGCAAAAGTACCACCATCATAGAATGTGTGTTTGACATAATGTTGTGGCCACTTTGTTATTCCCATCAACAGGGCCGGGCCCATACACCTCAATCCTTTTCCCCACGTGTTCTAGGCGCGATGGCTTGTTGAGGTTGGGGCTTGATACCCATACCTCCTTGATGTAAGCTCTTAACGCTACTTGACATCACCAATGGATCACGTTAAGATCTTACATCAAAGAGGTCAGGGTATCGAGCCCCAGCTTTAACAACCTGTCGCGCCAAGACCATGTATGGAAAATGGTTGGGGTGTATGTGTTGGAAACGTTAATAGGCTCACCCACGCACCACAAATTTCACAGCAAAGTAGTCGGCGAGACCGCCAATGCGAGACCGCCAAGTCGCGCGGTTACCAACTCGGCGAGACCGCACCCTCCTCTCGGTTAGCACCCTCTACTCGCAAGGCGAGTCCTCCAGCGAGTAGCACCCTCTCGCAAGCTGCACTCCACTCGCGAGCTGCACTCCGCGAGACCAACAGGCGAGATAGCTACACCCTTGCGACTAGACCCCACACGAGAGTACACCAACCCGCGAGCACACCTCTCGCAACGAGATCGTCCACTCGCGAGTTGCACAAGCCGCGAGCTCCCTCTAGCGGCGAGTTCACCAAGCCGCTCGGCCACTTTTCTAGCCGCCCGCCAAGTACACCACCAGCGCTGCAGCGCTTCTCTTTCTCTCTCTAAACAGGGACAAGAATTTCGGGAGCTTCTCTCTCTATTTTTCCAACAACATAAATAAGTACAAAGGGGGGCCTTTATATAGGCAAAACAAAACACCCAAAACCTCTCTCCTAATAAATACAACTTTTCATCTACCCATTTATTACATTCTCTCTCTCCCATACATTAAAAGTAAACATAAATAAATGCACTTCCACCAACCTTGTGGGGCCCGGTCAACATGTCAAAGTCCAACAAAACTCCCCCTCAAACTTGGCAGACCATGCCGAGTTTGCTTTTCAACTTTAAGAACGTCTCTACTTTTAATGCCTTGGTGAAGATGTCCGCAACCTGCTCTCCGGTTGGGCAATACACTACCTCTACAGTCTTCTGCTCTACTTGTTCACGGAGGAAATGATAACTCGTCTCGATGTGCTTGCTCCTCTCATGCAGCACCGGGTTCTTCGCGAGCTGGATGGCCGACATGTTATCCACTAGCACTGTCGTTGGTCCTTCCTGCGCATGATGCAACTCTCCCAGAAGGTTTCGTAGCCAGAGGGCTTGGCAAGCGCCTCCCGCTGCCGCGATGTACTCCGCCTCGCAAGATGATAAGGCTATAGTAGCCTGCTTCTTAGAACTCCATGAGAACGCCGCGGTTCCCATGTTGAACGCATACCCGGAAGTGCTCTTCCGGTCGTTCACATCTCCTCCATAATCGTTATCCGAGTAGCCGACTAGCTTCAACTCTCCTCCAGATGAGTACTTCAGGCCATGATCCCGAGTCCCGTTCACATACCTCAAGATCCTCTTCGCTGTTGTGAAGTGGTCCTGCTTGGGTTCCTCCATGTGCCTGCTTACTACCCCGACTGCATACATTATGTCCGGCCTAGTGAAGGTCAGGTACCTTAGACTTCCGACCAGGCTCTTGAACATAGTTGGGTCCACTCCTTCCTCTTCAGAATCCTTCCTCAGCTTTGTTCCGGGGTCCGCAGGAGTGGAGATTGCCTTGCTACCCTCCATCCTGAACTTCTTCAGAATTTCCTCAGCATACTTCTTCTGGGAGATGAAGATCCCATCTTCTCTCTGCTGCACCTCAACTCCCAAGAAGTAGCTCAGCTCTCCCAAATCCGTCATCTCGAACTCCTTCTTCATCAGCCTCTTGAATTTTTCGAACATCGCAGGGTTGCTCCCAGTGAATATCATGTCGTCCACGTATAGACATAGGATCATGATGTCCCCGCTCTTCTCCACCTTCATGTAGAGAGCATACTCATATGAGCACTTGATGTACCCATGCTCCTGAAGGAATTTGTCTATCCTCCCATTCCAAGCTCGGGCCCCTGCTTTAGTCCGTACAAGGCTCTGCTCAGCTTGCAGACTTTTCTCTCCTTGCCTTTCACCACGTACCGTGGAGGCTGCTCGATGTACACATCCTCCTCCAGGTACCCATTCAGATACGCCGCCACATCATCCATTTGCATGATGGTCCATCCGTAGTGCGCCGCCAGTGCGATGATCAGCCTTATAGTATCGATCCGCGCCACTGGGGCGTAGTGTAGAAAGTAGCAAATAAGAAAGAACAAACGGATAGACTTTTGAATAATTAAAATTTTATTATCCAAAAAAGATGTCATTTACAAAGGTATGACCTCCCTTATATAGAATGGAGGAGATATGAGAGAGAGTATACAAACAATGTGGGACTAAACATTTACAGTACTGAGCGGCTAGAAATAAAGGAGACCGCACAGGCCGCGCGATTAGACAGATGGTTTAACCGCTCGGCAACTCCAGCAGGGTAGAACAGGCCGCAATGGGAGACCGATAGACCGCCCGGTCTCCAGGCTTCAGAGTGAGACCGCCAGACCGCTCGGTCAACAAACCGCTGGATCAGACCGCAAGGCCGCCCGGTCTAATACTTCAACACTCCCCCTCAAGCTGGAGCATAGATATCAATCATGTCCAGCTTGTCACAAATGTGGAAGAAGGAAGTAGAAACCGGCTTGGTGAAGATATCTGTCAATTCCTTGTCAGAGGTGACAAATGAAGTACAAATCTGTTTCTTCAAAATCTCTTCCCGAATGAAGTGACAGTCAACCTCTATATGCTTTGTTCTCTCATGGAAGACCGAATTTCTGGATATGTATATAGCGGCCTTGTTGTCACCGAACATAGGGAGAGGACAGTCATATACCTCGCCTAGGTCAAGCATGAGAGCCCGCAACCACTTTAACTCACACGTGTTTGACGCCATACTCCGGTATTCGGCTTCTGCACTGGATCTGGAGACAACAGACTATTTCTTGCTCTTCCAACTCACGAGATTTCCTCCAACAAAGGTACAGAAACCTGATGTGGATTTACGATCGCCTTTGTCATCCGCGTAACTTGAATCTGAGTAGGCCTCAACCCTCAGATGTCCATTCTTCTGAAAGAGTAACCCTTTGCCTGGTGCTGCTTTGATATACTCTAAAATCTTCAGGGCGGACTGAAGATGGCAGTCCCTGGGAGCTTGCATAAACTGACTGACCTTGCCTACAGCATAGGCGATGTCGGGTCTAGTCACCGTGAGATAGATGAGTTTGCCTACCAAACGTCTGTACCTTGTGACATCAGATAGAAGAGGCAAGTCATCCGTCCACGTTTTGTCTTCTCCAATAGCCATGGGAAACCGAGCCGGTTTGGCACCTATCAGTCCTGCTTCTTGTAGAAGATCAAGAGCATACTTCCGTTGGGAGAGAACCAACGAGTCAAGTTTCCGAGAGATTTCTATCCCCAAAAAGTATTTCGGGGAGCCTATATCTTTCGTGACCAAGTGCTGACGGAGGTGCTTCTTCGTCAAGTCCACTCCATCTGGGTCATCGTCAGTAAGAAGAATATCATCCACATATACGACCAAAACCACCAGTCCCGAGGCCGTTTTGCGAATGAATAAGGAGTGATCGGCCAAACTCCTTCGAAAGCCGATGGTAGCCACAATACCACTGAATTTGTCGAACCATGCCCGAGGGCTCTGCTTTAGGCCATAAATGGCCTTCTTCAAATGACATACACGTGTCTCCCCTGGAGCAACATACCCAGGAGGTTGCTCCATATAGACATCCTCCTAAAGATCGCCATAGAGGAAGACATTCTTCACATCAAGCTGGGAAATAGCCCAATCCCGGTTAACAGCCACAGAAAGGAGAACCCGGATGGTGCTGAGGCGAGCAACCGGAGAAAAAGTATCAAAGTAATCAATGCCGTAAGTCTGAGTGAAGCCCTTGGCCACCAGCCGGGCTTTGTAGCGATCCACAGAGCCGTCGGGGCGAAACTTCACAACGAAGACCCAGCGACAGCCAACCACATCAGTGCCCACGGGAGGAGGAACCAGGGTCCAGGTACCCCGTTCAGTAAGAGTAGCCATCTCCTCATCCATGACAGACTTCCAATGAGGGAGAGCAAGAGCCTCCTGGTAGGTGCGGGGAGTAGAAGTAGCAGAGATAGCCAAGACAAAACACTTGCGAGAAGGAGAAAGCCGATCATAGGAAACAACTGCCGCAAGCGGGTGTTGAGTACACGCCCGCACCCCTTTGCGAAGAGCAATGGGAAGATCCAGGTCGACGGGAGCGTCAGCGACCGGAGCATCCGTGGCGGAGAAGGCTGGCCCGGGACTAGAGAGAGACGGCGGCGGAGAGGAGGGTGGAGGGGTGCGTGGGGAGACGGACTGGGAAGGAGTCGGTGGAGGAGGAGACAGAGGTGGGAAAACGTCGAGGGGCGGGGAAGGAACGGAGAGGTGAGAAGGAAGAGAAGAGGTAGGAGAGAAATATGAAGCATTCTCGAAAAAGGTCACATCCGCGGAGAAAAACTGCTTGCGGAGAAGGGGGTCAAAGAAGCAATAGCCTTTTTGAGTAGTAGAGTACCCCAAAAAGACACACTTGGTGGAGCGGGGGGAAAGCTTGTCGCGGGTAGCGGAGGGAGCGTGAACAAAGGCCGTACAGCCAAAGACACGGAGAGGGAGAGGAAAAGGTTCCTTTTGGGGGTAGAGAATGGAGAAGGGAGTCTGGCCGTGGAGAACGGTGGAGGGAAGACGATTGATGAGATAGCAGGCGAGGAGCACAGCGTAGCCCCAGTAGGAGCGAGGGACGTGCATCTGCGTCATGAGAGTACGAGCAATATCAAGCAGGTGACGGTTTTTACGCTCCGCCACCCCATTCTGCTGGGAGGTGTAAACACAAGTCGTTTGATGAAGCAGGCCATGTTGGTGAAAGAAAGAGGCGAACTCCTGATTCAGATATTCCTTGGCATTATCAGAACGTAAAACTTTAATAGAAATAGCAAATTGAGTCTGAATCATAAAATAAAATGATTGCCAAATAGAAAAAAGTTCAGAGCGATCTTTTAACAGATACACCCAGGTACAGCGGGAGAAATCATCTATAAAAGTGACAAAATAGGAACTGCCCCGACCAACAGTGAGGGTAGGAGCAGGACCCCATACATCAGAATGAATAAGATCAAACGGGCGAGAGGAGCCACGGCCTTGCTTCGGTGGGAAGGAGGAGCGATGATGTTTGTCAAGCTGACATGCATCACAGTTGAGCGGAGAACTGATAGGAGGTAAGTGGGGCAGAAGCTGGCGAAGAATCCGAGGAGGAGGATGTCCAAGGCGAAGATGTCATTGAAGGAGATCTGTGGAGGAGGAGTAGACGGACAGAGTGGAAACATCGTCGAGGAAGTAGAGGCCGCTGCTCTCAGTCCCAGTAGCAATCGTCCGCTGGGTCCTCGGGTCCTGAAAAGAACAAGTAGTGGGAGTGAATAAGACGGAGCATTGAAGTTGCCGACATAAAGTAGTAACTGATAACAAATTGCACGGGAACTTCGGGACATAGAGAGTGTCCTCCAAGCAAAGCGAGGGGGTGAGTTGAACCATGTCCGTCCCATGAACCGGGGACGGTGAACCATCCGCCACACGGACCGGGGGTAAGCGGTCATGTGTCTCAAGACGGGAGAAGCAATGAGGGTTGCCCGTCATATGATTTGTAGCACCAGAGTCAATCAGTCATTTACCTTGGGTAACGACGTGGGCACTACCTGACGTCGTGGCCACAGAGGCAGACGGCCGAGAAGAGGCGGAGGCCGAAGAAGGAGCATCACCGGAAGGGCGAAGATGAGGATGCTTCTGCCAGCAGCGGTCAACAGAATGGCCGGTACGACCACAGTGAGAGCAGAGAAACCAGGAGGAACCCCGTCCGCCGGAGTGGCCGCGGCTACTAGGTCCCCCCCTCTGAGCTTGGTGAGTAAAGGAGTCCTGGGAAGGGGGGGAGGCCAACAGAGGCCGCTGGAGCAGCGAAGTAACAGCGGCAATGCGAGCCGCAGTGACATCCAAAGTAGGAGATTCCGCCTCACCCAAGATCTGCTGGCGGATCATATCATAAGAATCGGGAAGACGAAGAAGATAACAAACAACCAGGAGTTCCTGGAAGTGTTTGTGCTGGTCAGCCAAGTCCGCGGAGAAGGGGAGATTCTGGACAGCACCAAGAGCCTGAACCTGCTGATAAGCCGCAGCAGGAGACATGGAAGGGCGGGCGAAGAGGTCCGCATAGAGAGTATAAATGCGGGACGTCTGGCCCCCCTTCGAATAGAGAGCAGCGAGGTGAAGCCAGGCGGCCTTGACCGTCTCATCATGGCGAATGACGGGAAGGCACTCATCGGAAAGGCTGTTGGCCAGCCAGGTGCGGACAAGAGCATCACTCGCATCCCAGTCATCAAACTCAGGAGAGGTACGAGGAGGAGGGTCATCAGTGAGGTGATGACGCTTGCGTTGAGAGCGAAGAAGAAAAGTGAAAGAAACGCTCCAATCGGGATAGTTGGAGCCAACAAGCTTAGAAAGGGTGCCAAGGTTGCCCGAAGGAGGTGGAGGAGAAGGAGCTGCAGGAGTAGTGGTGAGACCGGAAGTAGTCATAGAAGACAGCAAGAAACCGCAGCGGATAGAAAAAGAGAAGCCGCGCGAACACAAGCGGCGAGAAAGCAGACAAAGGCACAGCGGGGAAGAGGTCGCGCAGACTGAAAAGGCCGAGCGAACAGAAGAGAAAGAGGAGGCAAGAAGCAGCGACTACAACAAGTCGCAGGCCGGGCGAACAGACACAGGCCGCAACGACTAGGAAGTCGGAGAGGCAAGAAACAGGTCGCGGCGACAAAAAGCAGTAGGAGAAGAGAACCAAGGAGAAGCAAGCCGCGCAAACAGGGCAGCGGACAGAAACAAGCCGCGCGAACAGGGCAGCGGACAGAAGAGAAGGCAAGCCGCGAGACAGGTCGCGGATAGCGGAAAACAAGCCGAGCGCACACAATCAGGAAGAAACGACCGTGTCCTCTGATACCATGTAGAAAGTAGCAAATAAGAAAGAACAAACGGATAAACTTTTGAATAATTGAAATTTTATTATCCAAAAAAGATGTCATTTACAAAGGTATGACCTCCCTTATATAGAATGGAGGAGATATGAGAGAGAGTATACAAACAATGTGGGACTAAACATTTACAGTACTGAGCGGCTAGAAATAAAGGAGACCGCACAGGCCGCGCGGTTAGACAGATGGTTTAACCGCTCGGCAACTCCAGCAGGGTAGAACAGGCCGCAATGGGAGACCGATAGACCGCCCGGTCTCCAGGCTTCAGAGTGAGACCGCCAGACCGCTCGGTCAACAAACCGCTGGATCAGACCGCAAGGCCGCCCGGTCTAATACTTCAACACGTAGACTTCATCATAGTCCACCCCTTGGACTTGTCTATACCCTTTCACCACCAGTCTTGCCTTGTGCTTTTCCACAGCTCCATCTTTGTTCTTCTTCACCTTGTAAACCCAATTCACCCCGAGGGGTTTGTGGCCCGCCGGTGGGTCAACAGCTCCCATGTATCGTTCTTCTTTATGGAAGCCATCTCGGCATCCATCGCCATCTTCCAAGATTTCTCCTGAGCAGCTTGCTCATAGGACCGTGGCTCTCAATCTGCTAAAAGACAATATAATGAATAGTTAGCATGAATTGAGACCGTCTCCTCATAGATCTCCGCCAACCCCTTCATCCTGGGTGGTGGACTCTCGAAGTCACTCCGGCTCCCGCTTCTTCCTCCAGAATTTCCTCCACTTAAGCTTTCCCCTCTTGAATAGGAGGTGGAAGCTCCCCCTGAATTTCTACTCGGTGGTGATGGCGGCTCAACTCCACCATCCTCGGCTCCAGCCTCGTGACCACCATCTTCTTCATCTTCAAAGAACATGCCCTTCATACTTCTTGTCTCCTCATCCCAGCTCCAGCTGCTTCCTTCTTCAAACACCACGTCCCTCGAGACTATGGCCTTTCCCGTCACCGGGTTGTAAAATTTATATGCCTTGCTCTCCGGAGCGTAGCCAACAAAAATGCACTTCTTGCTCCTATCATCGAGCTTCTTCCTTCTCTGGTCTGGGATGTGAGCATGAGCTACACACCCGAAGACCCTTAGGTGCTTCACACTCGGCTTCCAGCCGCTCCATGCTTCAAATGGTGTCATGAACTTCACACTCTTTGTGGGGCATCTGTTCAGTAGATACACCGCACATTGCACTCCTTCCGCCCAGAACTTCTTCGGTAGCCCCTTCTCCTTCACCATGCTCCTCGCCATGTTCATGATGGTGAGGTTCTTCCTCTCTGCCACTCCGTTCTGCTGCGGTGAGTATGCCGCCGTCAGTTGGTGTGATATTCCATTCTCCTTGCAGAAAATATCAAACATTCTCGAAGTGTACTCCCCACCTCGATCTGTCCTCAGCACCTTCAATGGTTGCCTGCTCTCCTTCTCGGCCATCACCTTGAACTCCCTGAACTTGTCAAGGACCTCAGACTTCTCTCTCAGAAAATACACCCAACACTTCTGACTATAGTCATCCGTGAAGGTGATGTAGTACTTGCTTCCGCCTATTGAGGTGGTCTCAAACGGACCCGCGATGTCCGAGTGAACCAGTTCAAGTTGTCGCCTTGCTCTCCAGGACTTCCCTCCTTCGAATGTCTGCCTCTTAAGCTTCCCCTTTGTGCACGCCTCACACACCTTCTACGGAGGGGAGATCATAGGCAGATCCGCCACCATCTTGGAGTGGGATAGTAGCTTCAGTCCTGTGAAGCCCAAGTGCCCCATCCTATGGTGCCATAGTCATGCTTCTTCCTCTTCTTTTGTTCTCGCGAGACAAGCCGTCTCATGAGCATCCATCTTCAGCGTGAAGAGACGGTTCGCCGTCATGTTCACCTTCACTACCTCCTTCCCTTGATCATTCTTCATTTCTAGAGACCTATCCTTCATCTGCACGCAGTAGCCTCTCTCCACTAACTGCCCAATGCTCAAGATATTGGTCTTCAACCCTAGTACGTAGTACACATCATTCAAGTGTACTCTCTCCCCGTTCAGTTTCACAACAACCAGGCCCTTTCCTTCCAAGGAAATCTTCGAAGCATCCCCGAAGCTAACCTCACCCCCACTGGATTCAAGGTTAGAGAACATCTCCCTATCTCCACACATGTGGTTGCTCGCCCCTGTGTCCATGTAGCACACTTCATTCCTTCCTTCTTCTGCCCCTCGGTAGGTTAGAAACATCATTGGGTCTCCACCCCCAGCATCGTTCCCCTTGTTCCTAGCCACCGCATAATGGTTGGCTTCTGTCTTCCTCGGAGCCCAACAGTCATAGCTCATGTGCCCAAACTTGTTGCAGTTGTAACACTGAACTTGGGCTCTTCCTCCTCGACCTCTTCCTTGGTCTCTTCCTCTTCCTCTTCCTTCTTTCCAACCTCCTTGAGGTCGCTCCGCCTCTCTTTGGAAATCTTGGTTCCTTCCTTGGTCTCTACCTCCTCCTCTATCTCGGCCTCTGCCTTGGTGATCTCGGCCACGCTGGCCGCCTCCTCTTCCTGAGCTTTCCCCAAAGTTCAACTGGGTCTGTAGTGCTTTTCCCAAGCCACTCGCTTCTTCATCATCCTGCTGCATTCTGTACTCATGAGCTTGCAATGAGCCTACAAGCTCGTCTACAGTCATCTGGGTGAGGTCCTTCGACTCCTCGATTGCTACCACCACGTGTCGAAACTTCCTTGACATTGCCCTCAGGAGCTTCTCCATGAGACTCACATCATCTATCATCTCCATGTTTCTCTTCATCTCGTTTGTGAGCGTCCGCAGACGGGTCACAAAGTCTCCGACCTTCTCCGTGGCCTGCATCCTCAACAATTCATACTCGCCCCGGAGGGACTGCAGCTTCACTTTCTTCGCCTTGTCTACTCCTTGCATGGAGCGTTGCAATACTTCTCATGCTTCTTTTGAGCTCACAGCCTCCGAGATCTTCTCAAAGGTGGCTTCATCTACTCCTTGGTATAATGTGAACAATGTCTTCTTATCTTTCTTTCTTGCTTCCCTCAATGCTGTCTTCTGGGCATTGGTCAGCGCCGCTTCTGCTTCGGCAGTAAGCTCTTCATACCCGTCCTCAACTATCTCCCATAGTTCCTTTGAAGCGAGTAGTACCTTCATCTGAATACTCCAGTTTCCATAATTCGTCTTTGTCAACTTGGGGACTTGCCCCGGCATGGCACCTTCGAACTCCATCTCTCCTCTACTTCAAACCTTCCGAGTAACCGTAAAGGTTTCAAACCTCCCTCTGATACCACTTGTTGGAAACGTTAATAGGCTCACCCACGCACCACAAATTTCACAGCAAAGTAGTCGGCGAGACCGCCAATGCGAGACCGCCAAGTCGTGCGGTTACCAACTCGGCGAGACCGCACCCTCCTCTCGGTTAGCAGCCTCTACTCGCAAGGCGAGTCCTCCAGCGAGTAGCACCCTCTCGCAAGCTGCACTCCACTCGCGAGCTGCACTCCGCGAGACCAACAGGCGAGATAGCTACACCCTTGCGACTAGACCCCACACGAGAGTACACCAACCCGCGAGCACACCTCTCGCAACGAGATCGTTCACTCGCGAGTTGCACAAGCCGCGAGCTCCCTCTAGCGGCCAGTTCACCAAGCCGCTCGGCCTCTTTTCTAGCCGCCCGCCAAGTACACCACCAGCGCTGCAGCGCTTCTCTTTCTCTCTCTAAACAGGGACAAAAATTTCGGGAGCTTCTCTCTCTATTTTTCCAACAACATAAATAAGTACAAAGGGGGGTCTTTATATAGGCAAAGCAAAACACCCAAAACCTCTCTCCTAATAAATACAACTTTTCATCTACCCATTTATTACATTCTCTATCTCCCATACATTAAAAGTAAACATAAATAAATGCACTTCCACCAACCTTGTGGGGGCCCGGTCAACATGTCAAAGTCCAACAGTATGGGCCCGACCCTGTTGATGAGAATAACAAAGAACCCACAACACATGCATAACCACCGCGTCAAGACCGCTACTAAGAAAAAAAACAAGTTTTGAACAAAAAAAGTGAATGAAGTTCTTTAAATGAGGTTGGGCGTTCACGAACGATGATTCATCACCACCGCGTTCAAGACCGCTACCGCCGTGCCAAACGGAATCTTACTATTTTGTTACATGCAATTGCAAACATAAACATTTGTTAAGTTTCCCATAAATTGAAAATGCAGGGAACTTGGGAAATCTCATGCTGATGATTATTCCGGCAGTCTGTCGCGAGGACGGAAGTCCGTTTGGAGATGAGAGCAGTTGCCGCGTGCGCGGACTCTCTTATGTTTCCATGTCTATGGCGGTAACAAATTGCCCAGCGCAAAAGCTTTTGTTACGCTATTGTCATCAACTTGTCTGTAAAATGCAGTGTGCATGAATAATCCTGCAGCTTGGTGGTTTCTTCATATGGACGCACACCTACAGCCTCATGAAAAAAGACGGTGCCACATATGAGAAGCTAAAGAAAGAAATGTTGCCATCCATTGCAGATAAAAGTTCGAGCGATTGCGAAGAAGATCAGATGCCTCCTTCAAAGAAATCATCCGATGAATCCACAGGCAGCATGGTTGTAACTTGTAACATATAAACAATTGTTTTTTTTCTCCGAAGAATGTAAACAAAGTAGAATTGCTTATATATTCAGTTCTGAAACTCCATTTGTAGGTGGAACCACTGCTATCCGGCGGGAAGCCTAAGCCTCTCTGGAAGAAAATCTCAGAAACTCTTCATCAACTTGTGGAGGAACTAATCGAACCGCCAACAGTGGCTGCTGTAATACCTCCATCATGATAGTTTTTTTTTGCATTATTAGACGCTATTGATTCAAATGTCTAATCATCGCATTTTGTACGTTGCACCATAGTTTCGTAAATTGTTAGACGACAACAACAACAACACTCAAGCCTTTATCTCACTATAGTGGGGTCGGCTATATGGAACCTTTGTCGCCATTGTGCCCCATCTTTTGTCATAATCTCACTAATGCCTAAATACTGTTGGAAACGTGTATGGGTTCCTGCTACCTCGAAAAATCTCTAAGTACTCGGCGAGACCAACTTTGCAAGACCTCCAAGTCGCGCGGCTAGACCCCGGCGAGACCGCTACAAACCGCGCGGCCTCAAACCTCCTGGGCGAGTACCAAACCGCGCGGGCTCCTTTCCATCTATAGGCGAGTACCTCCTCTCGCGAGCGAGCTCGCACCACCACTCGCGAACACAACCAGGCGAGATCGCCTTCACCACCTCGCGCCCAAACCACCAGGCGAGCCTGCACCCCACTCGCGGTCCGCCTACTCGAGACCGGCTCCCGCGCGCGCCACCTGCGAGAGCTACACCAACCCTGCGAGCTCCCCCCTTGGCGAGATCACTCGAAACGCGAGTCACACAAAACCCGCGAGCTCCTTCTCTCGCTGCGCGCTCACCAGACCGCGCGGCTTCCACTTCTATTCGCCCGGTCAAAACTCAACTCGCCCGGCTAGCCTTCTAACCGCCCGGACAGAAACAATACTCCAGCGCTGCTGCGCTCCTCTCTCTCACTAAAACAAAAATATGGGAGCTTCTCTCACTAATTTCATCAATCTTCAAACATGTACAAGGGCGCCTTTATATAGGCAAAAAGGAAAAAAAGAAAAACTCTCTCATCATAAATACACAACTTCTCACCTACCAAATTAATGCAACCTCTCATCCACCCATTTAAAACAAACATAAAAGAAATGCCAACTCCAATACTGGTGGGGCCCGGTCACCATAATAACTCCAGCAAACTCCCCCTCAAACTTGGCAGCACATGCTGAGTTTGCCTTTGAGCTTCAGGAACGTGTCCACCTTCAATGCCTTGGTGAAGATGTCCGCGATTTGCTCTCCGGTCGGGCAATACACCACTTCCACGGTCTTCTGCTCCACTTGTTCACGGAGGAAATGATACCTCGTCTCGATGTGCTTACTCCTCCCGTGTAGCACCGGGTTCTTCGCTAGCTGGATGGCCGACATGTTGTCAACATACATTGTCATAGGCCCATCCTGCGGATGATGTAGTTCCTCCATGATGTTCCTCAGCCAGATCGCCTGGCAGGTACAGGCCGCTGCTGCTATGTACTCCGCTTCGCATGAAGACAAGGCAATCGTCGCCTGTTTCTTCGAACTCCATGAGAACACTCCCGTTCCCACATGAAAAGCATACCCGGAAGTACTCTTCCGGTCATTTACATCACCTCAATAATCGCTGTCCGAATACCCGACTAGCTTCAGCTCTTCACCAGTAGAGTACCTCAGGCCGTGGTCTCGAGTCTCATTCACATACCTCAGGATCCTCTTCGCTGCTGTGAAATGGTCCTGCTTGGGCTCCTCCATGTGCCTGCTTACTACCCCGACCGCATACATGATGTCCGGCCTAGTGAAAGTCAAATACCTTAGACTTCCGACCAGGCTCTTGAACATAGTTGGGTCCACCACTCCTTCCTTCGAGTCCTTGCTCAACTTCAGTCCTGGGTCGGCGGGAGTAGAAATGGGCTTGCTGTTCTCCATCCTGAACTTCTTCAGGATCTCCTCTGCGTACTTCTTTTGTGAAATGAAGATCCCATCTTCACTCTGCTTTACCTCCACTCCCAGAAAATAGTTGAGCTCTCCCAGGTCCGTCATCTCGAACTCCTTCTTCATGGTTCTCTTGAATTCTTCAAACATTACGGGGTTGTTGCCGGTGAAGATCATGTCGTCTACATATAGACATATGATCATCATGTCTCCACCCTTCTCCACCTTGGTGTATAAAGCGTACTCATAGGGGCACTTCTTGTAACCGTGCTTCTGGAGGTAGGCATCTGAAAGATATGGTACAATGTACCCAACAGCATCAATCCTCCCATTCCAGGCGCGAGCCCCCTGCTTCAAACCATATAGGGCCTTGTCCAGCTTGCACACTTTTTTCTCTTGTCCCTTCACGACGTATCCTGGAGGTTGTTCGATGTACACATCCTCTTCTAGGTAACCATTCAGGTAGGCAGAGACCACGTCCATCTGCATGATCTTCCACCCATGATGCGCTGCCAGTGCGATGATCATCCTGATAGTGTCGATTCTCGCCACTGGGGCAAAAACTTCATCATAGTCCACCCCTTGGACTTGCCGGTACCCCTTCACGACTAGCCGCGCCTTATGCTTCTCCACGCCCCCATCTTTGTTTTTCTTCACCTTATAGACCCATTTCACCCCGAGGGGTTTTTGGCCTACAGGTGGATCCACCAGCTTCCAGGTGTCGTTCTTCTTAATGGAGGCTATCTCCACATCCATAGCACTCCTCCAAGTTTTCTCTTTGGCTGCTTCCTCATAAGAGTATGGCTCAACATCTGCTAAAAGACAATATAAAGAAAAATTGTTAGCGGTTGGTGCCGTCTCCTCGTAGATCTCCTCCAACCTCCTCATCCGAGGTTGAGGACGATCCTCCTTGCTCCCGCTGGTACTTGCTCTACTGGAACCACCTCTACTAGTGCTTGCTCCACTAGAGTAGGGAGTGAGAGCTCCCCCTGGCTCCCTGCTGGGTGGTGATGGTGGCTCAGCTCCTCCCATCTCAGCCTCTGCTTCCTGACCATCCTCTTCTTCATCATCCTCGAAGAACATTCCTTTGATCCCTCTCGTTGCTTCATCCCAGCTCCAGCTACTTCCTTCTTCAAACACCACATCTCGTGAGATAATGGCCTTCTCCGTCTCCGGGTTGTACAACTTGTAAGCCTTGCTCGCAGGAGCGTAGCCTACAAAAATGCACTTCTCACTTCTATCGTCCAGCTTCCTCCTCCTCTGGTCCGGGATGTGAGCATAAGCTACACACCCGAAGACTCTCAGGTGCTTCACACTCGGCTTCCTCCCACACCAAGCTTCGAATGGAGTCTTGAACTTCACACTCTTGGTTGGGCAACGGTTTAGCAAGTACACCGCTACCTGTACTGCTTCCGCCCAGTACTTCTTTGGCAACCCCTTGCCCTTCACCATGCTCCTCGCCATGTTCATAATGGTTAGGTTCTTCCTTTCCACCACTCCGTTTTGTTGAGGCGAGTACGCCGCCGTCAGCTGGTGTGAGATCCCCCATTCTCTGCAGTAGTCATCAAACAGCTTAGAGGTGTACTCCCCTCCTCTATCTGTCCGGAGCACCTTCAGTGGTTGCCCAACTTCCTTCTCAGCCATCGCCTTGAACTCTTGGAACTTGTCCAGAGCTTCTGCCTTATCCTTCAGAAAGTATACCCAACACTTCCTACTGAAGTCGTCGGTGAACGTGATGTAGTATCTGCTTCCACCTATTGAAGTAGTCTCAAACGGACCAGCGATGTCCGAGTGAACTAACTTCAATGGCCTTGTTGCTCTCCGGGACTTGCCACCCTCGAAAGTTTCTCTCCTATGCTTCCCCTTCGTGCATGCCTCACAGACCCTTTGAGGAGGTGTGATCATAGGCAGCCCTTCCACCATCTTAGATCCAGACAACAGCTTCAGGCCTGTGAACCCCAAATGCCCCATCCGGTGGTGCCACAGCCAAGCTTCCTCCTCTTCTCCTGTCTTCGCAAGACATGCCGTCTCTTGGCATCCAAACTTAGAGGGAAGAGGCGGTTCGTCGCCATCTTCACTCTTACCACCTCTCTTCCTTGGCTATCCTTCATCGCTAAGGTGCTATCCCTCAACAGGACGCGATATCCCTTCTCCACCAGCTGTCCAAGACTTAGGATGTTACTCCTTAAGCCCGGTACATAGAAGACGTCGTTGATGAGCACCTCCTTCCCATTCATCGTCACCGCGATCACTCCTCTTCCTTCCACAGAGATCTTCGAGGCGTCGCCAAAACTGACATCTCCTCCATTCGGCTCAAGGCTGGTGAATAGCTCCTTATCACCACACATGTGGTTACTTGCTCCAGTATCTAGGTACCATACTCCATTCCTCCCTCCTGCAGCGCCTTGGATAGTAAGGAACATCATCGGGTCTCCACCCGTGTTGCTAGCCTCCGCATAGTGGTTGGCTTCACCACCTTTCCTGGGAGCCCAGCAGTCGTAACTCATATGTCCAAACTTGTTACAGTTGTAACATTGAGTTTGGGACATATCTCTTCCTCCTCTTTGACTTCTTCCCTGGTCTCTTCCCTGTCCTCTGCCTTGACCTCTGCCTTGGCCTCTTCCTCTACCTCCTGCATCTTGCCTCCAACCATGATGTTGCTCTACCGCTCCCTGGTTGAACTGATTTCTTCCAAAGTCTCTTCCACCTCTTCCTCCTCTACCTCTGCCTTGGTAGCCTCGACCACGCTGGCCTCCTCCTCTTCCTGAACTCTCTCCAAAATTGAGTTGAGTCTGAAGTGCTTTCCCCAAGCCACTCGACTCCTCCTCATCTTGCACCATCCGATACTCATGTGCTTGTAGCGAACCTATCAGTTCATCCGCCGTCATCACTGTGAGGTCCTTCGATTCTTCGATGGCCACCACCACGTGTCGGAACTTCTTAGACATAGAACGCAGGAGCTTCTCCATGAAGCTGACCTCGTCTATCGTCTCCCCGTTTCTCTTCATCTCATTTGTGATCGTCCGCAGACGGGTCACATAGTCGCCAACCTTCTCTGAACCCTGCATCTTCATCACTTCATATTGACTCGAAGGGACTGCAGCTTCACCTTCTTTGCCTTATCGACTCCCTGCATGGAGCGTTGTAAAATCTCCCATGCCTCCTTCGAAGTCTCGGCGTCCGAGATCTTCTCAAACGTAGCTTCATCCACCCCTTGGTACAAGATGAACAATGCCTTCTTGTCCTTCTTCTTAGCTTCTCTCAGTGCTGTCCTTTGTGCGTTCGTCAACGCGGCTTCTGCTTCAGCAGTCAGCACCTCCACACCAGCCTCTACTACCTCCCACAACTCCTTGGAGGCTAGTAGTACCTTCATCTGGATGCTCTAGTTCCCATAGTTGGTCTTCGTCAACTTGGGAACTTGCCCCGGCACGGCACCTCCAAACTCCATCTCTCCCCTACTTCAAATCTTCCGAGGGTCCGAACCTCCCTCTGATACCACTTGTTGGAAACGTGTATGGGTTCCTGCTACCTCGAAAAATCTCTAAGTACTCGGCGAGACCAACTTTGCAAGACCTCCAAGTCGCGCGGCTAGACCCCGGCGAGACCGCTACAAACCGCGCGGCCTCAAACCTCCTGGGCGAGTACCAAACCGCGCGGGCTCCTTTCCATCTATAGGCGAGTACCTCCTCTCGCGAGCGAGCTCGCACCACCACTCGCGAACACAACCAGGCGAGATCGCCTTCACCACCTCGCGCCCAAACCACCAGGCGAGCCTGCACCCCACTCGCGGTCCGCCTACTCGAGACCGGCTCCCGCGCGCGCCACCTGCGAGAGCTACACCAACCCTGCGAGCTCCCCCCTTGGCGAGATCACTCGAAACGCGAGTCACACAAAACCCGCGAGCTCCTTCTCTCGCTGCGCGCTCACCAGACCGCGCGGCTTCCACTTCTATTCGCCCGGTCAAAACTCAACTCGCCCGGCTAGCCTTCTAACCGCCCGGACAGAAACAATACTCCAGCGCTGCTGCGCTCCTCTCTCTCACTAAAACAAAAATATGGGAGCTTCTCTCACTAATTTCATCAATCTTCAAACATGTACAAGGGCGCCTTTATATAGGCAAAAAGGAAAACAAGAAAAACTCTCTCATCATAAATACACAACTTCTCACCTACCAAATTAATGCAACCTCTCATCCACCCATTTAAAACAAACATAAAAGAAATGCCAACTCCATACTGGTGGGGCCCGGTCACCATAATAACTCCAGCAAATACATCATGTCTTTCCATGCAGTTTCATTCCAAGTCTTTATTGGTCTACCCCTCCCTCGTTTAACATGCCTAGTGACTAGACTCTCACAACGCCTAACAAGTGCCTCTAATGGCCTCCTTTGTACGTGTCCAAACCATCTTAGACGATCTTCTCGCATCTTCTCTACAATTGGTGCCACTCCTGTCTTATCTCTGATACTTTCATTCCTAATTTTATCCAATCTTGTGTGTCCGCACATCCACCTAAGCATTCTCATCTCCGCAACTCCCATTTTTTGCTCACGCACACAATTCACTGCCCAACACTCAGAACCATAGAGCATCGCGGGTCTAATTGCAGTACGGTAAAACTTGCCCTTAAGTTTTAGTGGTCTTAAATTGTTAGAACTTATAAAATCTTATGATGTTTTGCAGATGATCGGATTTGCGGTCGGTGCAATTCCCTGGCTAAAATCGCTAATAATCGGAGGGAGTGCTCCTCTCAGAGTAATACAGGACTCTCTTCAGATGCTTGGGTGAGCTTCCATTAACTTTTCTCTTTATTATTTGACCAAGGATAATTTGGTTTTATGCAAAGGAAAATCTACAAGAAATCAACACATTCCCAAATTTCAAAATATTTAACTAATTTGGGATGAAGGCTGTTGTTGCTGTTGTTGCCATGATGATTGTGTGTGAAAAATTTAAAGTTTGGGTGGAAAGTGGAGTTGAAAATCCATGTAGAAAATTTTAGGGTATGTTTGGCACTGTGGCGGAGTTCTTGAACGAGATGGTTATGAACAGTTGTTCGTGAGTGCCCATCTTCATCTAAGAAACTCCATTCACTTTTATGATCAAAATTAGTTTTTTTTCTTGGTGACGGACCACGCATATTTTACAAAGTTAGCGTTTTTGTCCAAACTCAACGGAGCAAACTGCAGGGCTCATTCAATCGGCCATAGATTGGATGGTTATGTTCGAATACAATAATATCATAGTAGACGCTAAAAGTCCTATGCATCAGTGGACGTGTTGAGAATATAGTTTAAGACCGAGAGACTCGTGTAATCTCTTGCATTTAATATATAGATCATCGGTATCTTGACCATAAAAGTTCACCTGAAATTCATTTTCTTGTAATCAGAAGTATTTTAATTTAGATGAATTAAATTTTGCAGTTATAAGCTTACTCAAATTTTTTTTCATCTGAAATGAGATGTATATATATGCAGAGATGGAACACTGCCTTGCACAACTATTATTCTTGGAGGAAATCTTACCAACGGTAGGATTTAAAATCCTGCCTGTATCTTTTCCATCTGAGATGAAAAAGTTTCATTTTTTTCTTAATTTTTGTTAGTTTGTTTTATGGGCAAAATCAGGTGTGAGGAAATCAGCGCTGAAGCCTTCAGTGATACTAGCAATAGCAATAGTGAGATATGTAGCTCTTCCAGTATCAGGGATTGCTGTGGTTAAGGCTGCAGGTGTGCTTGGCTTTCTTCCACAAGATCCACTTTTTCACTATGTGCTTCTCACTCAGTTCACTCTTCCTCCTGCTGTCGGCATCGGTACGTCGATGCAGCGTTGCTTCTCATGTTATTTCTTCTTGCATTTTTCTAGTATAAAAGCCGTTTAGGGTCAGTTCGTTTGGGCGGAATTGAGGACCTAGAATTAGAATTGAAGGTCATTTTCAATTGAATTTGACATCCAATTCTAATCCGGAAGGTTCAGTTCCACCAAATCGAAATGGAGCCTTAAGTGAATTTGAACTTACCCTTCATGAATCACAGACATTTGTCTTCCCGTGTTGACCCGCATCCACATCAAATAGGCATCATCTTGCCAATGTTAGACCGCCTGATACGTGCAATATCAAATCACAGCATATATTGCACGTATCCGGCTGTCCCGACTGCGGAGTTTGCGGTTTATGAACACGTCCTTGGATGCATCTTCTTATCCATCATCCAGCCTAATCACGGAGATCGGGTTAGAGCTAAAGCTTCCAAATTAAGTGTTGAACCGGGCTATTGACACACACCCAAATCAATTTATTCTTTGGTTCGAGTCAAATTTGGCACATTATTCTTGATAGCTTTTTTTCTTCTAAATTTCTTATTATATAATATTCAGTTCAACTCAGCCAGATTCATTTATAAAAATTTTTAATCAAATTATGATTCTTAGATAATAATAATACTGTTAGAACTGTAAAATGTATTATATAAAAGAGTAACCCTTGGGGTCTACATATAGGTGAAGACAAGGAGAGAGAGAACACCACAGGCGGTGTGGGACTAAATCTAAATACGATAAAGAATTAATTACAATAATAATTAACAAATACTAATAATAATAATAATTTGATGTGCAGGTGTGATGGCTCAATTATTTGGAGTTGGGCAGGAGGAAAGTTCTGTGATCTTCTTGTGGTTATACTTAGCTGCTGCCTTATCCCTCACCGTATGGTCAACAGTTTTTTTGTACATTATGTCATAGTATACATACAAAGGGTACATTTTAGGGTTTTATTATTATTATTTTTTAAATTTTTAATTGAAATATAATTGTAGTTTTATTGTTTTTTTAGATATATATATATATATATATATATATATATATATATATATATATATATATATATATATATATATATATAGTGTTGGGAAGCTGTTGAGATATTAGGATGTCTAGAGCCTGAAGCAGCAACTATGTACACTTCTCCTGTTGTAAGAGAATATTAAAGATTGTCAAGTAATTACTGTATAATTGCGCATTTTAATGTTATCATTTCATTTTGGGAACCCTCATAAATTATTTTTATCTTCAAAATTCTTTTTTAACATTTATTAAATAAATTCCTAAACCTCAGTATCATGTTCAGAATATGAGCTAGCATTATAAATCTGTGGACTTCCTAAATGATATATATAGCCAAAACTCCCCCTGTATGATTGCACTCACTTAGGCTCTGTTTGGGGGACTTATTTTCACCGGTCAGGCGGTTACGACCGCATAAACCGGACCGGTGAAAATAAATCCCCCCCCGAACAAAACCTTAGTCTACGTCTAGAACATGGCACAAAAAATAAACAGGACTTTGAAACCCATATATACGAGAAAGAAAAATTGTTTTCTTCCCGGTGAAATAAACAAAAGCGTTTAAAGAACCAGAAAATAATCAAGATTCATTGATGGATAACAACTAGCGAATGCGTCATTCATTTATGGATTTGGATCGCCTGGACTTCGTATGGAGAACTTCAGGGTGGAGTTCGATCTAACGCGTGAGAGCGATTCATCTTGTTAATCCTACGGCGAGATGGATCCAGGCGCTAAAAGACAAAAATGAACAGCAAAAGGTAATAAAAATAAGTTTTTAAAAACGGGAAACCTCGCGCGTTGGATTTCAATCCAACACGCGAGATGGATCGAACTCCAGTATGGAGTTGTCCGTACGAACTCTAGGGGATCCAAATCCTTCATTCATTGCCCTCTCATAAATTTGTAGGTCCGCCCGGAAACTTTTAGGCTCAATTTACCTAAAAACATCGCTTTTGAACCGGCCTGAATTTGTTTTTTAAAAATGGGTGAATGCAACTATGAGAAGAAAAATTTACAATTCTTAGTCATTTGGACTTGGTTATTGGTCTTTTTGTTTCAACATAAAAAATTTCTCTTGCATGATCGGAAATGAGTAAAAATTCTGTGAAATTAAAGGCGAGTAAAGTTTCGTTTAGCACGGAGGTGACCGTTGTGAACGCGATGGTTATGGGCAATTATTTGTGAACGTCCGACCTCACTTAATGAATTGTTGTGAGAAATGAAGTGAAAAAACCAAAATCACACAACCACAAACAAAATAACACAATGCGATTTGCATGGTTCGGCGAGAAACGCCTACGTCCACGAGGAGAGGCTATTTACTATCACCAATGAGAAAGAAAAAAAGAGGTTAATATAATATTACAACTCCCCATACTTTCAACTCACAAATAAGAACCCTAATCCTTTTTATATTTGTAGGAAAAATTAGGATAAATCCAAAATGACAAAAATACTCTCTCAAACCAACAATCTTCACCTCATTTCTTATTTAAAACAAAATAAATATGAGATGACACAATAAACATCAACACAAAATCGGTTGCACCAAGGTGACTGCTTACGCACCCCTCTCCTACGGGATCAAGCCACATGTAGTTCTTCAAAAGTGCCCCTCGAGGACTCAGATTTGAGCATAAATCAGGGTAGGAATGCAAACAGTGTCAAACTTCACCCAACATCTTCATCAATCGAATCTATAATAACAAACACAAAATACAAAAAAGACATGTTGAGACAAAGCGATTTTTTTGACATATTCTCATTAATATATAACAAATTTTAGGAGGGACTTAGTGATTTACCAAAGCATAAATCAGAGCAGGAATACCAGGAGGAGTGGGCGTTGTTTGCACTGAATCCGACGAGTGCGGCAGTGGATTCGTCGGGTAGCTCTCCTAAGTAGTCCATGTGTAGTGTAGAGCATGTGATCCAACCAACGACTGAGGATATGAGATTCGAAGGAGTCCAGGCATAATATCTCCGATAGAGGGAGAGACGGCGACAGAGGAGGAGAAATCTAGTTCTCTTAGCGGCTCAGGGCTGGTAGAGAGAGCCCTCGCTGAGGAGAGTCATGGTGCATGGAGGGCTCGGGAAGGGCGTCTGGTGGGTGGGGGGTGGGTGGGGGGCTCGACCGACTACTTAGGAGAAGACATCATTTTTGGCGGGGTGGGGGGGGGGGAGGGTATATTTGGGTTGCCACTAGTCTAATATGGGCTGCCCTTAACAATCACTATGTATTTTTATCTACTTGGGAACTCGCATTATTGGGCTAAACATTATTTGGCTTAGAAGTACATGATTCTCTTTATTTGGAGCAAAACTTGACCCGGCTAGATGGGTTCGGAACCAATAAAACCCACGAAATCCATCATGCAGCGGGTCCTGCTGCGAACAATGTGGTGTGCACTTAACAGTTTTGCGCGGGACCATTGCACGACGTATTCTCATTGGTCCACGACTTTGTCGGGGACACCGACAAAAAAATATCATAAATTTTGAACCTCAAATTGAAGTAGATTTCTTGATCAAAATTATTCCTCACTTTATTTAAAAATGTACATAATTTTTTATTTTAAAAAAATATGTGATTACTAAACTCTGAAGCCAAGATTAAGAATGGACAGTGAAATGGATATTATCCATTTGAGTCCAAATAAAGAGGATCCAGATGCAACTTAGTTCTGGGTCCGGGGGTGGTGCAGTGCAGGAAATGCACTGCACCGTGCAGTGCGCGAGATCTGACGGGTGCGAGTGCATCTCAGCTCGCGCCGAGATCCGTGCACGCTTTGATCTCTTGCGCACTGCTTTGATCTCTTGTGTGGAGAAAAGGAAAAAGGTGAGGCCGCCGGCACCACGTTCTTGTCGTTGCTGTTTTTGATACTGCCGCCGCCGGAATCGAAAAAAAAGGGCCAGGCATCGTGGAGTTTCCCGTCGTTGACTGAAACGGGAGAAAGGGGACGCCGCTGGTATCCAGATCGATCGATTCACCGCTGAAGAGAAAGATCCAGCGACGTTGTTTCGTCACTGCAGAGATTGATTCTCACCGTTGCTGATTTTGTGATCGTCAATGTAAAAGGCATGGAGAAGAAACTGCACCATTCATTGATTTGGAGAGAGTGCAGGTAGCTCAGGCCCTAAATTGCTCATCTTCACTTCTCCTAATCGGCTCCAAGAGGAAACTGCACCATTCAGCTTCATCCATCGATCTGGGCTTGAGTTTTTCCTAGATCTATTTCTCTGCTGATTTATCACTTAGGGAGAAGGTGAGTGCAAGCAGCTGATTGGACGAAACTGCTACTTTGGAAACAAGATGATGAAGGGAAATAATTTTTCCTCCCCAGTTCCGATGATAAAATTGGAGAAATTCACGGCGACCGAGTTCAACGACTGGAAGTTGAATACGCAATTTGGGATGAAGTATCTGAACGTGTTCTACACAGTTCAGTCTGATCGTGCTGACGTTTTGGGGACTGACGATGAAGCCCAGTGAATTGCTGATGAGGACTTCTGCCGCGACTACCTGCTGAACTGCTTGTCCTACAGCCTGGCGAAGACGTACATCAAAATGAAGACCGCCAAGGAAATCTGGGAGGCACTGGAAGAGCACTTCAGGCAAGAGGAGGATCTGTCCAAGGCACACCTGGTGGACAAATTCCACTCCTTCATGTTCGACGAGGAGAAAGCGATTCTCCCTCAGGTATCGGATTTTGAAGCTTTAGTAGATTCTTTACATAGTGAGAACATTTCTCTGCCAGACAGTTTTGTTGCTGGCACGATTATTTTTAAACTGCCCTCTACATGGTACAACTTTAAAACTGAAATGTACCGCAAGAAGATGCAGGTCGGTCTTAATGACCTCAAGCGATTTATCCGCATTGAGGATGAAAATAGGATTCGACATGCTTTAGAAACTGTTAGCAAGCAGAAGGCTGCAGGTAACATGCTTCTTAGTTCTAAACGCGTGCCGAACCCTAAGAGGACTAGACCCTCCCATGGTAGCTCCCAAGTTGCAGGCCCTAACAAACGCAACAAAAAATTCAAGGGCAAGTGTTTCAACTGCAACAAGTGGGGACACACCACATCTGATTGCAGGCTCCCTAAAAGGGAAAGAACCAAAGCACCACAGGATGGCAACCAAGCCAATATGGTTAGCCAAGCTGAGCCTTCCGACTTTGTTGCAATGGTCGGAAACGCTACGACCAACACGGAGTGGTACTTGGATTCGGGGGCGACGTGCCACATTTGCAACAATTCTGCTCTCATGACAGGTCTCATTACTGTGAAAGAGTCTGTGACGGTGGCCAATGGCGACACAGCTGACGTACTGAAGGTGGGGAACGCAACCTTGCTGCTGTCCTCAGGTAAGTCTTTAATTTTAAAACATGTCAAATTTATTCCTTCAATAGCTGCTAACTTAGTGTCTATTAGTATATTATGTGATGCTGGTATGCCATTTACTTTTTGTAGTGGTAGAGTAACACTGTTAGTTAACTCACACTATTTTGGATGTGCATACGTCCAAAATAGGATGTACCGACTAAGTCTAGCAAACGAAGTAGTTCAAACAAACTTAGTTAGCCCTAAGACTCTACATGAGAGACTAGGACACGTGAACTATAGGAAAATGTTCCAAATAGCTAGAACTCACCAGATCACATTAGACACTAAGTCACAGCCTGAGAAATGTGATGTGTGTGCTCAGACCAAGATCACTAGGAAACCTTTTAGTGCGGTTACTAGGAGCACAACACCCCTAGAGCTTATACATTCCGATATATGTGACTTTAAAAGTTTTGTCACCAGAGGAGGAAGGAAGTATATGATCACATTTATAGATGACTGCTCTAGGTTCTGTCACATCTATCTTCTTAAAACTAAAGATGAAGCGTTTGAAAAGTTTTGCCTTTTCAAAACCAGGGTAGAAAATCAACTAGACATGAGAATTAAGAGGTTTAGAAGTGATAGAGGAGGAGAATACATGTCCAGTGAGTTCCGGGGTTTCCTTGCCTCTCAAGGGATCATAGCAGAAACCACTGCTCCTTACTCACCCCAATCGAATGGTATAGCCGAGCGGAAAAATAGAACGTTAACAGAGATGTTGAACTCTATGTTGTTCACTGCTGGCATACCTACTTCCTATTGGGGAGAAGCAGTTTTAACTGCAAATAACATTCTGAACAAAGTCCCCCATGCTAAGTTAGACGTCACACCCTATGAGCTTTGGTTTAAGAGACCCCCGACATTGACTAAACTTAAGACCTGGGGCTGCATAGCCTATGTCAGGGTCTCTGACCCTAGACGGTCTAAACTTGGACCTAGGACTAACACGTGTGTCTACTTAGGTTGTGCTGAAGATAGTGCTGCAGATAGATTCTTAGACTTGTCTAATAATATAATTATTGAATCTAGGGATGCTGTGTTCTTTGAGGATAAGTTCCTTAAGGATAAGAACCTGACAATCTCAGGTATGCAAGCAACTATTACTGAGGAAGAACCTGAATCAGTACCGAGCACCTCCTATTCAGTCCCGGTAGACAATAATGTCCTAGAGTCTAGACGGACTTCGATGAGAGAGAGAACTCCCAGAACCTTCAGTAGTGATTTTGTCACTTACCATGTTGAGGCTGATCCATCCACCTATAAGGACGCGATGAGATCAAGGGATTCCCTACTCTGGAAAGAGGCTATTGATGAAGAGATGAACTCTTTGCTTCAGAACAACACCTGGATGTTGGTTAATAAGCCAAAAGGGGCTAAAACTATAGGGTGTAAGTGAGTTCTGAAAAAGAAGTTCAATCCTGATGGTAGCGTAGCTAAGTATAAAGCGCGCCTGGTGGCTAAAGGTTTCACACAAGTTAGTGGGGTGGATTACTTTGATGTATATTCACCAGTGTGTCACTTAGCAACCATTAGGATAATCTTTTCTATTGCGTTTATTGAGAACTCTATTGTTCATCAAATGGATGTTAAGACTGCGTTTTTGAACGGAGATCTGACTGAAGAGATATACATGAGCCAACCTGAAGGTTTCATAGTTCACGGTCACGAAAGTAAGGTCTGTAAGTTGATCAAATCGCTATACGGACTTAAACAAGCACCAAAATTATGACATGAGAAGTTTGACTATAGTGTAAGGAACATGGGATTCCTGTCGAGTCTCTCGGACAAATGTCTTTACATACGTCATAGATCGAACAACGTCGCTATAATATGCTTGTATGTTGATGATATGCTGATTCTTGGTTCTGATCAATCCGTGGTGGATGACGTTAAGTCAGAACTAATGCAGACGTTTAGCATTAAAGACCTAGGTGTAGCTGAGACTATACTAGGCATGCAAGTGAGCTTTGGGAAAAATGACATTTCCCTAAGTCAAAGCCACTACATAAAGTCCTTGTTGGACACGTGGGGATACAGTGAACGTAGAGCAGTGGAGACACCTTACGATTATAATAATCGCTTGAAGCCCAATGATGGAGCTACGGTTAGACAGTCAGATTATGCTAAACTGATTGGTAGTCTCATGTATGCTATGGTCTGCACAAGACCTGACATAGCCTTTACGGTCAGCATGTTAAGCAGATTCACTAGTAATCCTAGCCAAGACCATTGGGATGCCCTCGATAGGCTGATGCGATACCTAAAGCACACCCAAAAGTATGTTTTATGTTATCATGGACATCCTCTAGTGTTGGAAGGATATTCTGATGCATCATGGTGCTCAGAATTAAACGACAGCAAGTCCACTATTGAATTTATATTCACACTAGGAGGAGCAGCTGTAGCCTGGAAGTCCAAGAGACAATCATATATTGCATTGTCTTCTATGGAATCCGAACTCTACGCTCTAGCTTCAGCAAGAGAAGAAGCAGAGTGGATAAGAGATTTGATGATGGACATTCCATTGTCAAGCCTGAAGTTGAGTTCTGTTGCAATCTACTGCGACAATCAGGCTACTAAAACGATTGCTACGAACACGTTGTTCAATAGCAAAAGAAGGCAACTACAGATGAAACAAGCCTGGTTGACCTCCTTTACGAGTCAAGGGATTGTGAACCTCGTTGATGTGAGGTCAAAAGATAATGTTGCGGACGCCTTAACAAAAGGCTTAAATAGAGTTCTCACCATTAAAACATCGGGGAAATGAGATTAAAGTTCATAGAAATATGAAACTTCCTCCTATGTTTATGTTTTTATAGTAAGAACATATAGTCGCAACATTCAAGCATCTAATAACAGACTGAAAACCCCAAATAATTTCTTAATGAAAGCCCAAGATGGTTAGATGCTAGTCATTCCACACCTGATGACTTAACATCTTTCTCGTTGTAAGCTGATTTGAGAATTATTTAACTGAGAATAGAAAGTCGTTGTGTGTGTTAATCTAACATTAGTGATCATAGCACATTATTCCACATTTGATAATGTTGCAAATGACGGTGTGCCAAGTCATATGATGAGGTACATAGTGGTCACTAATGCGTAAGATAACAACGTTTGATCTATTAAAATCAAAACTTGACTGGTCCTAGCTAGACTGGATAGAGATGCTGACAGTGTTACTTCACTACTGCTACAAGTGCTAAGCTCATTTAGGTAGAGCTAGTTTACTTTGATACGTCACTGCATATGTTTATGAATTCATAGAGTCTGACTCATGAAATTCCTTGCAGGCACTGGTGAAGATGGAGGAGAGAAAGTGGAATTTGACATAAATGATGATGATCTACTCTCTGAGTAGAATTGTTACACGTTGATCTATAATCATTTTTTGTTTTTCAGACTTATTTGATATGGAGTAGCACATTTATATTTTTATGATGTATTATGTTATTGTTTTAAACTCATGTTTGTGTTTTTCTTTAAAACTGTGCTAACTCTTATGTAATGTGTAAAGTCGGAAATTTATTTTGATATTCTCCACTTTCTGCACTCCGAAACGTACACGTTATTTGTCACAAATATAGGAGGAGATTGTTAGTGTATATTTGGACTAATAACGGGTTCGGAGGCATAACGGGTCAGTTCGGACACGTGTAGATCCGATACCCGTAGAAACTCCTTGGGTTTTCCTATTTATACCCGCCTAGGGGCAACGGGCAGAAGATTCCACTTTGATGCCCATTCGGATGCTTCGAGCAACACACACAAGATGTGCACGCATCTCAACGCACTCGCGTCCATTAGATTGCACTTTATGGTAAAGTGCAGCGGATCTCGTCCGTCCGATTTCTTGCACTTTACCTCCCCCGGACCCCTTAGCTCTAGAGTTAGTTTTTATTAGACCCATGCCCCTGAGGCCCTGACTCCAAAGTAAACCTATTGGGCCTAGCAACATTTGGGCCTAGTTTTTACGACGAGCTAAATAGTAATGGGCTAAACTCTCTCGAATCATTTGGACCCTAAATCCTAAACATAATGCTTACGGATGGATTCAAAAGAGGCCATTGGGATACGGGCATCCATTATTTTGTGAGATTTGTCATAGGCATACCATGTTTTTTGCTATTCACACACCAGTCAATGTTATTAGCACACCATTATGAGTTATTTGTACACCAATTTGTGCTATTCACACGTCAAAGCACTATTCTTTGTGGCATCAATTTTTGATGTTCTCCTCAATGATTATGTTGCCCTCTCTTCTGAGAATCTTCTCACACTCAATACCTCATAAAACTAGGCCCTCTTTTTTGGGAATTCGTCTGCTAGTCCGCACCCGATACCCATCTCAATCGGCAGAAATCGGCCGTATATGCATATGGCCCTACATGCGAGAAGTTTTCTCTCGGATCCTAGAGGTCACCGATCCTGCATCTGTATCAGTATCATTGAAATGTTGGATCATAGCGATCTCAGTTTTTCTTAGTAGCTTCTGCCGCCAATCTCAGTTCTTCACAATTCTCTCATGCTTCCAACATAAGCCCCTTCTTTTCTGGCCACCAACTTCTTCACCTCCAGCCAATCTCTTGATCTAAGATGCCGTGTTATTCCTTAATTTTTTTTTTCAACCGATTGAAGATCCGATTGAGAAATTTAAGTCCTCATCAAACCAGAAGTTTTTTCTTGGTCATACGTTTGATGTATTGTTTGGTGTAGCAATCTACTGCAATTTTTTTGCTCCAACTATCCAGGGTCCACATTGTCACCAAGAATTTTTACTAATGAAGTCAAGATCTCAGCTTTACCTACAAATGGCTGAGGTCTCAACTCAAAAATTTAGAATGTATAAGATAGAAGGTTACCTATTCGTAAGCGACCACGAAAACAGAGGGCAAGGAGAACAAAATACTAATTTGTTGCTTGATGATGTGGTCATGTTACATTGTGGTGGTCATACTGCATACCCAAGTGTGCATAGGAACTCCCCCTCCTAAGCCAAGTGTCATGCTATGTGAGAGGGAGAAGAAAGCTCACGTGTCACACTAGAGAGCTCGCGAGTTCTAAGCGAGGTCTTTTGCAGGCTGATGACACTGCCTCTTGTAATTGGCTCCGCTCAAGATAGTCCATTAATGCTCATCAAGTGTGGAATGACCTTATATAGTATCTCCAGCGTAGAGTCGTTACACTCTAGTGACACGAAACCCAAAGGGTCGTTCCGAATCGGGCCTGACACGCGCAAACATAAAACTAAATATCGTAACAATCTCCTCCTATGTCCGCGGTGAGACCAACGTCGGAAAAGGGTTGGTGTGAGTAAAGTTCAACCAGAATTCGACTCAATACACAACCGTGTCCACAACATCTATCAAAATAAATTGGACTTAAAAAAAATAGAAGTTAGTATGCACACATAACAGTAAAGCATAAACTCAGCAGCAACACATCAAAGTCAAAAGTACAATCAGAGAATCAGGTACTAACACACCTAGTGTCTCATGATCAACTAAAGAGCAATAGAAATAGTCCAAACAACATATGAACAGAAAAGAGAGCTAAACAGTGTTCTAAACCAAAGGCAAAAAACCAAGCAAACACTCTAGAAATCAGCATCCAGCAGGTCATCCTCCTCTGGATCCCAACCGACAAGTGCGCATCCATCAACAACAGCTCCTGTAATTTCCAACAGAGAAGTTCATTCAGAATGAATTCAAACTTGGAAAATGTACAAGTATCTAGTTCTACTTATATGAACGTAGTACAGTATGAGGAAGCATGTGTATAGTATTTAGGTTCTACCTCAAAATCCATTATCTATTTTCAAAGAAACGATGTAATGGACTTCTGGACACCGCAGCCGTATCTGTGTTCCTATATGGAATGTCACGGTTACTGTTCTTCTAAAGTCAATTGGAACTCATCAAATGTGAAATGAAACCAATAAACAGAAAAAGAGCCAAACCTAGTCAGATTGTGTTATCAAATGTGGAATAACATTCTCCTCCTAGATAAGGAAGACGAACCTAGTTGAAGTTATTAACATCAAACATGGAATGAAACAACTCACCAGATTTGTACTCAGCAACCCCGAACATCCGCAGAGCACAACACACTTGCTTTGACAAAGGAAAGTGAAAAAAATAAAAAACATTTGCACTAAGGCAGAACTGAGTCGTCTAACCTTGAACTAAGACTGAACTTAAATCACCTTGAGTCTCATTTCCCTCACTGTTTTGATTGATCGGTCTTTAGACATTACTTTCGTCAGTGGATCAGCCAGATTATCCTTCGATCGCACATCGATCAAAGTGATGATGCCTTGTTCTTTCAGATAATTCAGTAGAGCGTGTCTCAGTCGTACATGTCGCCTCTTAGTATTCAAAAGGACATTTTCTTCACGACTTGGACTGCTGCTTGATTATCACAATACATGCTCAAAGAATTGATTTGAAGTCTAGACAAGGGAATGTCTTGAATCAAATTTCTAATCCAATCTGCCTCTTTGCCAGCTGAGGCTAAGACAAACAACTCGGCTTCCATTGACGACAAGTCTATACAAGTCTGTCTTTTTGATTTCCAAGTGACTGCAGCGCCACCTAAAGTGAAAAAAAATCCACTGGTGGACTTGTTGTTCCCAACTTCTGAACACCAGGAGGCTTCAGAGTATCCTTCCAACGTAGGAGGGTAACCAGTGTAGCATAGAACGTAATCTTTAGTACCTTTCAGGTACTTCATCAGCCGATCTAAGGCATCCCAATGCTCTTTGCCTGGACAACTAGTAAAGCGACTCAGCATGCCAACAAAAGAAGGCAATGTCTAGTCTTGTACAACTTGTGACATACATGAGACTACCAATGATCTTTGAGTCTTTATTTGGTCAACGTTGGTCCCTTCATTCGGACTCTACTTGACATTTGGATCAACTGGTGTTTCAACAGACCTACAGTCTTTATAACCCCAGGTAGTGAGAATCTGCTCAATATAATGAGCTTGACTTAGAGTGACACGTCCCTTGTCTACTATAACATTCATACCTAATAGGGTATCTATGGGACCAAGGTCTTTCATGTCAAATTCTTTCGCGAGAGCGGATTTAGTATCCCTCACTACGATAAGATCTGACCCCAGAATCAACATGTCATCCACATATAGGCATATGATGATTGTTTGATTTGACATCGAGCGGTAGTAGAGGCACTTGTTTGAGAAACTGGACTGAAATCCAACGCTCTTTACCACTTGATCAAATTTGATGTGTCACATCTTAGGTGCTTGTTTAAGCTCATAGATCGATTTATCGAGCTTACACACTTTGTCTCTTAGATCCTTATGTATATAACCTTCAGGTTGTGCCACATAGATCTCTTCATCAAGCTCTCCATTTAAGAAGACAGTCTTTACATCCATCTGATGAACTATAAAGTTCTCGATAGAAGCTATGCCAAGAAGTATCCTTATAGTGGATATGTGACATATATGTGAATAGACGTCAAAATAGTCAATTCCCCCTGTTGTTTATAACCCTTAGCTACTAGACGTGCTTTGTATCTGGCTATAGACCCATCACTGTATAATTTCTTCTTCAGTACGATCAAGAGGGTAACCACCCACTAACCCACTACTTTAGTGGTGGGGCCCGCCATGATCCCCCCGTAGAGGCTATAAAAGGGACCCCAGGGCCTCTTCATTCGGGACCTTTTCTCTTCTCCGGGTTGTCTTCTTCTTCCTCAGGAGAGAGCTCGTCTGCCTCCTCCCCCGAGTCGGCCTCCTGTCGCCGTGAACCACCGGCAGCCACCAGCGGCCACTAGCGGCCACCAGCGCTCCACCAACATGCCATCAAAAGGAAAACACCCAAGTCCCCAAAAAGCAGAAGGAAGAAGGCAACCGTTGCCAACAAGTATACGCGACCGCATGGCCAGAGCATCAGGATCATCCCACGCATTTCAACACCCAAGTGACTCCCGCGACGTAGTCTGTTGCCCGTCGGGAGCCGTAGTCTCTGTCTCCCCCAAGTTATAACGGGAGCGGCCTGTCGCCCCAATTCTCCAACACACTGTAATCACCAGAATCTAGTGGAATTTGATCGACACAGACCCGATCACGTGGTTTTTTATCCATTTAAAGGGTTTTTCCACGTCATCATATCTTGTGTCAACTCTCTATTTTCATTGACTGTGTGCGTGCTCGACCGCCTCGTGAGTTAAGACGGTTCTAACAAATCCGGTCCGACCGGGGCATCGAGTTAGTCCGCAACAGTTTGGCGTCGTCTGTGGGAAAGCGATTCCCAACATCCTTCGAAAGAGCTAGATCACCAGCTCAACCGCTTCAAAGTCCTGCTCCAATGGCAAAAAGAGGCGCCCGCGCTGCTGAAAGAGTCATCCTCGGAGGACTCACCAAACCAACACGCACCCGCTCGCTAGTGAGCATACCGAAAGAGGCAAAGGCTGCGTACGCAGCTGTTAACACCCTTGAGCGACGCGTCCACCAGATAGAAGAACAGCAGATCGAAATGCTCACCCTACTCAGAAGTTTAGCAGCCCCAGTCGTCCCCCGACCGCAGCCAAATCAGCGCCCGACCCAAGAAGTTCCGCAACAAGAGGAACAAGCCCTCGAGAGACAAGAAGAGCGGCGTCAAGCTAAGCGCCGTGGAGACAACTGTCGTTGTGACCCTCAAGGGACTGGGGGGCAACGTCCATTTCAGGAGCATCCCCCTTCGAGTACCGCCCGCACAGGCATGATGCACACAGCTCAGAAGGACCCGACATCCCGCCTGCTAAGAGCCTCTCAGCCGTTCAAGCCAGCTGACTTACAACCATAAGGAGAACCCTCCGCTTCAACCAGACACTGCCCACACAAGGAGTACGATATAGAGAGGGAGTTCTCAAGCACAAATAGCTCCACAGTGCCCGCGACACCATTCCAGGAGAGGCATGATCGCCACCTCGACGATCCTCATTACGAAGGGAATCCCGAAAGCAGGATCTTCAGTCAACCTTACTGCTAGAATTCCCTCGGTAGTGGGAATTCTAAACGGTGAGGAACAGGGACAGGGCGGAGAAGCTAGAAATGGCTGGAAAGGAGGGAGAAGAGACGGAAGCGGCAGAGGAAAATGAGCTAAGAGAAGAGGAAGGGAGGAAAGAGAAGAGGAAGATGGAAGAAGCGGTTTAGGGTTTAGGGTTTAGGGTTTTAGGGTTTAAGGTTTAGGGTTTAGGGTTTAGGGTTTAGGGTTTATGGTTTAGGGTTTAGGGTTTAGGGTTTAGGGTTTAGGGTTTAGGAAGATGGGGCCGAGTAAGCGTCTGCCTAACTACGGCTCATTTGACTCCTGGACAGAATCAGACCCGAAAGACGACATTGAAATCCACAAGTTCAGCGGAACCGACAACCCATTGGCACACGTGGAATATTTTGAAGCTATCATGCACGCGCGAACCACTTCAGATCAATTCATGGTCCAGACGTTCCCGACAACATTGAACTCGCAGCTCTCTTTATCAAAAGGTTCACCACGATCAGAGAGCCCTCCTTGGAAAGTCCAAGTCCGGGTAAGGTCCAGAAAAGGAAGCTAGAGAACGGTGGGTACCTCGAGAACAAGGGAAACTGTGGCCAGCAGAAGCTGCGCCGACTAGCGGCGCTCAACGCCCCCCAGGGCAAGATCTTTGAAGCAATACGCAACCATCCGGCCTTGTGCAGACCCAGGCCGCTCGCTCCAGGCTGAGGAGATTTGTCAAAGTACTGCGAATACCACCAGGGTCCAGGGCACAACACCAATGGATGCAATCGGCTGAAGAAGGAAATCCAGCGACTAACCAATCTAGGGGCGGCTGATCAATTCTTATCAAAAAGAAGACCGCCTCCTAGTCAGAGCATGGGGTGCATAATCGAAAGAATTGACGAGCAATCCACCGAATTGAGCTAAGTCCTAGTGGACAAGGAGATTGCTGTTAATGTGTTGTTCCTATCCACATTACTCCAACTCAAACTGACCACTGGCCACCTCGAGCTAGCGACTGCTAGCGCACATGTTTCTGGGGACGTCCCAGTACCAGTCATGGGCACCATCACTCTCCCGGTCACTCTTAAAGAAGCATCTCGGCAGGCGTACTATGATGTACAGTTCGTAGTCATCCAAGCTGAGTCTGACTACAGCGCAATACTCCAGCAATCGCTCATGGACGTCTTCCATTCCCGTTCCTGCCACTTCCATCCTTGAGCCATCTCCTTTTCCGCTCATTTACTTATTTGAAGTTGTAAAAGCCGCAAGCTCAGGCTTGCGAGAACAATCTTTCTGTTATTTTATTAGTACAATAGTTTGGCCAGGCTGGGTCGTGCAACTGGATTGAACACCTACGTTCTCTGACAATCGGATTGAGTACTTACATTCTCTGACGTCACTCGTCATGCCATCGTCAGGGCCTGCCCCCCTCGCGATTGCACCCGGATTGAGCACTTACGTTCTTTGGCACCCGGATTGAGCACCTACATTCTCCGATAGTCGGATTGAGTACTTACATTCTCCGACGTCATTCGTCATGCCATTGTCAAGGCCTTCCCCCCTCATGATTGCATCCGGATTGAGCACTTACGTTCTCCGGCACCCGGATTGAGCATCTATGTTCTCCGACAGTCGGATTGAGTACTTACATTATCCGACGTCACTCGTCATGCCATTATCATGGCCTGCCCCCCTCGCGATTGCACCCAGATTGAGCACCTACGTTCTCCGACGGTCGGATTGAGTACTCACATTCACCGACGTCACTCTTCATGCCATCGTCAGGGCCTGCCCCCCTCGCGATTGCACACGGATTGAGCACTTACGTTCTTCGGCACCCGGATTGAGCACTTACGTTCTCCGGCACCCGGATTGAGCGCCTACGTTCTCCGACGGTCGGATTGAGTACTTACATTCTCCGACGTCACTCTTCATGCCATCGTCAGGGCCTGCCCCCTCACGATTGCACCCGGATTGAGCACTTACGTTCTCCGGCACCCGGATTGAGCACTTACGTTCTCTGGCACCCAGATTGAGCACCTACGTTCTCCGACGGTCGGATTGAGTACTTACATTCTCCGACGTCACTCTTCATGTCATCGTCATGGCCTTCCCCCCTCGCGATTGCACCCGGATTGAGCACTTACACTCTCAGGCACCCGGATTGAGCACTTACGTTCTCCGGCACCCGGATTGAGCACCTACGTTCTCCGACGGTCGGATTGAGTACTTACATTCTCTGACGTCACTCTTCATGCCATCGTCATGGCCTGCCCCCCTCACGATTGCACCCGGATTGAGCACTTACGTTCTCCGGCACCCGTATTGAGCACCTACGTTCTCCGACGGTCGGATTGAGTACTTACATTCTCCGACGTCACTCTTCATGCCAACACCGGGGCCTAACCACCCTCGCGATTGCACCCGGATTGAGCACTTACATTCTCCAGCGCCCAGATTAAGCACCTACGACGGTCGGATTGAGTATTTACATTCCCCGACGCAACCCTCGTGCAACACCATTGGGGCCTGCCCCCCTCACGAAGAAGCTGCGAGCATCCCTCGCTCAATTTAAGTCATGGACCCAAGCTGTGCACATTAAGCAGCGAAGCAGCGCAAACAAGCTGCCAAGATGACATAAAAAACAAAAATGTCATAACAAAATGATACAAGTACAATCAATGCTTAGGAGAAATAACAGACAAAACTAAATAAGGGGCAAAACACAATACGCCCGACTGAACAACGAAGCATAAAACAACAAGTGTATACGTGCCGCTACTCGTCCTCAACATCTGAGTCAAAACGCTCATCCTCAGAAACATCAGCAAATCTGAAACAGGATGTGTCGCATCCCAGGCTCTTGCCAACTAGGCGAAAAGCCTTCAAGACACCGCGCCGAAGCGCTAGCTCACGAACATCGTCCATCTGGGGCTCCACCTCCTTGGACCAAATCTCGTCGCGAACCTCCTCCGCAATCAAGCTGCGATCTCGCATGTAGTCCAGCGAGTCCAGGTATTCTGCAAGTCCTGCGGCCTTCAGCTCCGACGCATGGCTGTCAGAAGACAGCATCTCTACTTGGGCCTTCGCCGCCCGTAGCTGAGTATCGAGGCCGGAGACCTCATCCCGTGCCGCCTGCAACTCGGCCTCCAAGCCCAAGGTCTCCTCCCTCGAGTGCTTCAACATCTGGGTGGTCCTCTCCACCAGAGTCTTCTCCACCTCCAAAGCCGCACGTGCATCCTCTAGCTCGGACTTCAGCACCGACCCGGTCCGGCGAAACCGCACCGCGTCCCGATCATGCTCCTCCCTCAAGGAAGCAAGCAAGCTCGACGTCAACCGGAGCTTCTCCTGAAGGGCAAGGTACCCGTCCTTCAGACTCACGTAATGATCATTCCAGGTCACTGCAATCTGCGCCTGAGTCTCTATCTGCACAAAAGAGAAATCAAAGTTAGCCTCTATCAGCAAGAAAAAACAAGGAAAAAAAGCCTTGGGAACAAGTCAAACCCTTACCGCATCGCTCATCGCCCTCAAGGAAGAGGACATCCGCGGAGCTACTGTACCAGCAGACACCTGAGGAACTGGGGAAGCAAGTAGCTGCACCTCAGGAGTCGAATCTTGACAAATGTCAGAAGTTGCCGCTGCCACCACAATATCAGGGTCACAGGAGGGGCCATCACCGCTTTCCTCTTACGGTCACCTCCTCGAGAAGTCTCCGCCGGCCGGCCTGTGTCCACCGAAATACCACATTGCACCAACCGCTTCTCTTCCACATAAACATAAATGCTGAACAGACGATTGGCCAACTCACGAGGCTCAAAAAATTCAAGCACCGGGGAAAAATCCCGCTCCTTCCCCCTCACGCGGCGGCAGCGATCGGGAAGCATATCCCACACCTCAGGAAGACCCCATGAATTCTTGACATATCCAAACAAAGTGTTGCCATGACGACGGTCTTTGCGGGCCTCAAACTCCAACCAGGCCTTGTTGCTGCATAATCCAAGCAATTCCAGCCAGAACGAAATGGGAAATAGGCACCCCGCAAAACCGAAATAGGCACCCCGCAAAACCTCAAGATCTCAACCACCTCCTCGCACGTCGGAAAATGGAAGCCGGACCTCATAGAAACTTCGCAAATCGTCAGCCAGCCGCGAGGAGTACTTTGAACCCGCTCCTCAGGGCGCGGGATCCTCACTTACAAATCGGCAGGAAGCCCGTATTTCTTCCTCCAAATATCCACACCATCTTCAGTCAAAGAGGAACGCAAACACATCGGGCCGGAGGAGCGCTTCGAGACCTGCACAGGACAAAAATCAAAAGTTAAGAATCACCTGAAAAATGCGACCAAGCAGCCCAAGTGGCACACAAAAAAGGAAAACGCGCAGGACGCTCGCGCAAGCACAACAAGGACACGCAAGCGCGCACAGCCACAACGCACAACTGGCAAGCGCGCGCACGCGCGGCCTGCGGGCGCGGCCTGCGCGACCGACGCTCGCGGCCTGCGCGGCCGACGCCCGCGGCCTGCGCGGCCGGCGCGACCTGCGCGGGCTGCCAGCGCCCGTGCGGCCCGCGCGCGCGCAGACCCAGCGCGCGCCCAGGACCCGCGCGCGCGGCCTGCACGGGCAGCCAGCGCGCGCGCAGCCTGTGCACACGGCCTGCACGCTCGGCCTGCGCCCACGGCCCGCACGGGCAGCCAGCGCGCGTGCGGCCTGCCCACGCGACCTGCGTGCGCGGCCTCCGCACACGGCCTAGGCGTACGACCTATGCGCGCTCGGCTGACATCTTCGTCCGCCCGATGCCGCAACATGCACTATCTGCCCGGACTTGGCATCGTCGTCCGTCAAATCCCCCTCCGAATACCTTGGAAGTGCTGGCCACCGCCGCCTCAGCCCTCGCACCGGAAGCCGTCATGACAGCAGGAACCAAAGGAAATCTCTCTCTCGCTCACTTCACTCTCGGATAGCAAAGATTTGGAGGGGCAATTGATGAGTTCCAAATTCATTTATAGGAGAGAGGCCGCCCATGATCTCCTCCAAAAGTGGATCATGGGTGGCCCACCCCCCCATGAACTCTCATTATGAGGAAATCATGGGGGTTGGGGCCCACACCCTCACCCTATGGAGGAAAGCCGCCAGCCGGGCGGCCTAACCGCCGCCAGCATCCGGCCTCCCGCCGGCCTCGCTGTGGCAGGCCGCGACTGGCCTGGTCGGGCACGCCGCGGCAGGCCGCGCCCGACCTCGCCGCGGCAAGACGCGGCCGGCCTGGCCGGCCTCGCCGCAACAAGCGGCGGCCAGGCCCCGGCAGGCCGCCGCCGCCGGCCGACGGGCCGACCGCCCCCGCCGTCGGCCACTGGGCCGGCCTCCTCCGTCACCGTGGACGACCTCCCCACCGTCCGATCGAGGGGAGGCTCTCCTCGCCGTCCGATCAAGAGGGTAACCACCCACTAACCCACTACTTTAGTGGTGGGGCCCGCCATGATCCCCCCGCAGAGGCTATAAAAGGGACCCCAGAGCCTCTTCATTCGAGACTTTTTCTCTTCTCCGGGTTGCCTTCTTCTTCCTCAGGAGAGAGCTCTCCTGCCTCCTCCCCCGAGTCGGCCTCCTGTCGCCGTGAACCACCGGCAGCCACCAGCGGCCACCTGCGGCCACCAACACGCCGCAAGCAGGAAAATGCCCGTCCCCAAAAAGCAAAAGGAAGAAGGCAACCGCCGCCAACAAGTATACGCGACCGCAAGCGCCAAAGCATCAGGATCATCCCACGCATTTCAACACCCAAGTGACTCCTGCGGCGCAGTCTGTTACCCGTCGGGAGCCATAGTCTTTCTCTCCCACAAGTTGTAACGGGAGCGGCCCGTCGCCCCGATTCTACAACACACTATAATCACCGGAATCTAGTGGAATTTGATCGTCACAGACTCGGTCACGTGGTTTTTTTACCAATTTAAGGGGTTTTTCCACGTCATCACATCTTGTGTCAACTCTCTATTTTCATTGACTGTGTGCGCGCTCGACCGCCTCGTGAGATAAGACGGTCCGAACAAATCCGGTCCGACCGGGACATCGAGTTAGCCCGCAACAGCTAATAACAATATATTTTTTAATTTGATGGTTATCATTTTTATATGAGTAGGGCTTTTGTTCAAACACACACAAAATTTGACGGTGGTCATATATTTTATCATTTTTATGAGAGTAGTGCTTTTGTTCAAACACACCGCACCAAAAACGTCATGCCAAATGCCTACAAATTAATATCAAATATTTTTGAAATAAAGAGATTGTTATCACCGCCTGCCGCAGCGCTGCTCGTGCTTGGTACTATAAAAATGAAGTGCAACGCAGACGCGAAGGAACTTCTCCTTCCCCTTCTTCTTTCCCTGTCTGTTGCTTGCTCCCTTTTTCTGCCGGAGAACTACACCTACAGCTGAAATACGAGTGATTTCAACTCTTGGGAGGTGCTTCCCTTCGGATTTTAATGGCGGGGGGAGGCGGCGGCGGGTCGAGGGACCTCGATCAGACGCCGACATGGGCGGTTGCGGCGGTCAGCGCCGTCATCATTCTCATATCCTTCTTCCTCGAGAAGATTCTCCATAGCCTTGGCATGGTTCGAAACACTAGCGTCCTTCTCTTCTTCCACTCACCCCCTCTGCCCGCCCTATTTTTTGGGTCTCTTTTAAGTATTTTTTTTCCTGTTTTTTGTGTGTTCTTGCCTTGAGAATAACTAGAAGAAAAAATTTCATACTTCTTCAAGTCAGATTCTATTATTTTTCTTATAATTCAACATTGAGGCCGATGCTTTATGAAAATCATATTCTATTGATATGGATTTCGATTGCAGTGGTTCAGTAAGAAGAACAAGAAGGCTATGTATGATGCTCTTGAGAAGATTAAGTCAGGTATGAAGTCTATACATATGATTTTTTCCCTCTTTATTTTTTTTAGGGCCCGGGCCATGAAATCAGAATCAGGCCTACAATAGCAGACCCCAATAATCTGTTCTTCTTCTTCAATTTTCTATTGGTTTTACTACTTTATGATCGATGCTTTTATTTACAAATGAATACTGATGTTTTAGTAGATGAATCTCTAAGCTTCGCACTGATAAGCACCAATCACCCCCTAAAAAGAATTCCATAGCAGAAATCGGAGAACTGAAATAGAGATTTAAATGGACTGAGTCAAACCGAGCACTGCTATGTTCAAGCTTCTTCAATTTTTTATAATTTTTAGTTTTATTGCTGGAGTTCTATAAATGAGTTCAAGGCTTGATATATTTTTTTATGAAGCCCAACTAATTGTATCAAAGATAAAAATTGATTTAAAGGTTTAAAGAAGTCTGTGTATTCATAATATTTCATCAAAGTCTCAACAAGTACTCAGCATTATTTGTTACATTTTATGTTTTATAGATGTTAATAAACAATTAAGATTAATTTTATTCTATTCATCTTGTCATGTGCTCAATATTTTTCATCATACTTAAGGCTTAGTAATGCGCATAGTTCTGAAACTTTGTAGTGGATAATCGAACAAAGAAAGAGGGTGCACGTGGTCTCACAACACATGAAGTCACACGGTTCGCTTCAAATTAAAGCTATGTCCACGGTTGTGACAAATGTTCATCACGAAGAATTAAGATTACAAAGAGAAACAATGTTGCTAAAAGGCGGAAAAGGAGAAAAATAGAGCGGGAAGAAGGAAAACTTTAATATCAAAATGAAAAGAAATGTTCACCGTTATTACAGAATACATGAAAGATCCTGGGTATTAATAGAGAAAACATAATAAACGCTATAACGGAAAGATAACAAACTAACGACAAACAAACAATAAATTAACTGAACAACAGAAGGTCTCATTGAAAAATAGAACTCGAACACCCCTGCTCAAGTTGGTATTTGCAATCCATCGCTAATGCCTAACTTGCTAAGTAATGTCGGTAATGTATTCTTTCCAACAACTTTAGTAAAAATGTCTGCAAGCTGGAGCTTTGACGAAACATATTGCGGGGAAATCATCTTGACTTGTTTTCTCCGACTAGGTGGCAATTCAGCTCTATATGTTTAGTTCTCTCATGATAAACTGGATTGGAGGCAATGTGCAGGGCAGCTTGGTTGTCACAATGTAGTGCAACATGTGTTAATTTAGTAACTTGTAAGTCTGTGAGAAGATTAATAATCCAGGTCAGCTCACAACACACATTAGCCATGACACGATACTCAGATTCAGCCGAGGATTTGGTCACACCATTCTGCTTTTTTGTTTTCTAAGAGATCAAGCTCCCTCCAAGCTTTATGCAAAAGCCGGAAATAGATCTGCGAGTCATGGGACAGGTAGCCCAATCGGCATCGCAATGCGCTTCCAGTTTCAAAACATTGTTTGCTGGAAAGATGATACCCTTGCTGATGGTTGCTTTAATATATCGAAAGGACTTTGAGAGCCATATTCATTCGTGGAAGTCTTGGCTTTGCCATGAATTGGCTCAAAATATGTACAGAATACTGCAAGTCAGGCTTGGTAACTGTCAAGTAAATAAGTTTTCCGATAATTCTTCAATACAATGTTGAGTCTTCAACAAGCGTTCCAACCGAATCATTAAGCTCGTGATCCGCTCGGCAATTGACCATTCCAGTATCCTTTAAGATTTCCTGAGCATAGTTTTGCTGGTTCAAGAATATCCCTTCTTCATTTCGAATGGCTTTAATACCTAGGAAAAAATTTAAATTACCTAGGTCTTTCATTTTAAACTTGGAGTGAAGAAATGCTTTGACATCAAAAATCGCTTGAGAATCGTTCCCTGTGATTAGGACATCATCTACATAGACCAATAAAATAGTAAATTCTTTCTCATTCCGCTTGATGAACAAAGAGTGATCAGATTTGGATGAAATTAAGCCAATTTATTCAATGGTAGAGGAGAATTTTGCAAACCACTGACGGGATGCTTGTTTTAAACCGTAAATGGATTTAGTTAGGCAACTGACAGGATTTTTGTAATTTCCTGAAATTGTAAACCCCTGTGGTAGTTTCATGTAAACCTCTTCAATTAAGTCTCCATAAAGGAATGCATTGTCAACATCAAGTTGCATAATAGGCCAGCCTCTAGAAGCTGCAACAACAATTATGCACCTGACATTGGTCATTTTAACGACGGGAGCAAAAGTATCTTGATAATCTAGGCCTTTTATTTGAGTAAACCCTTCGGCAACTAATCGCTTTATACCGTTCAATGAATCCATCAGATTTGAGTTTTTTTTTTGTAAATCCATTTGCAGCTAACAGCTCGTTTTTCAACCGGTAATTCTGTAATATACTAAGTCTTGTTCGCTTCTAGATCTGAAATTTCTTTAGACACGACCTCCCTTCAACAAGGATCTTGATAGGCTTGATGATATGTTTCTGGTTCTGTAGGTGTTGAGGAATGTGCGAGTGGTGTTGATGAGTTCAGAGAACACAATCTTTTTGATCGTGAAGATTTTCTTAACTGATATGCAGGGGGCCTGTTGGAGGTTGATCAGGTAATTTGGAAGTATTCTCTGATGTGTCTGTTAAGCTATTGCCTGTAATATTGTTTTGATGGTTGAAAGGGATTTGGGAGGACTTGTAGTTTCAATAATGTATTCAAACTCAGTGTGATCAGATGGAAAAGGCAAGCAAGAGTTGAGCGGATTACTGGCTGTGTGAAAGGGGAAACTGTGCTCATAGAATTTTACATTGCGACTGATAAAGATTTTACGAGTAACGATGTCATAGAGCTTATAGACTTTTTGGCCATATGGATATCCTATGAAGACACATTGTCAAGCACGAGGAGCAAATTTATCACTTTCATAAGTACTAGTAGAGGCAAAACACAAACAACCAAAAACTTTGAGATTGTCATAAATCGGGGGCTTGCTGAATAAGACTTCAAATTTGGACTTATGCTGAAGAACAGTAGATGGCGTTTTATTGATTAAGTAGGTGGTTGTAAGAATACACTCTCCCCAAAACTGAATTGGTAGACGGGCTTGAAAAAGTAAGGCTCTCGCAACTTCAAGAACATGGCGGTGTTTTCGTTCATCTATGCCGTTTTGCTGCGGTGTATATGTGCAGCTGCTTTAGTGTATAATGCCTTTGTCTGAGAAAATGGATTTTAATTTGTTGTTAAAAAATTCCATACCATTGTCTGTGCGGCATATTTTAACCGAAATATTGAATTGAGTTTGTATCATTTGCAGAAATGCCATTATTAGAGATGGAACTTCTTCCTTTGAGCGTATCAAATAAGTCCAGGTGTTGCGAGAATAGTCATCCATGATGGTTAAAAAATATTTAAAACCACGATGAGTGGCAACTTTATATGACCCCCATGTATCACAGTGGATTAAATCAAAAACATGTGAAGAAGAACTATCACGTTTATTAAAAGGAAATCTGCATTGTTTGGCCAAAGGACATATTTGACAATCATAGTATTGAAAATGCTGAAAATCTGATATAGATGTAGTTAAAAGTTTAAGATTTGAGTGTGAGATGTGTCCTAATCTGTGATGTCAGAGAATAGTTTTGTCCAGTCCAGTTTTATTGACAGTAGCCACATGAATTCCAGAAGTTGATGTTAGTTTGTTGAGATAGTATAATACATTCTGTTGTGTTTTAAGCTTGCTATGATTCTTCAAAGGGTCCTGAATAGTACAATAACTAGAGTCAAAACTGATTGTAACACATGAATCCAAGCTGAGTTTGCTGATCGATATCAAGTTGTGGTGAAATTTTGGAACAAACAGGACATTCTGTAAAGTAACTCCATTAATTAAAGGAATGGTTCCTGTGTGAGTAATGTAGGCGGATGAACCATCTAGAAGATAAACTAGAGATGGAGTATTTAAAAGTTTGGGCTTATGAAGAAGATGGAAGTTATGTGTAATGTGATCTGTGGCGCCACTGTCAAGAATCCAGTCATCATGTTGAGAAGATGATAAACAATAACTGATACCTGCAAGATGTTGAACATGTTCTGCAGAAGATTGCTTAGGTTGAACGATCAATTCAAGGAGTTTGGCAATCTGATCTGGAGTAAACTGAGTAGTCGAGGCAGAATCAGAAGATGTAGAAGACTGATATGAATTGTTTGTCTTATCATTTAGGTGCCCATACCGAAGATCTTGGCTTTTGAAATCCGCAAAGTTGAGGATTAGATTTAGGAGGGAATTTCTTGTTCTTACCTTTGTAATTTGGTGGATGCCCGTGCAGTTTAAAACATTTGCTTTGATGTGCCCTGGTATTTGATAGTGATCACACCAGAGCAACTGCTTTGTGTAAGGAAAAGAGTTCCAAGTCGATCGTTGGTTTGAAAGGGTCATATAATGTCTAGAATAAAATGCAGTGGCCATGTTTTCCAGAGGTACCATATGTGAAATAGCCATCTGAAGTTCTTGCTGAATCATTGAATAGGCATCATCAATCGAAGACAGATTGTTCATCAACAAGATTTGACCACGAAGAGGTTTAAAATGGTCATTTAATCCCATCAGAAACTGCATAAGTTTTTGCTCTTCCAATTGGTCGATCCATGCCTTTACAACTTCGCATTGGAGATCTGATTTGAATTTGGGATGAAAGTAACAGCCTCAAATTCATCCCTTAATTGTTTGAGCTTGGTAAAATACGCTTCAATGTTGATGGTTTCTTGAGCACAGGTAGAAATGGCTTTTGAATGGGTATAAACTCTGGAACTATTGCTGTTAGAGAAGCATCGTGATAAATTTGACCAGATTAGTGCCTCTGTATTTCCATGAAGAATCGATCGACCAATTTCTTTCGAATCTGCATTGATCAACCAGGAAATTACCATATTATTGGCTTGCTCCCATATGCCAAGGTTTGGATCATTGATATCTGGTTTCAGAATTGATCCAGTAACAAAACCAAGCTTGTTCTTGGAAGATAATGCAATTTCCATGGAACGCTTCCATGGTATGTAATTGCTTGCACCAAGAAGAACTTGGTTGACAAGAATCATACCAGGATAATCCGAATGTTGTAGATTGGAAGGATTCATGGTTTCTCTGCGATCTGAACCAGACAAGATACTGGCGTATGAGTGATGAGCCATGATTGCTATGCGATCTGAACCAGACAGGATGCCCAAAAAGCGATCTTAGAATGGGGATCTACCTCCCTCTGATACCATGCTAAAAGCGGAAAGGAGGAAAACAGAGCGGGAAGAAGGAAAACTTTAATATCAAAATGAAAAGAAATGTTCACCATTATTACAGAATACAGGAAAGACCTTGAGTATTAATAGAGAAAACAAAATAAACGCTATAACGAAAAGATAACAAACTAACGACAAACAAACAACAAGCTAACTGAACAACAAAAGGTCTCACTGAAAAATAGAACTCGAACAAATGTGTTTGGTAGACCCCAAACCATACGACTAGTGGAGTTGTATAATACATTTTTATTATAATTTAAAACTTAATGATCACCAATAAGGCTCCGTTTGTTTGGACGTTTTTTCTCCGTTGTGTTTTTTTTAAAAAATGCAAACACTATCTTTGCCTATTTGAATTGCTCCATGTGGAACCATCGATCCCCAAAATGCCGTTTTATTTTTGATTCTAACCGCAAGGAGAGAGCTCCATTCAAGAACACTGTTTTATCTTCATCACCGATCGCTCGATCCCCAACTGCCGCCACCCACCAAAACATACTCTAAATGAGCAGTTTGTCGAGCTATTTATTAAACAATAAACAAACATAATCACAGACATAAATTGACAAACATGTAAAGTTGGTTCAATTATATGTCGCACTTCGAATATTTATTTAAATCCTCATAATTTTTCAAAAAAATTGTGGGGGTCCGCTCCGGGCTCCTTGTAGACCGGGCCTCTTTACCGTCCTAGCCCGCTGAGCGTTAGAGCGTGCCAACAGTCAAAAGTATTTTAATCGAGGAGAGAATTTTGATTACGTGGAAAACTCGTAATCCGGGTGAAAAACCACGTGGTCGATTCATTGTCGACCTAACTTCAACTATTCTGGAGTTCGTTACACAAGTGTTCAGATGAAGTCGAGGGCGACATGCCGATCCTCGTTACACTTTTATAGACGAGAGTTAGGGGGTGTTCGGAGTGTCATAGGCTCTTTGCACGCTTCCAGGCTCTCCGCGGTCCTCCTAGAGTCCTTCCCGGTGGCCGCCTCGGCCGACCCTCACGGGGTCCGGCCGCGGCGAGGCCGCCCAGGCATGGGCGGCCTTGGCCGGCCCTCGCGTGGTCCGGCCGCGGCGAGGCCGCTGATGCGCCCTGCGACGCATCATAGCCTTTATGCAGTTATTTTATTTTATTTTATTACACGCACTATGTTTCCTGCATTTCTTTGTGTTGCTTTCCGGCTCATCGGCTTGACCGACCGTTGAGGCTTCAATGAAGAGGTCCGATATTACTAGTAGTAGAACCGTAGAACGTTAACGACAAGCACATGAATTAATTAAGAAAAAGCATAAGTTTGATACTAACTCAAGAGAGCGGACGAGTTTACCCAATTCAACGCACAGGTAGTGGATTTTCGTTATCCTTCAGCGCACGGGTTGAAGGCTTATCAGTCGGCTCCCAAAGAGGACGAACAAGACTCGACCGGAATGTGAGTCGTAGTCGACGGCTCGATGTCCACTCCCGGTCGCCGGAATAGAGCTTCGAGGTCGACGGCGGTCGGGCTTCGTTTCCTGCTGGAGCGACGGATGGTGTGGAGTGATGCGCGAGGGCTAGCGGACGACGCTTTGGACGGAGCAGGGAGACGCGCGAGACTGGAGTTCTCGACGTTGCTGGAAGGGTAAGGTCGGTGTTTGGCCTGCAGGTTCCGCCGGCAATGAACCGAGAACGAGAAGATTTCGTTCTTGTTCTGTCCGGTTCTCCTGTTTTCTCTCCACTAAATGGGTTGTTAAATAGACTAAATTTCTTCTATTTCTTTCCTTCTATAACACATGAAATCTCATGAATTTGATTCCTTTTGAAAATATTCTCCTCTTAATGACTTTCCCAATAATTGATGCTATTTGAAATTTGAAAATTGAATTTGAAACTTATGCTTGTGTAATTAATTTTGGGCTTGCCGTTAACGTTCTACTACTAGTAATACCAGACCTCTTCATTGAAGTCTCAACGATCGGTCAAGCCGATGAACCGGAAAGCAACACAAAGAAATGCAGGAAACATAGTGCGTGTAATAAAATAAAATAAAATAACTGCATAAAGGCTATGATGCGTCGCATGGCGCATCAATTCCCCCGGGGTTGAAAGAGCTCGACCCCGACGAGACTTTGCAAAAGCTAGCGATAGAAAGATCTGGGCGGCGCCGACGCAGTTCATCTGTGCTGATCCAAGAACTATCTGTGACGTCTCGTCCTTGCCATGAGACCAAATAACGTTGGTATGTCCCGTGGCGAGTGCGAAACTCTCGTACATCCAGAACCTGGTCGATCTCCACAGTCATGGGTGTCAGCACTGGAGCTAAGTCTGGTGGAATCTCAGGAGCTGTCGTCGGTGGGCTTGGGCTGGAACTGGGTGGATCTCCATAGAAAGGTGACAGATCTGCCACGTTAAATATCGGCGAAGTGCCGAATTCAACGGGCAACTCTAGGAGATATGCATTCTCCCCGATGCGCTTCCGGACTCGGAAAGGACCAAACTTCCTCTGCTGTAATTTGTGGTATGTACCCAGAGTGAATCTTTGCTTCATGAAATAAGCAAGAACCCAATCTCCTTCTGAAAAATATAACTCCCGACGATGTCGATCGGCCATGGTTTTATAATTTTCAGAAGTCGCTCGCAATTTATTAGTAATAGATTTATGCAATTCCTTTAAATAATCAACATGGGCTTGCGCATCAAAGGAAATACGTTCATGATTTGGGAGGGAGTGACGATCAAGTAAATGCGGTATAGGGAAGCTGTAAACAATCTCGAAAGGAGTTTTATCTGTGGAGCGATTAGTAGAATTATTGAATGCAAATTCAGCTTGTGGCAATATAAGATCCCATTGTTTCGGATTCTCTCCCGTCAAACACCTAAGTAGATCCCCCAAACTCCTATTAAGGACCTCAGTCTGCCCATCGGTCTGAGGGTGATATGCGCTGCTAAATTCGAGTTTGGTACCTATTCGGGCCCACAGTGTCTTCCAAAAATACCCCATAAAACGAGTGTCCCTATCAGAAGTAATCAACCTAGGAATTCCGTACAGTCTAACGATTTCTTTAAAAAAATGTTCGACCACGTGTACAACGCTAGAAGTCTTTCTACACGGGATGAAGTGTGCCATTTTCGAAAATCGATCTACGACTACAAAAATAGAGTCGACTTTCCTCTTAGTGCGAGAGAGTCCTACCACGAAGTCCATCAAGATGTCATCCCATGATCGCTCAGGTATCGGTAAGGGGGTGTATAGCTCAGTGTTTTGTGTGTGTCCCTTATACAGCTGGCAGGTGGTGCATTGCCTAATGAATTCAGTGACATCACGCTTCATATTTGGCCAATAATAACGTGCGTTGGCGAGGTCGAGTAATTTAGATTGGCCAACGTGCCCACCTAACCCAGACGAGTGGAGCTCTCTAAGTAATGTCTCTCGAAGTGAACCTTCGCAAATGCAAAAGGCGAGTGCCCCTAAGTAGATAACCCTCACTCACGACATACTGTATGGTGGGATCAGTCCCACTGTGCTGGCAGGAGCGCCAAATATCGTGAAAGAACGGATCGATGGCGTATAGGTCGCGCTGTGACTCGAAATCAGTAATGCACGGCTACAGGGTGACTAATAAATGGTTTTGACGACTAAGTGCGTCGGCTATGCGATTCGTGACACCGAGTTTGTGCTTCAAGTGAAATGTGAACTCCTGCAGGTAAGCAGCCCACTTGGCATGACGCCTGACTAAGTAGCGACCTCCATCAAGACCGTCCAAGCACGCCTCTGTGTCCCCCGCCGTCAAGACCGTCCAAGCGCGCCTTCGCGCGCTCCGCCGTCAAGACCGTCCACGCGCGTCTTCGCACGTCCCGCCGTCAAGACCGTCCAAGCGTGCTTCCGCGCGCTCTGACGTCCAATGACAGAGAGCCGTTGAAATCACGCAACAACGGATGATACGGTTGAATCTGCTCCGCTCACAGAACAGTAATACAAGTAATACATGCGCTCCAAAAATTTCCATAGAAATGGGCCTCGAGCAAGAACATTTCTTTTCTCATCACTTTTATAATGAATTTTTAATTTTCCGGGCGCATATTATCCTTACAATAATATCTCAGATAAAATGAACAAATCAGAATCATATCAATGTTATCTCTGAGAAGGGAAAAAAATTGGTGATTGTTAACCGCAATCCGTTATTTTGCTAGTCGCACCTTAAAATCAGGTAGTGTCTCCAATGACAGAGAGCCTGAACAATAACATAAAACTCTAAGTCGTACGTAGAATATATAGTCTTCGCCTTGTTTAACTTCTCACTAAATAATGCAATGGGGCGACCCTCCTGACTCAAAACTGCGCCAATGCCTATGATCGATGCGTCACAGTCAACCTCAAAAATTTTCTCAAAATCGGGCAGTGCTAATACCGGTGCACTCGTGAGTCTCTCTTTAACCAAAAGAAATGCTCGCCCCGCTTCCTCAGTCCAAATAAACAGACCCTTTTTTAGACAATCAGTCACAGGTGCTATCAATGTACTAAAGTTTCGAATAAATCGCCGATAAAAAGATGCCAGCCCATGGAATCCTCGAGCCTCAGTAATCGTCTTAGGGCTAGGCCATGATTCTATCGCCTTGACCTTCTCTCTATCAACTCTAATGCCATCAGAAGAAACGATATATCATAAGAAGGTCAGACTGTCAGTCAAAAAAGTGCATTGCTTCAAATTTATATATAATTTATTCTCACGTAGAAGATCTAAGACCTGTCTAAGATGAATCATGTGCTGAACCTGATCAGTGCTGTAAATCAAAATATCGTCAAAGTATACAACTACGCAAATTCCTATGAGTGGCCTAAGCACTTGATTCATCACTCGCATAAACGTACTGGGAGCGTTGGATAGGCCAAAAGGCATCACTAACCACTCGTACAATCCTTCCTTAGTTTTAAACGCAGTCTTCCATTCATCCCCAGGTCGAATTCTAATTTGGTGGTTTCCGCTTTTTAAATCAATCTTTGAAAATACTCGGGAGTCACTAAGCATATCTAACATGTCATCTAAACGGGGAATCAGAAAGCGATATTTGATTGTAGTTTTATTGATCGCTCAACTATCCACACACATACGCCATGTCCCATCTTTCTTAGGAACAAGGAGTGCGGGGACGGCACACAGACTCATACTTTCTCTAATGTGACCCTTCAAAATCAGATCGGTCACCTGCCTATGCAGCTCCTCATGCTCTTTTGGACTCATACGATAGTGAGGCAAATGAGGTAAGCCAACGCCCAGGATGAGGTCTATACAGTGCTGAATGCCTCTCATCGGAGGTAGCTGTTCGAGAAGCTCCTTCGGCATGATCTCAGAGAACTCATCTATGAGGGGACGCACCGTACTAGGAATGTGTAATGTAGCAGGGGTGGTATCGATACCAGACAACATATAGACGACCTCGCTATCCTTCATCTCCTCCTGGAATTGGGACCCAGTCAGTAACATGGTGGCGGAGGGGAAGGATATCGCGGAGACGGTGGTAGAAGGGGGTGAAGTCCTCTCTGGGGCTCTGGGAACAAGGCCATTCTTTTGGGGGAGAAGAACGATCTTGCGACCATTGCGCTCGAAGGAGTGAGAGTTCTTCACACCATCATGAACCACGTGTCTATCGTACTGCCAAGGTCGTCCCAACAAGATGTGACATACCTCGATAGTAACCACATGACACCATACAACATCCTGATATGTACTGCCTATGGAAAACTCTACGAGACACTGGTGCGTGATAGGAATGGTAGTGCTACTAGTGACCCATGATAGACTATAGGGTTTTCCTAAGGGTTGCGTTTTTAATTTCAGCTTTTCAACCATGCGTTGAGAAACGAAGTTCTCCATACTACCGTTGTCTATAATGATGGAGCAGAACTGCCCCTGCTTGCGTGCGGTGGTACGAAAGATGTTGTTTCTCAACCACTCGTTGTCAATAGGGGCCTTAGGAGTTAGGAGACTTGTTGGAGAACGCACACTAACTGCTCAGGTTGTTCTCCCTCAACTTCGTACTCACTCTCTAACTCACCCTTGGGGGTCGGGTCAATCTGGGACTCACTAAGAAAGACTCCATACTCAGGTTATGATCCACTCTCAGAATCGACGATGACGACAAAGTGACGTCGCAGACACTCTGAAGACTTATGGCCCGACTCCCTACACTTAAAACATCTAAACGTCCCAGGCTGAGGTCTAGTGCCTACAATCTCGTTACCCTTGTTGGGAGGGGCAGGAAGTGCTGGGGTGTTCGTGGTCGCTACCGGTCGGGAGGACCCGACAGGGGTGAAAGTGTGAGTCGGGTGAGACTTGTCAGTAGTCTTATTTCCAGATGTTCGTTTCTGTAGTGCCTCTACTCTACGTGCGCGACTCGCAGCCTCCCCTAAATCCTTATAATCAAGGAGCTCCAACTGATCTCGAATGGAGTAGCGTAACCCGTTCAGATAACGGGAAACGGTCATGTCATCGTCCTTTCGTAGGTCGAGGCGAGACTGCAAGATTACGAACTCATTTGTGTACTCGTCGACATATAATTTGTCCTGACGTAAATTATGGAACCTACGATACAGGGTTTGCATGTAATCGGACGGAACGTATCGCTTTCGCAGTTGAGTTTTGAAATCATTCCATGTTGTGATCGGGGGCATACCTAAATTAAATCTAGACCGTTCTAATTGTCCCCACCAAACTAACGCGAATCCTTTAAGTCTAAGCGTGACATACTCAACTTGCCTAGCTTGGGGCACTTGCTTCCAAGACAGAAATCGATCCATCCGTTCACACCTTTCTAGGAAACTCTCGGGCTCTATTCGCCCTTCGAAATAACCCACGTCCAACTTGATTCCCACATCCCAACGGGGTTGGTGTCGTGGATCGTTGTATGCTTCCGGATCGGGGTGTGCAAGTTCCCGAGGTCTATGATCAGGGTCGTTTTCGGCCATCGGGGTAGGTGTTCGGTTGGCGTGCAAGGTGCCTTCAATATTATTAACTGAAGTGCGCAGTCCGTTCATGATATGTTTGACACTACCCATACCGGCGGCGTGCGTCTCGACGGTTTTCATCAAATCACTCATGCGTCGAACCAAATCTCCGACGCTGTTTTCTAACTGATTGACCCTTTTTTCCATTGAAAAATTTGAAAATATATTTAAATAAAAGTTAATTATTTTTTTATTATTTTTTAAATAAAATAAAAATTCTTAAAATAAAAGGACATAATAAAATTTTGCCATATATTGAATTTTTTTTTAAAAGTTAAATATATTTGCTTTAATTTTTTATTTTTTTTGAAATTCGGATCGCGTGATTCGCGATAGGAGCGAATCATATAGGCTCTGATACCAAACTGATGTAACGTGAATTTAAATCAAGAATTTTTAATCAAATATTTATTTTGTTATAAAACAAATTATGAGGTTACTTTTAAATAAAATCTTAATTTTTTGAAAAAAGGAGAGCCGAGTTGGCCAAAATCGGAATTTTCGCGCGCGTAATACACGTCGTCTCTCTGAGCTTTGAGAGGTTCGTTAAGCTCGCTTGAGTGGTTCTCTCACACGTTCACGAGTCGAACCTTCAACGGAATCCACACGGCCACAAACAAAATCTGAGTTCAGATAATTTATGAAATAGCGATATTCTTAGCAGTGCGAATGTAACGGCAAACCCATGAATTAATTAAGAAAAAGCATAAGTTTGATACTAACTCAAGAGAGCGGACGGGTTTACCCAATTCAACATACAGGTAGCGGATTTTCGTTATCCTCCAGCGCACGGGTTGAAGGCTTATCAGTCGGCTCCCAAAGAGGACGAACAGGACTCGACCGGAACGGGAGTCATAGTCGACGGCTCGATGTCCAATTCCGGTCGCCAGAATAGAGCTTCGAGGTCGACGGCGGTCGGGCTTCGTTTCCTGCTGGAGCGACGGATGGTGTGGAGTGACGCGCGAGGGCTAGCGGACGACGCTTTGGACGGAGCAGGGAGACGCGCGAGACCTGAGTTCTCGCCGTTGTTGGAAGGGTAAGGTCGGTGTTTGGCTTGCAGGTTTCGCCGACAATGAACAGAGAACGAGAAGATTTCGTTCTTGTTCTGTCCGGTTCTCCTTTTTTCTCTCCATTAAATGGGTTGTTAAATAGACTAAATGTCTTCTATTTCTTTCCTTCTATAACACATGAAATCTCATGAATTTGATTCTTTTTGAAAATATTCTCCTCTTAATGACTTTCCCAATAATTGATGCTATTTGAAATTTGAAAATTGAATTTGAAACTTATGCTGGTGTAATTAATTTTGGGCTTGCCGCTAACGTTCTACTAGTAGTAATACCGGACCTATTCATTGAAGTCTCAACGGTCGGTCAAGCCGATGAACCGAAAAGCAACACAAAGAAATGCAGGAAACATAGTGCGTGTAATAAAATAAAATAAAATAACTGCATAAAGGCTATGATGCATCGCAGGGCGCATCAGCCGCCCGGGCACGGGAGGCTCGGCTAGCCCTCCCGGGCGCCGACCGTGGCTAGGCCCCCGTATTCGGGCGGTGAAGGAGGGGGGGGGGGGCTTGCGGGGCCGGCCGGCGCCGCCGACCGGGAATGGCACGCGAGATCCCTTGCGGCGGTTGAGATCCCGTGCATGGTGGTTATTGCTTAGATCGGGCGTGTGGATCATGTGTGCGATGGTTACACATGCAACTCCCCATGAAGCGAGTTGGGGGAGCGGGAGAACCGGTTATTCGTAGCCCGGTTCTTCTATAAATTGGGTCCAACCCCATCAAAAGTATATGCAAACGACCATTATATGAATGATTTTAGAGTAATTTTCGTTGAGTACACTAGTTAGTAGAGCTGTCACAGTTCTGGTTCGGATCCGGTTCTACTAAAATCATGAACCGAACCGCTAAGGTAACGGTTCTTCAAGTTAGAACCAAAACCTTATTTGGTTTGACCGATTCCGGTTCCATCATAATTTTTGGAACCGTTGTGTCAACGGTTCCAGTTACAGTTTAACAAGAACCAAAGCCAAACCAGTCACTAACGGTTCGGTCCGGTTTTATGCGGTTCGGTCCTGTTCCAACTAAAACTAAAACCAAATCTGACAGAATGAAATAAAAACGGTCTGCAAAAAACTCAAAACACCTTCAAAATAGGAATAATTAAGTTGCACACTCCTCGACGGTCTCTTTCACGATTGGTGGGCTAGTATATGTCGCCTTCCTACGCGTGTAGACTTGCTACGACGTCTAGTTGGCTTGTGCGCATCTCGTCGACATGCTTCTATGTGGTTCGGTCCGGTTCAAATGGATTCCAACTAAAATAAAACCAAACTTGACGGAGTGAAATAAAAGCAGTTTGCAAATAGTAAAACTCAAAACAACAACAAAATAAAAATAATTAAGTTGCGCACTCCTCGTCGGTCTCTTCCACGATCTGTGGGCTAATATCTATCGCCTTCCTACGTGTAAACACTTGCCACAACGTCTAGTCGGTTTGCGCGCATCTCGCCAGCTTGCACAACCGTAATAATCAGCTACAATTAGTTGTCTTTCATGATTACTATTTAATAGTAATTGTATACGTTCTATATTTTTAAAATAAAATATTTCAGAAAAATATGTAAGTAAAATTGAAAATACATTATATAACTGTATAAAAATCAAAACTATACTATAAAAACCGACTTCAAACCGCACCAATGTCAAACCATATCACACAGTTTTGATGCTTTTTTGTTCAGTCCAAACTGCACCAGTTTCACCCCTGATAGTAAGTATAAATATTATAGATAGATAATTATAACAATATTATAATAAAATTAATAATAATAAACGTGTTGCGGTTCGGTTCTACTTCGGTTCGGTTTGGATCGGGTCCAAAAATCTTGAAACCGCTTGAGACTTGTATGTTGCGGTTCTGGTTCTGGTCCGGATAATAAAATGTAAGAACCACATCCGAACCAAAGTTGTTCAAGGTTCCAAAATTCAAACCAGAACCCGAATAATTTGCAAACATTTCGGTCCTGTTCGGTTTACGGTTTTCGGTTTTATGTGACAGCTCTACTAGTTAATGTATAGTTTTAAAGGCATAAAGCGAATGAGTACTGTTGAGAGAACACAAAAACTTGTATGTATTGCTTGTATATGCAAATACAAAGAGAGAATACAAATATATAGGAAGGAGAAAGAGAGAACAATCCTATACATGATGTGGGACTAAAGAAGAGAGAATGCAAAAACAATAATGAGCCCAATAATAGGCTCTTTACATGGGCTTTTTTAACACTCCCCCGCAAGCTGGAGCGTACAAATCGTATGCGCCAAGCTTGGACAAGCACTGATAGAAGAAGGTACTAGATAGAGCCTTTGTGAGGACATCCGCAACTTGTTCAGTCCCTGGAACATGCTTTAGGTCGAGCTTCTTTATTTGAACCTTTTCCCGGATGAAGTGATAGTCGACTTCAATATGCTTTGTTCTTTCGTGGAAGACCGGGTTCTTGACTATATGTATAACAGCTTGGCTATCACAGAGGAGGAGAGCTGGTGAAGGTAGCTTTACACCTAGATCAGTAAGAAGACTTTCAAGCCACGTCAGTTCTGACACTACTGATGTCATTTCCCGGTATTCTGCCTCAGCTGATGATCGAGCAGCGACCGTTTTTTTCTTGTTTCGCCAGACAATCAAATGTCCTCCAAAATAAGTGCAAAAACCACTGGTTGATCGTCAGTCATCAAGGGAACCAACATAATTAACATCAGAATATGTCACCAATGTTGGAGCTGAAGAAGAGGTTTTGTAAACTAGTCCTTGGCCTGGATCTGTTTTAAGGTATCTGAGAATACGTTCAACAACCTGAAGATGAGATCTTCGAGGGGAGTGCATATACCAACTGACAATACCAACATCAAAGGAAATATCTGGTCTGGTTACCGTGAGATAGATCAATTTTCCAACGAGGCGACAATAATATTTTGAATTCTGGAGTAGGAGATTTGAATCAGATGCCTGAGCGCATAACTTGTGATTTACATCCATTTGGGTGTCACTCGGCTTACAACCTGAATAGCCTGCATCATGAAGGAGGTCGAGACAGTACTTCCGTTGAGAGAGGACAAGCCCATCTGTCCGTCTGGCAACCTCAAGATCCAAGAAGTACCGTAGGGGCCCCAGATCTTTTGTCTGAAAGACGGAACTCAGATGTAGTTTGACCGCCTGTATCCCTTGTCAGTAATCTCCTGTAATGATGACATCGTCAACGTACATTAACAGAAGAACCGTTCCTGTTGTTCAGTGACGAGTAAACAGCGAGAAATCGGCCGAGCTTCGAGTAAAACCAATATCCCAAAGGGCTTTACTGAACTTGTCAAACCTTGCCCGTGGGGATTGTTTGAGACCATACAGAGCCTTCAAAAGACGACATACCTGAGACTCCTCCGTGGTCTCAAAACCAGGTGGTTGCTGCATATACACCGTTTCCTGGAGATCACCATGCAGAAAGACATTTTTGATATCCAGTTGGAGTAAGGACCACTGACGATGAACAACCACGGAGATGAGGACACGAACGGTGTGGAGCTTGGCCACCAGAGAGAAAGTTTCGTCATAGTTGAGCCCCTGTTGTTGGGTGAAGCCACAAGCCACTAGAACGAGTCTTCAGACGATCAATCGTCCCATCAACAGCATGTTTGATGACAAAGACCCACCTACACCCAACTGGTTTCTGACACGGAGGAAGTGGTACTAGAGTTCATGTCTGGTTAGCCCAGAGAGCAGCCATTTCCTCCTTCATGGCGGCCCGCCAGCCAGGATGTCGGAGCGCCTACTGCACAGAGTTAGGAATAGAGACCGAGGAAAAAGAAGTAGCAAATGTGTGAAAGTGGGGAGAGTTGCGATGGAGGGAAACACAGTTTGCGAGTGGATAAGCTGTGGAGGGAGGTACCTGATCAGCAGGGCGCGGAGTAGCCGTGGTTGAGGCCGACTGCAGAGGGGAAATAAAACTGGGAGGTCGACGAGTATAGACACAGATAACGGGTGGTTTGGATGGAGCAGGAGCCGGTGCAGGTGGAACCAGTGAAATTGGTGCAGTAGCGGGGATAACAGGATGTGGGATGGATGGAAGGAGAGGAGCCGGTGGTAGATGAGCGGGTAAAGGAGCAAAGAAAAACCGCTGATCCTCCCGGAAGGTAACATTAGCAGAGACAAAGATCTTTCAGGTAGCTGAAGAATAACATACATAGCCCTTCTGGGTGCGCAAATATCAGACGAAGATGTGTTTAGCCGCCCGGGGATCCAAGTTGTCCGAGGACGGACCCAGGCGGTGGACGTAGCAGGTGCTGCCCAAGATACAAGGCGAGAGAGGAAAGACCGGAGTAGAGGGAAACAGTAGGCTGGACGTAGTAGCATAGTGAAGGACGAAGGAAGGGAGACGGTTGATGAAGAAACAGACAGTGGAGACCGCAAAGTTCCACTAAAGTTTGTGAACATGCATTTGAAGCATGAGGGAGCGTGCCACATCGAGCAAGTGGCGGTTCTTCCGTTCGGTAACACCGTTTTGCTGGGGTGTGTAGGCACATGATGTTTGATGAATAATCCCGAATTCAGAGCACAAATCTGTAAAGCCGTGATCGGTGTATTCACGAGCATTATCAGTGCGCAATGTTTTTAGGGTGGTGTGGAATTGTGTACGAGTTTCAAAGACAAAGGCCCGAAAAAGACGGGGAAGCTCAGAGCGATCACGAAGTAAGTAAATACACGTTGTGGGAGAGTAAGCATCAATAAATGTGATAAAGTAACGAAACCCAGAAACACTAGTAATCTTGAAAGGACCCCATACATCGGAATGTACTAAATCAAAAGAAGCAGCGCTCCGGGTATAATGAGTAGGAAAATAAGAACGCGGCTGCTTGCCGAAGGCACATGACTCACACTGAAACGGATGAAGAGACATCAGGAAGAGCCCGCTGGAGGACCGGCAGAGGGGCATGCCCAAGTCGTCGATGCCACTCGCTGAAAGAGACAGATGAGAGGATGGTAGGAGTGTCATCAAGAAGGTAGAACCCGTTCCGCAGTGTGCCTTTACCAATGGTAGTCAGCGTCCGTCGATCCTGTATGACAAAAGAAGAAGATGTGAATATTACAGGGCAATCAAGATCATTAGGAAGACGACCAACAAAAAGTAAATTGAACAGGGAGCTCAGAACATGAAGAGCCGAGCGAAGGGAGATCGACGGGTTGAGAGAGAGGTCCGCCGAGCCGGAGACAGGAACCGTCGCCCCATTAGCCACAATGATACATTTCAGATGAGGAGAATCCGAGTACTGGGTTGGCCATCGCGAGGTAATGTGATGAGTGACACATGAGTCCACGATCCAGCACGGACTGGTGGATAAACAAGCAGTACCTGTGTTGGAGATGGAGGCAATGGAGGCAGAGGGCGGGTTGAGCAGCCCCTGGAGTTGCTGGAGCTGGAGACGAACGACCTCAAGGTCAGGAGGGGCGGCAAAGGACGCGTCAACAACAACAAAAGCCGTCGGACGAGGAGGATAACCAATCTTCCGGTAGCAAGTCGCCTCAAGGTGGCCGTCCTTACCGCAGTAGGAACACTTCGGCCGACCCCGGCCACCGCGCCCACGGCCCCGAGATCCCGAACGTCCGCTACGAGCGGAGGTAGGTGAGGAAAGTAGGGGGAGGGGCCTGCTGAAGAAGGGCCGAGGAAGAAGACGCAGAAGTATCCGGAGGAGGTGACACACGGAGGAGCATGGAACAAACATCAGAGAAAACGGTGTTGTGGGAGAAGCCAGAACCTGAGTCCGATACTCTGAAAGTGATGCAGAACACGAGCCATCATGATGGCAATGCAGACGACCTCCTTCTGAGCGCGCTGAGCAGCATGATCATTGGTAGACGGCTGATGCTGGATCCAGGCCTCAGCAAGGGTCTTGGCTCGAGCGACAAAGGATGTCATGTCCGAAGCCCCCCAGTGTCGAGAGCAAGAAGATCAGTATGTCGTAGAGATTCTGAAGGCTGTCTCGGCCTGAGTACAAGGAATGCAGCTCATCCTACATAGCCTTGGCCTTTTCGTGATACATGACCATCTGATAAGGTTCACCATCCAAGAAATTAAGGAGCCAAGTCTGAACGCGACCATCATTGCGGAGCCAGTCGTCGGTAGGAGGAGAAGGATGTGCCTGAGTGAGGTGAGGCAAAAGGCCCTTGGCCTGAAAGACCCGTCGAACAGAATGCACCCATGAGATAAAGTTCTTCTTCCCAGAGAGAGAAATGGTAGTAATCCGCAGCTCATCGCGGATTTCAGCAGGACAGGCCGGGTGGTCTGCAGGCGGACTAGCCGCCGGGCCGGTGGAGTCAACAAAAGAGCCCATAGAAGCAGGAGGCAAGTCGCAACGACTAGAGAAGAGACCGTTACGGATGTACGAAGACCGCTGCGAGTAGAACTCGAGACCGCTCGGCTGGCAGTCTTGGAGCCGGTGGACGACTAGGCCGTAGCTCCCAAGGAGAAGGCCGCAAGAAGAGAGGAAGCTCTAGAGAGAAAACCGCGACCAAAATGCGGGAAAAACAAACCGCACGGTCACAATGTCGACACCAGCGGGCAGACAGACCGCGACCAAAATACGGAAAGAAGATAGACCGCACGGTCTCAGTGAGCACACCAACGGTTAGAGCAAAAGAAGGAGACCGCGAGTAGAACTTGAGTGAACAAGAAGAGGAAGCCGCGAGTAGGAGAACTCGAGCGGGCAAGAGGAGGAGAACTCGAGCGGCAAGAGGAAGAGGCCGCGAGTTTGGAGAACTCGAGCGGGCAAGAGGAGGAGGCCGCAAGTAGGAGAACTCGAGCGGTCAGAAGAAGAATCCACGAGTTAGAGAACTCGAGCGGATAGGCAGAGAAACCGGACGAGTAGCACCAGAGGAGGGGTCCACGAGTCAGATGATAAAAGCTATAAAAGGAGAGGGAATGATGGAGGAGCCTGGAGCCACGGAAGGAATGCGGAGAGCGAACAAGTCGCTGAGATCGCGGACAGAAAGCGAGTAGGAGGGGATAAAGGAACCGACAGTCCGCGAGAAAACTCGAACAGGCCGCGGAGAGCACGAACAGGACGCGAGAAAGCCGCCGAGTCCGCGGTCACATGCGGTTAAAAAAATCTAACCGGACAGACCAGAACCTCCCTCTGATACCATGTTGAGAGAGCACAAAAACTTGTATGTATTGCTTCTATATGTAAATACAAAGAGAGAATACAAATATATAGGAGGGAGAAAGAGAGAACAATCCTATACATGATGTGAGACTAAAGAAGGGAGAAGAGGGAAAAACAATAATGAGCCCAATAATAGGCTCTTTACATGGGCTTTTCTAACAGGTACAAACATTAGGTAAAATGATCAAATTGTTTTATCGGAGTTCTTAAGATCTAATGGTATCTTCTATGTTATACTAAGACATGAAAGACTTGCCTTCTCTGCTTCCTATCATATGATTTCCACGAGTCACTTTTTGATGGTTCCTTTTCAGAATTGATGGTTCTTGGTTTTATTTCACTGCTGCTGACTTTTGGGCAAAACTACATCGCAAAAATCTGCATATCCGTGGCTGTAGCAGATACTATGCTTCCATGCCATTTTGATTATGTCTCTGAGGTTACACAAAACAAGAGAATGCTTTTATGGAATTCTACTACAATTTCAACTTCTACTCGTAGGTCTCTTGCTGTTACCTCAGCTAACACATGCTCCAGTGTAAGTACATCTTTTATGGAACTCTCTTTCTCTAGTGTACCGTGTTGGCTGTTGAAATATAATCTTATATTAGTAATCTTATTTAGGCTCTGTTTGTTTGAGCATTTTTTCTTCGCGACATTTTTTCAAAAAACGCAAAGGTTAGTTTTTGCTCGTCTGAATAACCTCCATTTGGAACGACCGATCCCCAAAAACAATGTTTAATGCCCGATTTCAACCACAGGGAGGGAGTTCCATTTAGGAATGTTGTTTTATCTTCATCTCCAGCTGCTCCATCTTCAACCGCAACCACCATCCAAACAAGCCCTTTGTCTTGTGTAGTTAGTTAATATAGATCTTGGACCTCTCCAACCTAAGATCCAACGTATGAGGGATTGATGTTGTCTTCCTCTCACATCATTTATGGATTGACTTGATTGCGATATAGTCCCTCAAATGGAAAGTCAATAGTCATGTGCACTCATTATAAACCTCGGGTATTCATCTATAACCAATTGACTTTTGTTTGAATGCATATGTTCTAACATCTTATCATAGTACTTATAGCTCGCTCCAGTTGGAGAATGCTAGAAACCACGGTGGGGCCCTCGTCAGGCACATGAACCCAGATCCGGTGGCCGACTGCAGTCGAATGGCGAGAACATCCCCGACCAAATCTCCTAGGCGCGTGTGGGACCCTCGTCGGGTACATGAACCCAGATCACGCCGAATAAATTCACATGTAGGTTGTTGAGGCGTGGGATAGAACCCACGACCTCCTTTATCAAGCTCCTAGGCGGAGACTTGATACCCAACTGAGCTGCAGCTGGGATAGAACACACGACCTCCTTTATCAAGTCTCCGCCTAGGAGCTTGATAAAGGAGGTCGTGGGTTCTATCCCACGCCTCAACAACCTAATTGTGAATTTATTCTGCGTGATCTGGGTTCATGTAACCGACGAGGGTCCACACGCGCTCAGGAGATTTGGTTGGGGATGTTCTCGCCATTCGACTGCAGTCGGCCACCGGATCTGGGTTCATGTGCCCGACGAGGGCCCCACCGTGGTCTCTAACAAAAGATGGTCATCTTTTGTTAGAGACCACGGTGGGGCCCTCGTCGGGCACATGAACCCAGATCCGGTGGCCGACTGCAGTCGAATGACGAGAACATCCCCAACCAAATCACCCCGGATGAATTTAACCGGGGTAGGTTGTTGAGGCGTGGGATCAAACCCACGACCTCCTTTATCAAGCTCCTTAGCGGAGACTTGATACCCAACTGAGCTGTAGCTCAGTTGGGTATCAAGTCTTCGCCTAGGAGCTTGATAAAGGAGGTCGTGGGTTCTATCCCATGCCTCAACAACCGACCTGTGAATTTATTCCGCGTGATCTGGTTCATGTACCCGACGAGGGTCCCTCACGCGCCCAGGAGATTTGGTTGAGGATGTTCTCGCCATTCGGCTGCAGTCGGCCACCAGATCTGGGTTCATGTGCCTGACGAGGGCCCCACCGTGGTTTCTAACAGAGAATATCATATGAAGATGCATTTAGTAGCTTTGATACCAAACTAAAACCTATGCGTCCAACCTAAAACCAATTGCATATAGGTGGGACCCAAAATTTAAAGTGTCAATGTCATACTAAACTCTCAACATTAATGTTACAAAATTGCTACATTACCATGCACATGCACTTAATGATTAAACCTTTTATGCAGAAAGATTATTAACTATATTACACTATGGTGAATGTGTTCGTGATTGCAGGGAAAGACCTCATTTGTTTCAATAAATGGACTGCATCAGTTGCACATTTTCATATTTTTCTTGGCAATCTTTCATGTTATATATAGTGCTCTGACAATGACTCTAGGAAGATTGAAGGTGAACTGCTTCTCACTTCTTCAATACTGATTTGTAATTACTTATTTGGACTTGAAAGCTGAATCGGATTGCTTAACCTGTTTCTAAAATTTGTACTATGTTGGTTTCATCCAGATTCGTAGATGGAAGGAGTGGGAGAAGGAGACTCAAACCCCAAACTACGAGTTCTCTAATGGTACATTCTTCTTCTTAGAGAACATAAATGTTTATGTTTGAAAGTAAGATTCAAGTAGTTTATAAAGTCCACATGCAAATTTGTCAACAATCAACATTATTAATGTTATCCAACATGAGTTCTCATTCTCCATCAATCTAAGCCCCTTTGGGGTGGCGGAAATCCTGCGGTGCTGCTTTGGCGGAATGCCGCTTTGACCTTGAGATCAGGCATTCTGCGACTCTGCGCCAATAAACGACATGGAAATTTTGCGATTTTGACCGTGCGCGTTGGATTGCAGGGACTGTACGAATTGTCCGCAAATCCCTGCCACGGTATCTCTCCCACCTCAAATGTGGCCTAAGTTTTATACAGTGATAACTTTATTTGACTTTTCTTTTACAAAGCTATTATCAATAGTTCCTACTTGACATGCCAATGTATTTTTTTTTACGTTATTCTCCCTATTATTACATGCATCAATCTTTATTTTTTTACTATTAATTACTCGCACCTTACCTAGGAATTTGCATAATTACAGGTTGCCCCACTCTATCTTTTGAAATTAAATAAACTCCTAATCTGAGTTTACATTTCATAACTTACATGCACAAAAATATCCCTAGACCTCCCCTTCAAAAGGCTATGTTTGTGTATGCATGTTATATATGTGAGAATTAATTGATTTTAAAAGATAGATGGGTGCAATATGTAATTTTACAAACATACAAGGGAGGTTCCGATAAACCACCCCTTTTACTGTAGATCCTTTTAGTGTGTTTTAAAGCATATATTCCATTATTTTCTTCCAAAAATAGGTCACTCAAAAGTGTGATTCCCATCATAAATTGATAGGATGCGTCTGCCATATGCTATTATTTGTTTATGTAGCCCAAGGGGCAAGGACATTTTTATAACTTGTATTTCCCTCACTCGCATATATATATATGAGTGATAGTTTCTTTAGATGAACATTTTTTTTGTAAGTCTAGGGTTTTGGCTCTCTTGGAGAGTAAAGTGTCAAGGAAAACCTCACCTCCGGATGCTTGGTGAGAACTCGTTGTATCACTTTATTGTTTAATGTAATGCAATTTTCCTCTCTCTATCAACTACTCCTACCCGCCCTTGATTAGGGTTCTACCGAGCCCTAATTTCTCCTCGCCTCCTTCCATTTTCGCGAGCTAGGCCTAGGCCGCTAACGATCCAACGATCTGGTCGCGTCTGCTCTCTACACTAGCGAGTCCGATTCCGCACGCCGCACGCCGCACACACATCGCTTCCCTGTTCGATCCGCCAACTCCTTTGATCGTCGCTTCGCCAGGGATCCGTTCCGCCCTGCTGATCAGCTCCCCGCGCGACATTCTAGCGCCGCCGACTGCTTCCATTCGCGTCTATGCGGCCGATCCTCCCTTCTGCTAACTACTATCATTTCAGCATCGTCAACTACTGCCAGCCCTGTCTTCCCAAAGTCTAGTGCCGTCAGCCTCCGCTAACGCCTCCTCCACCCCGCTCCGCAACCCGCTGCTCCTTCGAACAACTTTGGGCGTTTCCATCGGCTGCTAGTGGCATTTTACTCCGCGTACAACCCCATCAACCGCCGCCAGCGCCCTCTCCACCCCTCTGCGCCTCCTTTTGGCGCCTTCCACCACGTCCTGACGTTTACATCGGCTTCCAGCGGTCCTCAGCGTCTTCGCCGCTTTCCCGAGGCCCCCCTGCGCCTTCAACAACCTTGATACGACCACATCTCCTTCTCGCTGCCTTTTGCCGTGTCTGGAAACCCTCCTCCAACTATTGCTACCCTCCGGCGGTCCTTGTCTCTCCTCCTAGCTGCGGTTCATGCCCAAGACTCGGGTCATGACCCTCCACGTCGACGAGAACACCTCCACCATACCACTATAAACTCGAACTCTTAGCACATGGATCACATTAAAGCCTAGCTGACGGACCTCACGCTCCTCCTTCAAGGACTTACCGCGACAGTTAATCGCCCTCCGACCCCTCCTCCACCGCCACCAATTCCAACCGTTTCTGACCACATGAGGTTTTTGCACCCCACGACAGACTCTACCCCGGCCCACCTCCGCCAGATTGAGATTCCGGTGTTCGATGGCACCGACCCTTTTGGGTGGATCGCCCGCGCTGAGCAGTTCTTCGACTTACAAGCCACCCCCGCCGATCAGAAGGTCCCCCTCGCTACTATCTATATGGAAGGCTCGACGCTCTATTGGGTGCGTTGGATGCGCCAACAAGCACCTGACATGTCCTGGCCCAGATTGAAGGAGGAACTCCTCCGCCACTACGTCAGCTGCCAGGAAGGTAATGCCTTTGAGCACCTCAACTCCGTCCGCCAATATGACTCTGTGACAACCTACATCGACGAATTCATCGCGTTCTCTACACATGTTCCCGACCTGGCCCCCGACCACTACTAGGATATTTTCTGGCGGGTCTGCACCCCCACCTCCGTGCGCGCCTTCGGGGTCCACAACCTGACTACTCTTTCCTGCGCAATGGAGTAGGCTAGACATCTCGACGAGGAACTCTACCCAGACCCACCATCCTCCACGACACGGCCGCCCCCACCGCCGCGGCCACTACCGACACCTCTTCCACCGCGGCCACTACAACCACCTCATCCGCCCGTGGACACTCTGCCCCCACCTGGGCCTCAGCTACTGACTCCGTCCGCACATCCTACGACCCCATCATTTGTCTTACCAACAACAAGAAGAGCTTCACCGCAGGGACTCTGATTTTGCTGCCAATAACCGTTTTCACCCAGCCACGTCCGTCCTCTCAGGAATCTATTTGTGTTGCTGGGAGCTGAAGATACTGATCCTGACTCTGGGGAACTGGATCCGCTGACGCTTTATGACAACCCCTTTGACCCTCGACCTTGAGGACAATGTCGTTTTTCGGGCGGGGCGTGTTGATACGATGCAACCGCCATAGATTATTATTAGTTTATGTTGCCCAAGGGCATTTTTGTAATTTGTATTTCCCCCACTCGCCTATATATATGAGTGGTAGTTTCTTTAGATGAGCACTTTTTTGGAAGTCTAGGATTTTGACTCTTGGAGAGTGGAGTGTCAAGGAGAACCCAGCCTCCGGATGCTTGGCGTGAACTCGTTCTCGATTGTATCGTTCTATTGTTTAATGTAATGCAATTTTCCTCTTATCTATCATAAACATATCCATATTTATATTAACTTATTCTCAAATCATTTGACAATTCCTTAAATTGCAAAAGTATTTGTGTGCCATGATATATCCATTCAACATGTTTCTAAGTTCAAGCATGAGAAATGAATTGGTTGGAGTGCATCTCTTTTACACAGACTCGTAGAACAGAAAAATTTTGTCACAAATCTCTTTCAACTTCTCTCTTGCTGAATATTTATTCTAATTCCAGCAACTTTTTGGTCGAGAATTTGTAGATCCTTCGAGATTCAGACTGGTCCATGAGACATCCTTTGTGAAGCAGCATGCAAGTTCGTGGGATAGGCATCGTTTTCTGCTTTATTTTGTAAGTACCTGTATAAGAACATTAACTTAAATATGTTTGGGAAATTAGTCCCATATCGAGAAACTTCTATTTTCACGTATGTTGTAAAGTGCTGTTAGAGCCCGAGTTCAACATCACAGCCCAAAACCACTAGTGAATCTAGTTAGTGTCTCTCAAATATAGGGGTCGTGATGTGTGATGGGTGTGTTGAGAATTCGGACTCACATCTAGAAACTCATATAGCTCTATGCGCTCCGTTTGGCACAGCGGTGGCGTTCATGAATAGGATGGTTATGAACCGTTGTTCGTGAATGCCCGACCTCACCTAAGGAACTTTGTCCACTTTTATGTTCAAAATTAGTTTTATTTTCTTGGTGATGGTCCTAACCGTTGTCATGTCAAACATAAATTGTATGATGATGGCGTTTTTGTCCAAATTCACGGGAGCAAAAACGCCGCGCCAAACGGAGCCTTAATTCCCCCTATAACAAAGTGATTTTATGTTGATTGCGTGCGTAGACCTGGACAGATTCTTATAAAAAAAATATCTAAAAACAACCGGGGAATTGCGTGGTCAATTTTACTTGCAAAGCCAACCTGAGATACATTGGGAAATCAAGCAATGAATTTTACATACCGAGTATATTATGATAATATTATTTCATACTTATCAAAACTTATCATGACAATTTGACACAGCCAGCTTTGCTTTTGACTTTTGCATTTCTTTTCTTATGTATAGACTTTGTCAATGCAATATATATTTTTAATTAAGCTTCTCCTGTTTTTAGGTTTGTTTCTTCCATCAATTTTTTAGATCTGTTCGTAAAGCTGATTACTTGACTCTGCGCAATGGTTTTATCAATGTGAGTAGATGAACATTTGATTCATTCTTTCTCCCATATGTATATATATGTATTCCTGATTGGAGGCAACAAGTACCAGGTCCATTTGGCTTCTGGAAGCAGATTTGATTTTAGAAAATATATAAAAAGATCACTGGAAGACGATTACAAGGTCGTCGTCGGAATAAGGTACCTGGAAGCTACTTGCTCAACTGATCATTTGATTCCCAAACTTTGATATATTCATAGTGTTCTAGTTTGTCTAGTTAATCGAGTTCAAACTCGAGCTTAATTTTATGGGTTCGAGCTTGAGCTTAATTTAGCGTGTTCGAACTCGACCTTAATTTTACTAATTCGAACTGCCGTCTTAAGGAATAAGATCAAATGAGAATGAAAAATTGGAGGGATTATACTTGAGAAATTAATTGTGAGATGAGAACTAATGGTTTTAGAATAATATTTATTAAGTTTGTAATTATTAATTAAACTTTTGAAATTTAATATTTTGCATGTATTTACATATTACATATCCACATATATATATGTAATATTTTTTTATTGTATTTATTATATATATTTTTGGTGGCCTGCTCATCGTGTTATGTTCTTTTTTAAATATTAGATAGTTCTATTTTGTCTTGAAAAATAAAAATATCATTATAACATTATTATTTAAACCAAATGGAGCTTTTAATGTATAGTTGTAGACCTTTGCATCATTTTCATTTGAATATCTTGCCCATTATTTTAAGCTATTAATTTGCAGCCAATATAATCAATTGTTTTGTTAGCTAGGGCCCACCGACCAATCATATGCTGGAAGTAACTTCTCATATTTGTGACGTTCAAATTTATTGGTCACTTTGAAACAGTAAATGATATAATTTCTTTATTTCTATGATTATTTCTTAAGCCGGCCAACTCCTTTTTTTAATCCAAGCCGTACTAGAATTTAAATTTAAATTAAAAATTCCTGGTATTTTAATTTTCACTTTAATTCAATATAAACTTAAAAATATCCTAAGAAGAGTTGTTTGGAGAAAAATGATCAACCTAGGGGTGCAAGTTGGAGAAAAATGATTACGAGTTGAGCTCTAGCTCGAGCTTAAGCTCGCATATTGTTTTTCAATTCATCAGCTCGAGCCAAGCAAAATGAGTTCATCGAGCTCAAGCTTGAAAATTTTGCCAAGCTCGACTCGAGCTTCACTCTTTTGCACTCTGTTATGTGTTATGATGTTGTGTTATGATTGTTATGAGTTTTCGTGAGTCTCGAGCATTGAGCTCCTTATCCTTATTATTATTAGTGTCTTTATGTTAAGTTAGGTGAGTGTTAGGGAGTGTTAAGGTCGTTATTATGTTGTAGCCTATATAAAGGTTTTGGGTGTGTTGTTTGAGAGGGGGAATGAAAAGTCTAGTTCTTGTCCCCTTGTGAGATTTTGGTGGCTCTCTCCTCCAACGAGCAACCCTGCCTAGGCAGCCGCAGTTCCGGCTTCACGGTATCCTCCACCACCTCCACCTTCTCCACCTTCAATCACTTTTCTGGCGAGTTACAATGGTTACGAAAGGAGGCCTGTAACAACTTGGTATTAGAGCCTTTCGGTCCTCTTCCGCGAACGCACGTCATTCCACTCATCCTTCACCCGCACAAAACCCCTCTGCTGGCCGCAGCGGATTCGACGCCAACATCTTCCGTCGGCCGCCTCTCCGCGTGCACCGTTCCGTCGCCCACCCCTTCATGTGCAAAATAACCCCATCATGTCGCTTCCGCCTCCGGCAGATTGCTGCCCGCAACTCAATTCCTCCGACAGATCGATACCCGCACTCGATTCCGCCGTCGATTCATCCGGCAGATCGATACTCGCACTCCCTTTTGCCATCCAGCGACGACGGTCTCACCCGACTCTCCCCGCATCGACTACAAGAGTTTTGCATGCGCCCCTGCTGTTTTCGAGCCTCGCGCGCCTCCTACGCTGCCTCTTTATCATTTTTGGATCCCCGTGCCGCTTATTTAATTTGATGGACTCAACCAGTCATCATTTCTGGAGCCCGTTACTCATACATAACAATTTGATTATTTCCCTGCCATTATTTCAGTAGCCCCCCATCCTTATTACTAAGACTTGTGGGCCCCCTTTCCCTTTTCAATACAACAAACCCAACCATTCCTTTACCCGGTTTTCTTTTAATTATTTCAGCAGCCCCCTCTATTGTCTTCATCATTGGGCGCCACCACGGCTCCCGTGGACACTCCCTCGCCTCCGATTCAACACAATCCAACCGCCCTGTCACCCGCTCTTCTTCTCAATCCCTATCTCGCACTATGGGTGACTCATCTGAACAACTAAGTCAGATTATGTCCATGCTGCAGGCCGTCATGACACAACAAGATGCGCACACTGCTCCCGTGGACCATCATCAGGTTGCCATTACTGTTCTCTCCAAGGGCCTCGATGATCTTTCCATTGCCCCCGCACACGATCATACAAGCAGCAGTCAGGCACTGCCATTTCTCCGCTATACCCCGCCGCCCCTGACCGTCCACGTGCCACCGCTGCCTGTCCTCGCGCACCCCGACGATGCGATTGTACCACGTTACACTAGATTAGAATTTCCAACTTATGATCGACAAAGTGATCCATTGGGCTGACTCACCAAGTGTGAGTAATTTTTCGGCCACCAACAAACTCCGGCAGCCGACCAGATCCAACTTGTTGGGCTAGAGAGCACGCAAGCCCGATCAGAGCACCTGCAAATTAGTTCGAGCAAGTACCTGCATGACCGCTTAGCGGTATGTCGATACACAACCAAACTACATCACAAAATAACAATAATAAAAGTGACACATAGATTTAACGTGAAACTCAATAGGGTGAAAACCACGGGACGATCGGAGTCCAATCTGGAAAGCCGCCACTAAAATGTATGAAACAATAGACAATTACAAGAATTTTCCTCATCGATCCTTATAGGATCTTCACCAGCTTTACACTATACAATATAATAAGTAGTAACAAAAAAACTGCAAGTTACCGACAGCGGCAGACGATATGAATTACACAAATCCTCTCCAAGGCGCCTCTTCGAATACTTGCCCAAATATGCTCCAGATCCAATCAATGTAGATGAAGTACTCCTCGTCAACGTCGTACAACGACGTCCGAAAGCTCTCCCAAACAAAGACGATCGCTGCAAAGGCCTCTCTAGAAATCTTTCACTGCTTGAGTTTGAAGAGAAGTGGATGCTTTACCCCTCCTTCATCCCTATTAATAGGGCCAAAAACAAGGAGTTAGGTGTAGTAGATGACATCAGATGAAGCTTCCATGATGCTTCCTTTGGTCAAAAACACATATTGGTTTAAAGGTCTAAGTCGGCTTCTCATTTTCACACTTGTGCTTAAAAAGCATGGTCAGAGTTGGCTAGTCTCTTTCACACTTAGGGGGAAATTATCTCAACAAATCTCCCCATTTTCGACTAAATGAAGAAAAACCTGTAATTTTGACAATATGCCACAGTGCCTCCAATTTGTCTCCCATCAGGTCCTCCAACAACATGTCTCTACATTCGATCAGCAATGCCAAATTTGAGTTAATGAGACTCGAACTCAACAGTTTTCTGCACAAAGGATGAGAACTGTACCCAACAACTTATTCTCCCTTTGCTTTATGTGGAGGGAACCGCCATGCCGGCGATCCTCACGCAGTGCTCGAACTTCCCTTTTGACACGGTCTTCGTAAGCATATCTGCTCCATTGTCATTCGTATGCACCTTCTGCAAATCCAGCTCTTTCTGCTCTAGAGTATCGCGTATCCAATGATACCGCATGTTAATATGCTTGGATCTCGAGTGGAAGGTGGAGCTGTGGTAGATGACATGTGGATGAAGCTTCCTTTGGTAAAAAAACCCATGTTGGTTTAAAGGTCAAAGACGACTTCTCCTTTTCACACTTGTCATGAAACACATGATTGAAAAACATGGTCAAAGTTGGCTACTCTCTTTCACACTTAGGAGGAAATTATCTTAACTCAACTAACATCCTTCCATCTGCTCGACTCCGCTGTTTTGTGGGCCTCTCGACTTCTCACCGACCGACCAAATCTAATATGGGACGACTTCAAGCGGCTATGCAACTTACGTTTCGGACCTCCTATCTGCAGCAACCCCCTCGGCGAACTAACATCTCTACGACAAACAAGGTTCGTGGACGAGTACTTGGAACAATTTCAGCTTCTCTTGGCACATGTTCCCCTTGCCCCAGATATGCAGGTCAACATTTTCACCGCTGGACTTCGCGAGCGCCTGCGACTGGATGTCGAGTTTGAGACCCCTCCAGACTTAGTAACTGCTATGAGTCTGGCTCGACTCTGTGATCGTCGCCTTCAGCTAGCACAAGAGGCCTATCCACCTGCCACCAACATTGTTCAACAAGGCCGTATTGAGGGTCCTCCAGCCCCACCGGTCCGCCGATTATCTCGGGTTGAGATGCTGCAACGACGCACTCATGGATTATGTTTCAGTTGCGACGAGCAGTACACTCGCGGCCACAGGTGCAACCGACTTTTCTACCTGCACGTCGAGGATTCTGACGACGAGGGCATCGAATAAAGCTTGAGGACAAGTTTTTTTGGGAGGCAGGGTGAGATGTTATGTGTTATGATGTTATGTGTTATGATGGTTATGGGTTGTCGTGAGTCTCGAGCACCGAACTCCTTATCCTTATTATTATTAGTGTCTTTATGCTATGTTAGGTGAGTGTTCGGGAGTGTTAAAGTCATTATTATGTTGTAGCCTATATAAAGGCTTTGGGTGTGTTGTTTAAGAGGAGGAATGAAAAGTCTAGTTCTTGTCTCCTTGTGAGATCTTGGTGGCTCTCTCCTCCAACGAGCAACCCCACCTAGGCAGCCGCGGTTCCGGATTCATAGTATCCTCCACCACCGCCATCTTCTCCACCTCCGATCGCTATTCCGGCGAGTTATCACGGTTACGGAAGGAGGCCCGTAATTACAATGCCTATTCAAGTAATTACAATGCCTATTCAAGTAATTACACTCTATACCCAAGTTAAAAGTAATGATAGAAACCTATAAAATTGAAAAAGTTTAATAGAGCTCATATATCTACTATGTCTATGCAGACAGTTATTTGACATGTCAGTGATATTTTTGAGGAAGACTATCATTAGGCATGTCAATGGTATTTTCAATGAACTACTATTAAATAAAGTTGATTTGATATTTTTTAACAAAAATAAAAACTGAGGTATAACTACTTTTCACATTAATTAATTAATAATGCGTTATGTATTGTAAATTACATTAATTAATTAATAGGGTCGTAGCCTCGTGCCTGTCGCGGTCAGGATACTGCCACAATTTGTTGCTGGGGTGTCACTTGTTTTATAATAAACAAAAAAAACACTCATCTGTGAAATATTTCATCTTTTTTATTTTATCTTAATTATATATTTTGCAACTTTTTAAATGTAAGGTACAATTTATCTGTTTTGTTATTGTAAGAAGAGAGAAACATGAGAGAAAAAATCGCCTGTAATTGTATATATCATCAAAGTATAGGAATGCATACACTTATATAGAGGTAGATAGAGAGAGAGATATCTACATTTACAATGTGGGACTAAAGTAGCTATACATGGGTCAATACATATGAGCCTCTTAAATGGGCTAATTCTATTTTATTTTTAACACTCTCCCGCAAGTTGGAGCGTACAAGTCATAAGCGCCAAGCTTGGATAAAAACTGATAGTACAGAGTCCGTGAGAGAGCCTTGGTGAACATATCAACAATTTGATTGGAGGCCGAGACATGTTCCAATACTATCTTCTTTGACTGAACTTTTTCCCGAACGAAGTGACAGTCAACTTCAATGTGCTTTGTGCGCTCATGGAACACTGGATTCTTGGCAATATGTATGACAGCTTGACTATCACGGAGCAGGGTAGCAGGGGAAGAGAGTGTGAGACCCATATCACTGAGGAGGCCCTCTAGCCAGGTGGCCTCAGATACGACCGCTGCCATGCCGCGATATTCAGCCTCAGGAGACGAGCGAGCAATAACAGTCTGTTTCTTGCTGTGCTAGGTAATAAGATGTCCACCGAGGTAGGTGCAAAAACCAGTGGTGGAATGTCTATCATCAAGAGACCCTGCGTAGTCCGCATCAGAGTATGCAACAAGAGAAAAAGAAGACGATGACTTATAAACAGGTTCTTGTACAGGCGCCTTCTTTAAATATCTGAGGATCCGCTCGACGGCTCGAAGATGAGAAGTCCGAGGAGTATGCATGAATCGACTTACCACTCCAACAACGAATGAGATGTCAGACCGCGTAACTGTGAGGTAGATTAATTTCCCCACCAAGCGTCGATAGGACTCTGGATTGGTCAGAACAGGGTCATTCCCACAGTCTTGATTCGACAGTTGATGATTCATGTCCATCGGAGTATCTGTAGGTTTGCATCCCAAGTAGCCCGCACTTTGTAGAAGATCTATGCAGTGCTTCGCTGAGATGAGACTAGTCCATCAGGTCTCCTTGCAACCTCAAGTCCAAGGAAGTATCGCAGATTACCCAGATCTTTTGTCTGAAAGACGGAGTTCAGATGTTGTTTGATTTTCTGTATCCCGATGGTGTCATTTCCCGTAATCAAAATGTCATCAACATAAATAAGAAGAAGAACTGTCCTGTTGCTTGATGACGAGTAAAGAGAGAGAAATCTGCAGAACTCCGAGTGAATCCCATCTTGCGAACCACCTTACTGAACTTATCAAACCAAGCGCGAGGGGATTGTTTGAGACCATATATAGACTTCCGGAGAAGAACATACACGAGACTCCCCCGTGGTCTCAAACCCAGGTGGCTGGTGCATATACACAGTCTCCTGAAGATCACCATTGAGAAAGACATTTTTGATATCCAATTGATGAAGGGGCCATTGGCGGTGCACAATAAGAGAAATCATAACCCGTACAATACTCAGTTTTGCCACCGGAGAGAACGTTTCGTCGTAATCAAGGCCATGTTGCTGAGTGAAGCCCCGAGCCACCAGACGGGCTTTGAGACGATCAACAATTTCCATCAGGAGCAGGTTTGATTATAAAGACCCATTTGAAGCTAACACAAGATTGACCAGGAGGGAGAGGAATAAGGTCCCAAGTACGGTTTGCCCAGAGAGCTGCCATCTCGTCGTCCATGGCCGCATGTCAGCCCGGATGTTGTAGAGCATCCTGCAAGGAGTTAAGAAGGGAAATAATGGAAAGAGAGAGAGAGAGAAAAAGTGTGAAGAGGTGAAGAGAGGCGATGTAGGGATACATAGTTTCCCATGGGATGAGCCGTAGAGGATGGTGCTTGATCATCAAGGCGCAGAAGAGCATCCGTAGTAGGGGGCTGCTGGCGGGCTGCAATCCTGGACGAGCGACATGTGTAGACACGGGTAGGTGGAGGAGGAGGAGGGAGAGGTGGTGAAGTTGGTACTGGAGGAGCGGAAGAAGTGGGAGGCAGAGATGTGACGTGAACAACCGGAAGAGGAATTGTGGCCTGAGGTGGTAGAGTGGAGGTGTGAGAGAAGAAGCTTTCATCTTCAGCAAAGGTAACATCTGCGGAGACGAACACCTTGTTGAGTGTGGGAGAGTAGCAAACATACCCCTTTTGGGTACGCGAGTAGCCTACAAATACACATTGGGGGCGTGGGAGACAAGTTTGTCACTTTGTGGTCCGAGAGAGTGAACATAACAGGCACATCCAAATGTGCGAGGCGTGAGAGAAAACGAGGACTTGGAAGGAAACAAGAGACTGAAGGGAGAAACAAAGTTAAGAACGGATGAGGGCATACAGTTAATGAGATAACAAGCAGTAGAGACAACAAAGTTCCAATATTCAGCGGGAACCTGCATTTGAAGCATGAGTGACCGAGTGACATCAAGGAGATGACGATTCTTCCGCTCAGCCACACCATTCTGGTGGGGTGTGTATGCACATGAAGTTTGATGAATTATCCAAAAGTCGGTGCATAAGTTGGAGAAGCTGCGACTCGTGTATTCACGAGCGTTGTCCGTGCGAAACGTTCGTACGGTAGTAGAAAATTACGTACGGATTTCAATAATAAATGCACGGAAAACAGAGGTTAGCTCAGTACGATCACGAAGTAAATAAAGGCATGCGAGGCGTGAATAGTCATCAATGAAGGTTACAAAGTAGCGATAACCAAAAAGACCGGGTAGTTTATAAGGACCTCAGATATCGGAGTGAACTAAAGAAAACAGAGTACTACTCCGGTCACATACATGAGGGAAAGAAGTACGATGCTGCTTGCCAAAGATACATGATTCACAAGAAAAATCCTGTAAAGAGACATCAGAAAGAGCCTTTTTGAAAATCTGAAGTGGAGCATGACCAAGACGACGATGCCAGTTGACGGAGGGTACAACAGAGAGTGAAGTGGGAAGAGCGTCCAGGAGATAAAGCCCGTTTGACAGCCGTCCTCTACCAATGATAGTCTGTGTTAGACGATCCTGCATGACAAAAGAAGAGGAAGAAAAGATCAGACAACAATCAAGATCTTGAGCAAGCCTACTAACAGACAGCAGGTTGAAGGGAGATCCCGAAACATGGAGGATCGAGATTAAGGAGAGGGTAGAAGTAAGTTGCAGATCAGCAGCTCCAAACACAGGAGTAGTATCGCCATTGACCACAGTGATAAACTTGGGATACTCAGTGTGCATGTATTGAGGAGGTTTCTGAGAGGTAATATGATGGGTGGCCCCAGAGTCCATGATCCACTGAGAGCTGTAAGAGAGACAGGAGATACCTTCAGTAGAGAATGAAGCAACCGAGCCAAAGGAACGGTTGGCCATGCCTTGAAGCTGCAGTATCTGTAGGCGGAGGTCATTGATATCCTTCTGAGCAGTAGTAGAGGGGTCGGTGAGAGAGGGGCCCGCAAGAGCAGGAGTAGCAACAACATCAGGAGCAGAAAGATGAGGAGGCAAACCATGTTTGCGATAGCAGGTAGCTTCAAGGTGGCCATCACGACCACAGTAAGTACACTTGAGAGTAGAACGACCAGCACGTCCCCGACCACGAGACGTGAAGCGGCCTCCCCGAGTAGAAGATCCCCGGCCAGACGGAGCAGGAGTAGGGAGTAGGGGCTGCTGGAGCAAAGCCAGAGAAAAAGTGGCTGGAGCCTCGGGAGGTGGTGTAACCTTAAGCACCATGGAGCAAACATCAGACAGAGAGGGTGTTGTAGGAGAAGAGAGAATCTGGGCCCGGATGCTGTGAAGATGACTAGGAACACGAGCCATCATCATGGCGATCCCAACAACCTCCTTCTGTGCCCGTTGAGTAACAAGGTCTGCAGAGGGAGGTTGGTGCTGTATCCAGGCCTCTACCAGGGTTCTGGTCTTGTCAACAAAGGAAGTTAAGTCGCCGGTGGTGCCAGGGTCCAGTGACTGAAGAGCAGAGATGATGTCGAAGAGGTGCTGTAAACTATCCCGACCAGAGTAGAGGGAGTGCAGCTCATCCCACATTTCCTTAGCTGTTTCGTAGTACATTGCCATCCGGTAGGACTCTGTGTCCATAGAGTTGAGCAACCAAGATTGGACTCGGCCGTCATCGCGGAGCCAGTCATCGGAGGGATCAACAGGTTTGACCCGAGTAAGATGATGAAGTAGACCCTTAGTTTGCAGAACACGTCGAACGAAATGAGCCCATTCGACATAGTTAGCATTTCCGCTGAGAGAGATAGTGGTGTTGCAAAGTTCATAACGGACCTCAGAAGGCAAGGTAGCAACACAGGCAGGCAGAGAGGAGGTAGCAGTAGTTGAGTCACTGGATGCCATGGTGGATAACGACAACAGACTGAAGCAGCGGGCTGGAGCAGCTGGCAGCGGACTGATGTAGCGGACTGGAGCAGCTGGCAGCGGACTGAAGCGGAGCCCGCAAGAAAGAGAGGTGGCAACGGACTGAAGCAGCCGCAAGAAAGCGCGGGCGAGCAAGAACCCAGATTCTTGGAGCAAGTCGCATCGACTAGGGCAGGTCGCGGCAAGCAGATCACTAGCGACAAAGAAGAAGGTCGCAGGGACTAAGAGGAAGGTCGCGGCGACAAGGAGACGAGCTCGGCATGGCGCGGGGTGATATAGGCCGTGGCGGACTGGAGCAGTCCGTAAGCAGAGAAGGGTCGCGGCAGACAAAGAAGAAGGTCTGCGTGATAAGAGCTCACAGCGGTTGGGGGCAGTCCGCGACCGGTATATCAGGAGGGCGTGAGCTAGGAGAGAGAGTGGACTGGTCCATAGTAAAAGCATGCAGCGGACTGCGGCAAGAGCTGGCAGCAAACTGGGGAGGAGTAGCGGGCAACGAACTGGGGAGACTGAGCGAGGAGGAGCTCGCAGCAGCAGACTAAGAGAAGAGTCCGCGAGAAGGGAGCTCGCAGTGGACTGAAGAAGAATAGCGAGTAGGCAGGGAAGAGGTGGACCCCACGGGACAGAGAAAGGAGGCTATAAGAAGCCCGAGGAGGAGGGTGGAACCACGGAGAGAAGAGGAAGCGGACCCAGAAAGGACAGGCCGCAGGAGCCAGACGGATAAGAGAGATGAGCGGATAGAAACGCAGGCCGCAGTCAGAATCGCAGGCTGCAGGCGAGTAGGGGTAGGCGGATAGAAGGCAGAGTCCGCAGGCCGCTGGCGATTAGGGTAGGCAGACTGAAGGATGGAGTCCGCAGGAGGTGACAAATTCCTCTGATACCATGTAAGAAGAGATAAACATGAGAGAGAAAATCGCATGTAATTGTATATATCATCAAAGTATAGGAATGCATACACTTATATAGAGGTAGATAGATAGAGAGATATATCTACATTTACAATGTGGGACTAAAGTAGCTATACATGGGCCAATACATATGGGTCTCCCAAATCGGCTAATTCTATTTTATATTTAACAGTTATATTTTCAAAGTGACCTTCACCTCTCTGCCCTCTTCCCCTCCATTTTTATCAAGTTTTGCATTGGATGAAAAAACTTTTCACAAGGACGATGAAAGTCGGGAAAACCGACTCAGCAGTCACTTCCGATGCTAAGTAGTCTCCACGTGAGCTCAAAGCCTTCTATTTTAAGCTTTCTAGACTCATTCATGCTCAACTCAATATCATCAGCAGTTTTGATTATTCTTTTCTTCTCATTTATCAATTCAATCCGTTGTTATACTTTGTTTTTCAGTCCTCTCCTGTGGGCAGCCGCGGTCATCTTCTTATTGCTTAATGTTCATGGTAAGTAGCATCATTCTGCTGCATTTTGAATCAATTATACACACTCAATTAACTACAATGCTATTCTTGTGCTCTTGCAGGATGGAAAGAGCTGTTCTGGCTGTCGCTACTTCCCCCAGCCGTAAGATTCATGTAAACCCTACAGATTGTTAGAATTTTCTTTCAGTCGGACGCACAAAGCACAGTGTGATCGTTCGCTGATTTCTCCAAATCATCCTTTTTTTACTATTTAACCTTATTTTTATTACAATTGGTTAAACATACAAAATAAAGTTTATGAAAAAGGTTAAAGTCGTGTCGTTTGGACTCATTTATGGTTAGTTTTTAAATGTAATAAATTCGATTTGTTTACATTCATGTAAAAATTGCATGTAAACGAGTCCAAATGAATCTAAGTTTAAATTTTTTCTTAACAAAACATACTTTATATACTTTAATGTATTAAAAAGTAAAAATAGTTTATATACTTAAATAGAGCATACAAGAGGTATTTGTGTAAATCCCCAAAACAACCTAATAAATCTAATACAGCCCACATAACGGACCGCGACATAACAATACACTAAAAACATAATAGAAAACGTAACATAGTAATTGGGACCAAAGCTCATAACATCTCTCCCGCCCTGCAAAAAGGGTTTGACCTCAAGCTCATGGAAGATCGACGACGGTAAAAACCTCATTCGATGCCCTCATCGTCAGAGTACTCGATGTGCAGATATAAAAGCTTTTTGCATCGATCTCCGTGATTATATTGCTCGTCGCAGTTATAATATAAACCTTGCGCTCGCCGTTCCAACATCTCAACATGAGATAATCAACGGACCAGAGGGCCCTTGGTTTGTCCCGGAGGAGCCCCATGTCAAGAGAAATGTAAGCCTCTTGCGTCAGCTGGAGGTGACGGTCGCAAATCCCAGCCACTCATAGCAGTCATTAAGTCTCGAGGAGTCTCACATTCAACATCTAGCTGCAGGCGGTTGCAAAGTACGACGGTGATGATTGGGTCCTGCATCCTAGGGGAAAACCACACATGAGCCAGGAGAAGTTTAAACTGCTCAAGATAATCATCCACGGATCTCATCTGTTGTAAAGTGATGAGCTCACAACGGGGGTTGCTGCGGGTGAGAGGACCAAAACGCAAGTTGCAGAACCGCTTTAAGTTGTCTCATGCCATACCTGGTTGGTCGATGAGAAGAGGGGCGACCCAAAACAGAGCTGGGTCGAGTAGGTGGAAGGATGCTAGATGAATTTGATCCGCTGCCAGTGTTTGTTGGTCGGCTAAAAATTGTTTGCACTTAGTGAGCCAACCCAATGGCTTCGTTTTCCCGTCATAAGTCGGAAAATCTAGCCTGGTGTAGCGTGGTAGTGCAACAACCTCCAAGCGTATGATGGTCGGGGGCGGTGGTTCGTCGTGGATAAATGGCAGTGCCTGGCTGTTGCATGATTGATCATTTGCAGGAGTGGTAGAGAGATCATTAAGGCGCTTGGAGACTACAGTAATGGCCTCCTGCTGATGCTCCACTTTAAGACCCCCCTCCCGGATCCCGAAACACGGCACGAAGGGGGTCTTATGTCCAGAACAGCCGCCTTGCGGTAGCATTAGCACACGGGCTAACCTGTACCACAAGACGCCTATTCTGCCGGCTACAATCAATATCAATATATATATGTCAACCCAACCAAAATATAATAAGAAGTCAAATACACACAAACATAATATTCCAAAGTACAACAAATAAGGAAGCTAATATCAAGCTTCTACAATATCAGAGTACAACAATAAACGCCCAAAGGCTACATCAGAGTCGCTCAACACTCACATCGGTAACTGACGGTAGCGACGGTACCGTCCCTTCAGGCCATGTCGTCCTGGCCTGGCTGTCCTGCTGCAAAGTCTGCGGCTCCTCTACCTGCGGGGTGACCTCCTAAAAAGGAAGACGTAGCAACCGTTAGTCAAAAAGACTAAGTGACTATCACATCCGCTCCCCCGGCGACTCCTCGGCACCGGGCGGAGAAAGGAAGCAGGCTACAAAGTATAACAAGTATATAGCAGGTTCAAGCAGGTGGAATAAGTACAATATGAATAACAACATTTTAATCTAGCAGATCTACAAGTGCTATATCAAACCATCAAGTATACTTAACTACAACAGGAAAGTAACTTAACTTATAAGGATGCCCATACAAGCTTATAAGTTAATGATCGGTTTAACATAATGTAACTCATCGTATAGGAGTGCCCATACAAACTTATACGATGAGGATCTTATTTGTGCAATGTAATGTAATGGTATGTATGCAATGCAATGACTCACCCATGTTCACGCACATGCAACCGCTATGTCGACACAGACTAGTAGTTCCCACTTTTCGAGCAGGTAGCTAACCTCTCAGGCATCAACCGCCGTAGCCAGGCGGCGACAATAGAGCGGGCTTTTCTACTACTAAGCGGACATGCACACTGCTTCACTTAGGGCTCTGTACGCCTCAACGCTAAGAACACAACAGCGAGCCCCCCCCCCCCCCCCCCCCCCCCCCCCCCCCCCCCGTACTTTGGCCCAGCGGGAGTCTCGGGTAGATGTGCACCGAGAACCAAGCCCCGAACTGTGCCATAGATTATCATCCTACATTTCATTCCCAAATGATTTCAACACATTGTTAACATGATGCGCATTTCTATTGGTTTACCAATTTCTACCAAATCGTTTCGTTCGAGTACGCTTCATTTCACAAATCAATTACGAGGGATCCAATAATCAATTTCATCGTTCGTAGAACTATGATGGTTAACATAAAAGAGTTCACCCAACCTCAAGTTAGTTTACTACATTGTCCCCACCGAGTCCAAAACCGACTCTACTCCAACCTAGAATTTTAAGTACAAAATAAATCTGGGCAGCAACTTCAACCGGAGATTCCCGAAGCTACAGGAATCCGGTGAAGACGTGTAACCCCTTGATGGAAAGGTCTTTCCATGTGTTACAACTTTCATGTTCAGACCACCACCCAGATCCGACAGTATCATATTTAAAATCGGCTTCAAAGTCCGCTGCGCACAGAACACAATTTCTGCATGCTTGGTTTGTCGGCCGTCAAATTCGTTCAGACTTTCCCGTGGCTACAGACCTCGCCCGAAGTCGTGCAACCACTTGTTGGAAAGGTTTTTTCAAGTACTTCAACTTTCGTGTTTAGTCGAAAGCCCAGTTCTGACCATATCACACCTGAAAATGGCCAAGAAGGTCGTTGCGTGCAGAACACAGATTCTGCACGCATTTTAAGGCGGAATGAACGACATCGGTTCATCTTCCTCCTCAAGTCGATCTTCCAAAATCACCTCCAGAAATTCCTCCCTTATTCACCCTCATGATGCCATTTCTCTTCACGAAACCGTCCCTCATCTTCACATAGAAGGTTGGAGAGGTTGAAGACACCACTATCCTTAGAGCACAAGCCCTAGAACGGCCTCTTTCTAGGAAATCATCATCTCGCAAGTCTAGACTCTTTTGAGTCAACATCTCTCCTAGATATATCTACAGATCTAGCACCAAGGGAGAGAGAAGGAAGCTCACCTCATTTCCGGCGTTTCCACCATTTCCGGCCAAGGATCTTGTAACTCTTCGCGGCGACATCTTCTTCTCCTCGGCGGCGGCGGTTCTTCTCCTCTTGGACTTGCTCCAGCACCTTCTCCCTCTCTACAGCAGTTCTCTCAGGAAAAATGGTTGGAATGAGGAGTGAAAACGGCTAGGGTTTTCACATCCCTTATAAGTGAAAAGTGACACGGGTAGGGTCACGCCTGTGTCCTTACTCGTGTCCTGCTCGGGCGAAGCGTCGTCAACGGTTCCAATGTCGGTTCAATACGCAACACGGGTGGGGACACACCCGTGTCTCTACCCGTGTCCACATGACACGGCCGTGTGTTCTGGGCGTGTCCTGCTCTGGACACGACTCGTCGAGTTTCACTTGTCACACACGGGTAGGGACACGCCCGTGTCTCTACCCATGTCCTCCTCTTGGCACACTTCGTCGAGCTCCACTCGACACACACGGGTAGGGACACGCCCGTGTCTCTACCTGTGTCATCTTCATACGGGTAGTGACACGCCCGTGTCACAACCCGTGTCCTTCCCTGAGACAACTCGAGTCATCGACTTGAGAGTTGGTTGGATAGACACGGGTAGGGACACACCCGTGTCTCTACCCGTGTCCTTTACGGGGACAGTGGTTGTACATGCACGGGTAGGGACACACCGTGTCCCTACCATGTCATCATGCACACAGGTAGTGACACGCCCGTGTCACTACCCGTGTCCTTCTCTAGACATACTCGAATCGTCGACTCGAGAGCCGACCTCACACACACGGGTAGGGACACGCCCGTGTCTCTACCCGTGTCCTATTCTGGACTGATTTATCCTCCTAATTACAAGTGCAGCCCCGCTGCCAGCACTTCCTTGAGCCCAAGTCAGCTCTCCTGATTCAAAAACGCACGAGGGGCCTAGTGCGAATCGGGACGTTACAAATTTTATAAACAAAATAAAAGATTCGTCCCCGAAATCAGGCTAAGGTTATGAGGAGAAAAAGCATAACAGAAGATAAAATATGCTTTTAAACAAAATTACCTTGAGGAAACAACTCCAGGTAGCGTTTTTGCATCAAGTCCACCGGCTCCCATGTATACTCCTCATTCCCATGATTAGACCACAGCACCTTCACCAAAGGAACACTTTTGCGGCGCAAAATTCTTGTCTCGTTGTCTACGATCCGCACCGGCTCTAGTCGCACAGACCTATCAGTCGCCACTGCACCATCAACGGTGGGGATATATTGATCGGGTCGCAACAGCGCCTTTCGAAGTGACGACACATGAAACACGTCGTGGAGATTCTCTAGCTCTGGCGGTAACTCCAAGCGATAGGCCAAAGGACCAATCCTTTCCAATATAGTGTAAGGCCCAACGTACCTTGGGCTGAGCTTTTTCACACCACGTACCCGTAACACTCCATGCATCAGTCAGATTTTCAGAAACGCCGTATCACTCACTTGAAACTCCACCATCCGGTGCTTTGCATTGTAATACTTTGCCTGCCGACTTTGAGCCTCCAACATGCGATCCCGTATTAGCCTAACCACCGCATCAGTATCATCAATATACTTAATTCCCAAAGCCTTCGGGTCTTCATCTTGCACCCAAGACAAGGGGGTTCTGCACCTTCTTCCGTAAAGAGCTTCATGGGGCGCCATACCGATGCTAGCTTGATGACTATTGTTGTAGGAAAATTCTACCAGTGGTAAGAGCCTTTCCCACGGCTCCCCTCTATCCAACACGCACAACCTCAACAGGTCCTCCAATGTCCTGATGGTTCTCTCAGACTGCCCGTCCGTCTGAGGATGAAACGCTGTGCTAAAGGTAAGGCACGAACCCAAATACGCCTGTACCGCCTTCCACTCCTTAGAGGTGAAACAACCATCCCGGTCAGAAACGATTGTCTTAGGCACGCCATGGTTCCGCACAAACTGCTCCACAAAGAGGCGTACCAAGACATCCACGTGAGCCTCTTTCTTCATAGGGATGAACCTGACTACTTTTGTCAAGCGATCAACGATCACTCACACTGAATCATTCCCTGAGTGTGAGCGAGGTAACTCGTGAACGAAGTCCATGGAGATATCCTCAAACTTCCACTCGGGGAAGGGCAACGACTGTAATAAACCACCGGGGCTCTTGCATTCCGTCTTCACCCTTTGACAGACCTCGCAATGTGTAGCAAAGTATCTGACATCCTTTTTCATTCCCGGCCAACACATGGTCTTCCGTAAGCCGGCGTACATCTTGGCAATACCCGGGTGTACTGAATACTGAGAGCAATGTGCCTCTCTCAAGATATCCTCCCGGATTTTACCGCCCTTGGGAATGTATAGCCGACCGCGGAAATAAACGAGGCCGTCTTTTAATGTATACTCGTCAGTAGTCCCATCTTTGATTGACTTGATTGCCGGGGCCAGAGCCGCATCCCTTCCTTGCTCCGCCCGGATTTGGTCCCGGATATCGCAGACTATACTCATGGTCGCCAAGTACTCCGTGTATTCTTCCGAGGGAACCTTAAACACCAAAGTAATCTCCATCTCCTCGAGCACCCGAGCTAACTCCATGCGCATCAATCGAGACTCTGAGCTCGAGTCCGGTACTTTTCTGCTCAATGCATCGGCCACCGAGTTCGCCTTTCCGGGGTGGTAGTTCAAGGTGAACTCATAGTCGCACAGAAACTCTAACCACCGCCGTTGTCTCAAGTTCAATTCCTTCTGTGTATGAACGTACTTTAAGTTTTTGTGGTCTGAAAAGATCTCGCAGTGGACGCCATATAGATAGTGCCTCCAAACTTTGAGGGCGAACACCACTGCCCCCAATTCCAAATCGTAAACCGGGTAATTGATTTCATGCTTATTTAACTGTCTTGAGGCGTAGACAATTACATGGCCGTGCTGCATCAGTACCGCCCCCATCCCTTGATATGATGCATCAGTGTAAACTTGAAATCCTTCCTTCCCAGACGGAAGTGCTAGGATGGGGCCGGAGGTAAGTCTATCCTTCAGCTCCTGGAATGCAGCTTCACATTGGGGTGTCCACTCATATGACACACCTTTCTTCATCAAGGAAGTAAGAGGGAGGGCAATCTTTGAGAATCCTTTTACGAACTTGCGGTAGTACCCGACAAGTCTAAGGAAGCTTCGCACATCCGCCGTTGACTTCAAAGGTGACCACTCCTTCACGGTACGCACCTTGGCCGGATCCACAGCTAATCCAGCCCCGTTGATCACATGGCCCAAGAAAGCAACCTCTTTAAGGCAGAATTCACACTTGCTGAACTTGGAGAACAAGGCGTGCTCTTTTAGCATCTTCAATACCAAGGTCAGGTGTTCGATATGCTCCTCCTCCGTCTTTGAGTAGACCAGGATGTCGATGAAAACAATGACGAAGATGTCCAAATAAGGCTCAAACACCTTGTTCATCAGATTCATGAAAGCTGAGGGGGCATTTGTGAGCACAAACGGCATTACGGTAAACTCGTACAAACCGTACCTTGAGCTGAAGGCCGTTTTCTGGATGTCCTACTCTCGTATCCTCAACTGATAATACCTCGAGCGCAAATCCAACTTGGAAAACCAATGCGCTCCTACCAGTTGATCGAACAGCTAGTCGAGCCGGGGTAGCGGATAAGTGTTCCGCACCGTCAGTCGATTGAGCTCCCGATAGTCTATGCATAGTCGTAGGGTTCCATCTTTCTTTTTGACGAACAGAACAGGGGCTCCCCAAGGTGACGAGCTGGGGCGAACAAACCCTGACTCCACCAATTCCTGTAACTGAACTCTAAATTCCGGGAGTTCCTTCGTGGCCATTCGGTAAGGGGCCCTGGATACGGGCTTGACACCCGGTACTAGATTAATTTGAAAATCAACTTCTCTATGCGGGGGTAATCCTGTCAGTTTCTCAGGAAATACCTCAGGGAAGTCCCGCACTACCCGTACATCTTTCTTTTCCAACGCTATCTCATTCAACTCAAAACAGATCATGAAGACTTCATCCCCCTTCATATGGGCTTTTAAAGCCTGAAATGAAGATAACAACATACGAGGTGTGAATCTAATACCTTGAAAGATGACATCGGTGTCTCCATGCCTCAAGTAAATTCGTTTCTCCGCTCAGTCGATTCTTGCGAAGTGTCAGTCCAACCATGTCATGCCCAGAATGAGGTCGAATTCCGGCATTTTCAAGACCGTGGCAGGCGTATCAAAGGCCTTTCCCCCAATAAGTATCTCAAATTCGCACTTGGCGGGTGCGATCATCTCAGAGCCGTCCGGGAGACGTACTCGTCGGGCTATACCAGTGAAGTATTGTACACCCTCCACGTCTTTAATGAAGTCCTCGGACACAAAAGAGTGTGAGACACCGGTATCGAACAACGCATAGGCCGTCTTCCCGCCGACTACCACGATGCCTAAATACCAATAACCAAAACTCAACGCTAGATATATAGTATGTCTTAAGCAACTTAAGTTAAACAATGAAGATGTGAAAGCTAACTGTCACATACCTGCAATCACATCCTGAGGATTTCGCTCCTGCGCCATGTCCAGCGCGAACACTTGATCTCGAGCCAGTCCGGAGTTTCCTCCTCGTGGTTCTCGTCCTCGACCACGCATGTGTCCCCGTCCCCGTGGAGCTGCCGGAGGGAGAGCAAGAGGAACATTCCCAAACAACTGCGGGCAGTAACGTCGAATGTGGCCCGGTTGGTTGCATTCGAAGCACACCCGCCCATAACGCCCCTCTGGTTGCTGAAATTGTTGAGGCTGTGGAGGCGGAGGCAATGCGGGCGGCTGTGGAACCGGATGCTCCACTCTAAAATTTCGGTGGAAACGTCCGCCACCCCTTTGATGTCCTCTTCCTCCTCTATAGTCCTGTCTCCTTCTGTTGCTTGAGCCAGCTTCCATCACGCCCTCCGCAGGCCTCTTAGCACTTCCCAAGTGGTCCGCCTCCAATCTCTTCGCCATGTCGATTATCTCCGCCAAGCTAGAGTCCGCTATAAACAAAAGGGTCCGCCTCAGGGGATCCCGCAACCCTTTGTAGAAGCGCTTGACATATCCCCTATCATCCAAATCATATGAGTCCGCGAATCTTGCGAGATGTTGGAACTCTCGCTGATATTCCGTAACTGATTTTGATCCTTGCTTCAGCAGTAGAAACCTCTCTTCGAGTTCATCTCGAGCAGCCGAGGGAATGAAGTGCTCTAAGAACACTCCTGAGAACTCGCTCCAGCTTATCTCCGTGTAAATTCGTCCTTGAAAGGTGGAGCCCATGAGGGACTTCCACCACCTCTTGGCATGTAGTTCCAGGACGGACACCGCCAACGTTACAGCCATGTTGGCTGGGCAACGGATCCCTGCCAATAGCTCCTGCACCGTGTCGAGCCATTCTTCAGTGCGCACAACCGACTCTGTCCCAAGGTAGGCGGGAGGGGAGAGAGCCTGGAAAGTGCTCAGCCAGTTTGAGCCCGGAGCCTGTTGTTGTACTGGGGTCTGCTGCGACCTAAAGGCTCGATGCAGAAAGGTTCCCCTTTTCTGGTTGAAATTACGACGCTAAGGCTGTAACGGGAAGGAGTGGGGCTCGATGAGGTAACTGTAAGAGGATGCGGCGCTGGATTGGATGTGGGAGAGGTGCGGAACTGATGGGCCTTGAGTTGAACGACTGGAGACGTGCGGAGCTGCTGCAGACCTACAGGAGGTTGCAAGGCAGAAGCCTCGTGTGATCTTGATAGGAACTACTAGAGAGAGAGAAGAAGGAAACTAGAGAGAAGAAGGAAGGAGGCTAGGGTTTTGGGGAAGAAGGAGAATTACCTTAGGGTTAATTGCTTGCCCCCAAAAGATGACATCCCCGGGTATAAATACCCGGGCCAAGGAGGGAGCCGGCCGGCCCCTCCACATAGGGCTGAACCGGTTGGTTCAGCCCTTGGCCGACCGGTTCTACTGAGTGGGGGCTGAACCGGATGTTTCAGCCCCTTCGTTGCTCGTCGTCTCCTTGCGCCTGCGAGCATAACAACGCCCGAGAAGCGGGCCGCGGTCGGGGGCGTAACATTCCCCGCCCCATCAAGACCCAGCTTACCCTCAAGATGGAAATCTGGGTACAACTCCTTGAAGTCCAACAGATCAACCAAGGAGTTATGTGCTTCCGAGAAGTGCTTCCACTTGACCAAGAGTTCGGCCCGAAACTCGGCGCTCCGCTGCTTCCACCTGAGTAATAGAACGTTCTCCGGCATCGGCCGAAGTTCGCCTGCAATGGTAGCTTCCGGCAAGAAAGGGCTCGGTTGGACACTATCACCAATCTTCTTCTTGAGCAAAGAGACATGAAATGTCGGATGGATCCAGGAGCCCGCGGGAAGCTCTAACGTGTAAGCGACCGACCCCACCCTTTTGAGAACACGAAAGGGGCCATAATATCGAGGAGCCAGCTTCTGATTTGTACGACGAGCCACTGAGAGCTGTCGGTAGGGTTGGAGCTTAAGGAATACTTCATCGCCCACGACCAAGGTTGTAGATGTCGGATGTCGGGTTCATGTCGGTTTGAGTTTGAAATGTCGTATGTCGGATTGCGGGACAAGGCGTCCGCCACCACATTTTCCTTGCCCTGGCGGTAAACGATCTCATAATCGTAGGCCAAAAGTTTGGTGACCCACTTTTGCTGAAGAGGAGAGGAGACTCGCTGGTCCAACAAATGCTTCAAACGGTGGTGATCCGTACGAATCTTGAAGTGCCGCCCCAAAAGATATGACCGCCAAAGGACCACTGCCTGAACCACTGCCAACAACTCTTTTTCATACGTGGACAGTCCCAACGTCTTAGGCGCCAACGCCTTACTATAAAAAGCCAGTGGGCGGCCCTCCTGCATCAATACTGCACCCAGCCCCACCCATGAGGCGTCCGTCTCCACAACGAACTCCTTAGTGAAATCCGGAAGGGCTAACACTGAGGTGGTCGTCAACGCCTGTTTGAGCGCCTGAAAAGCCGCCTCAGCATCATCCTGCCACGAGAAGGCATCCATTTGCAGTAGATGGGTCAGTGGTCGAGCAATCTTCCCATAATCCCGCACGAACCGTCGGTAGTAGCCGGTGAGGCCCAAGAATCCTCGCAGAGCCCGAACAGTCTGGGGCCGCGGCCAAAAAACCATGCTCTCAATCTTCCGATGGTCAGCTTTGACCCCTTCAGCCGAGACCAAGTGACCCAAGTACTCGACCTCCTTCTGCCCAAAAGAACACTTGAAGCGCTTAGCATAGAGCTGATGCTTGCGTAGAATAGAAAAGACTTGTTCAACATGACACAAGTGATCTTCCCAATTAGCACTGTATATCAAGATGTCATCAAAGAAAATCAGCACAAAAAGGCGAAGTAGTGGGCGAAAGATCTCGTTCATATTGGCTTGGAAGGTGGAGGGCCCGCCAGTCAGCCCGTTGGCCATCACCAGAAACTCGTAGTGGCCGTCGTGGGTCCTAAAAGCCGTCTCATGGACGTCCTCTTCCCGCATAAGGATCTGGTAGTAACCCGACCGTAGGTCAAGCTTTGTGAATCGAGTCGCCCCGTGTAGCTCATCCAAGAGCTCTTCAACCAATGGAATTAGAAACTTGTCTTTCAAAGTGATGTCGTTCAAAGACGGTAGTCGACACAGAATCACCACGAGCCATCCTTTTTTTTGACGAGAATAATCGGAGCCGAAAAGGAGCTTGTGCTGGGTCGGATGATCCCGGCGTCGCGCATTTTCCGGACGCTGCGCTCGATCTCTGCCTTCTGCATGTGTGAATATCGGTAAAGCCGAATATTGGTAGGCTCCGCTCCGGTCTTGAGTACAATCTGGTGATCCCGAAACCGCGATGGCGGTGGTGTACGTGGCTCCTGAAAGACGTCAGAATACTGCTCGACTAAGGACTGCAACTGTATGAGTACCTCAGACGACCCAGCCTCATCAGACCGCACCCCCAAAAGGACTGCCATCAAGCTCCCTTGCTCCGAAGAGAGACTTCCTTTACTGGCGAAACTGTGAGACCCTTCAAACAGAACTGGCGGCCACGCTGCAGGAACTCCATCGTCATGAGCTCCAATCAAAAGTGCCCCCCTTCAGCTGCTGCAGCCACTGAACTCCGAGTACCATGTCTGATCCCCGGATGGGTAGAAGGTATACATCCGTGCTCCCAATGTATCCCTGAATCTGCAACTCCACTCCCTTCATGACCCCTTCGCACTGCAGCTTGCTGCCGTCAGCCACCATAACCTGGAATGCAGCTCCCCTATCAATATCATGTCCAACCCGCTGAGCAAAGGCCGGATGAATGAAGTTGTGGGTGCTCCCACTGTCCACTAAGATCGTCACTTTCTCCTGTCTAACCCGTCCGGCAACCCGCATCGTGAGGGGCGGATTGCACCCTTCCATGGCCTGGATGGAGATCCCAAACTCCGTCACATCCACATACTCCTCCAATAGCGCCTCCTCGACTGCTACCTCGGGCGAAGACTCGTCGGACACCTCTTCAAGTAGCATGAAAACCTGTAGCTTCTGACATTTATGCTCGGGCACAAACTTCTCGTCACAGTTGAAGCAGAGACCCTTCTTCTTGCGGGCCTGAAGCTCGCCCCACGACAAACGAGTCACCGTAGGCTTGACAACCGTCTGTGGCTCTCTCCTGGCTATGGCGGGTGTGGCAAGAGGCTTCCCCGTGGTTCGTGATCGCTGCCGGTTGAATCGCTCCTCCTGAATGCGCGCTAGGGTGATAACGTGATTCAAGCTCCGTGGCCCGAACCGGGCCGTGAACCCCTCCACAGAATCAGTCCAGGGTACATAATCTCTACCTCTCAGGAACCACTGAGTCCACTGAAGCGCGTCGTCTTCCAGATGGAACGACGTTAGTTGCACCCCCTCCGGGACCTCCTGATAGCTGAAGAACAACTCCACCTTATGAACCCACTCCAACACATCCCCCCCTTTGAATTTGGGGAAATTCAAACGTGTCAACTTCGGTGGCATGTACGCACGCGGCCCAGCCTGCCCTTGCCAGCCCTGTCCTTGCCCATTCTGTCGTCCCACATGCCCAATGTGTCCCCCCGGGTAGCCTTGAGGTGGCTGACCCTGATGAGGAACGTGTTGCCCGACCCACAGAACGTGGCCTCCAAACCCGCCGGGAAGAATGCCGCCTCGCGGGTGAGGAAGAAGCCACGCTGCACCTCCTGGAGCCCGCACAGCAACCCCCTGCCCTCCATCAGCCTGTAGCCACGGCTTCCGCCCGCAATCCACTGGTCCAGCAATACCGGAGCCGCCGCCTGGATGTCTGGCCGGCCCGCACTCAGCCGGCCCAACAAAACTGGGGCCGCCGCCTCCTGCTGCTGCCGCCGGCCACGCCGCCGCTTCCCCGCCTTCGACGGTGGACCCCCAGGGTCGGGAGAGGCCGATGCCGCCGTTTCCGCCAAAGCCCGATGCTCCCGTGCCGAAATGCCCCAGATCGGGCGTTCCAGATGCTTCGGCGGACCGATCGGGTCTTCCGCTGATCGGTTCTTCCTAGCTCGCGCTTTTTCCCTTCAACAACGCTTTAAGCTCTTCCATACGCACGTCTATGCGCTTCTCCAACCGCTGTGTAGATGTGCGCATCTCTTGCTCGATTGCGGCTACCGAATCCATCAATCCACCATAGTTCTCCTCCAAGGTCTCCAAACGGGTGACCTCCTCTTCTGTGCGAGTGGTGACCATCGTCGGAGAATAATCGCCTCTGATACCAAATGATAGGAACTACTAGAGAGAGAGAGATGAAAGAAACTAGAGAAGGAAGGAAACTAGAGAGAGAGATGATAGGAAGGAAGGAACTACTAGAGAGAGAGATGATAGGAAGGAAGGAACTACTAGAGAGAGAGATGATAGGAAACTAGAGAAGGAAGGATGCTAGGGTTTAGAGGAAGAAGGAGAATTATCTTAGGGTTAATCACTTGCCCCCAAAAGATGACATCCCCGGGTATAAATACCCGGGCCAAGGAGGGAGCCGGCCGGCCCCTCCACATAGGGCTGAACCGGTTGATTCAGCCCTTGGCCGGCCGGTTCTACTGAGTGGCGGTTCAGCCCCTTCGTTGCTCGTCGTCTCCTTGCGCCTGCGAGCATAATAACGCCCCGAGAAGCGGGCCGCGGTTGGGGGAGTAACAGATCTACAGAAGCGGAGGCTGAGCCTTCGTTTTAGAGGACATGCAGGAATCGACGGAGCTGCGGTTGACGATTGAGGCGTTGGTGGAAGAGTTTGTCCTTAGGAAACGTCGATTGCGTGCGACGAACGATTGCGTGCAACGATCTCATCGTCGAAGCCCTGAAGTCAACCATAAGCAGTTGGAATGGAAGGAAGGAGTGCTTTGATACCCAAGATGTTATGCGCCTACTTAGGGGAGTGACCTGAGGATGATCGGAGACGAGGATGACGGTGGAGAGAGATGCAACGGAGCCGGAACCGTGGTTGCCTAATCGGGGTGCTCACAGAGAGGAGAGAGCTTCCAAAATCTCACTTCAAAGACAGAAATAGATTTCTTTCTTGCATAAGCATACAAGACCCCAAGGGTCCTTTAAATTGAGCATAATAGGCTACATAACATAGTAGTTGGGTCCAAAGCCCATAGCATGCAGCAAAATATCTCAAGATTTCGACTGGTGATTGACTTTGTACAGATTCTCCTAGCCGCTGGTACGCACCTGCAGGCCATAATTGCTAAGATGGCAATTCAGATACAAGATAGACATGCGGTTGTCCAAGGAATTCCTTTGGTCCAACTGAGTGATGATCATTTCTGGTTCAACCGGCCACAATTAGTCCTCTCTTTGATACATTTCACATTGTTCATGGTTTGTTCCATCTTTCTCCCTTTACATTACTACCAGCTGATTTTACATATAAATGTATTATTAATTATCCAAACCTCCCCTGAGACTTAGCATAATTACAAGTTGCACCCCTATCTTTTTAAATTACAAAAATCTTCCATATAAGTTTACATTTCATAACCTGCATGCCTAAAAATAGCCCCTGGAGCTTTCTTCCATGACATTTTTATGCGTGCATGTTATGAAATATAAACTTACAGGGAAAGTTCGTGTAATATAAAAAAAATACAGGGGGTCTAATCTGTACTTTTGCAAACTTGCAAGGGATGTTCCAGTAAATGACCCTATATATCTAACTGACACACAAAAATGTTCTATGCAGAATACATTCCAGTTAACATACTTCTTCTGGATCTGGGTATGAGATTTCTCCTGAATCATGTGTTTTATTGTTGTCATGACTTGAATTTCTTTTTTATTTAATTGAGAATATACTAATTTGTATCCCTCCCCTTTATTTGCACAGTATGACTTTGGCTTGAGATCTTGCTTCCATCAAAAATTTACGTTTGTTATCGCCCGCGTCATGATTGGGTAAGTGAATTATTTTTCATCTTTGGCTTGGATCAGAAGTATTGTGTGTGTGTGTTTTGGCTCAATATCTTTCTACAAAGCTGAACCATTGACTTTTATGTCACTTATTATGGAGTGTAAACAAAAGAAGGACCGAAGTTAGGCCATGTACACTCAGCTTTCAAACCCATATTTAACGCAATAGGTTAAACTTATGGGTGAGGCCAACTACACGGTACTTTTACACCAAGATATTTTTCACTTATTCGATGTGGATGTTGGTTTTTTCGTTTAGATCCAGAACCAAACCAGTCAAATAAAATCAGTTCACTGTTTCGAATAAACACACACACACAATGTTAAATTTTTGCTAGAGGATTTTAATGACACCTAAGTCCTTTCGACTATAACAAAAGCGAATTAAGAGTACCAAGTATATTCATCCATTAAGAAGTATATAAAAGGTGAGAGGAACATGCAAAAAGGAGCCTGTACAATGTTGGACTAAATTCATATAACAATATTTAATACCGTCCTCAAACTCGGTGACAAATGATGAGTTTGAAAGAGAACAATAAAAGAAATGAGTTAAAACAAGTATAAACTAATGTTCTTCTCAAAACACATGAAGATCAACTATCAGGGGTTTTCCCGAAAGAAACTCATGCCTCTAAACAATGTGAAAAAATCCACATTTGGGGCATATGTGTTGCTTGAAGATCTTTGATTTCTTGGAAATCAAAAAGCAAAATGTTAAGGCCAAGTATAGATCTCTTGTTACTACTGATAGGAATAAGAATCCAATCATAATATTCACATGAACCACAGAAATATATATAAATGTACAAGAGAGAGGGTGCCCACAACACCTAGATGAGCCTAAGCTAACTCAACCGTACAGAGTGTACTCTATATTTAACACCCCCCTAAACTCATGAGGATCATACATCGAGAGTTTGGATAGTAGATAAGCATGTTGGATCCTCATCTGCGGCTTAGTCATCAAATCTGCAGTCTGCTGCTCTGAGGGAACAAAGAAAGGAACAAGAGTGTCACAACCATAGTGATCACAAAGGAAGAAAGCATCTACTCTGATATGCTTGGGGAGAGAGTGCTTCACCGGGTTTAGCGTAATCTAAATGGCACCGGTGTTATCACAATAGAGTGAAGTGAGATCTGGAGAGTATGCACCAAGGTTCTCAAGAAGCCAACAGAGCCAAATAATATTCTCGACGGTCGTAGCCATGACCCGAAGCTTAGCCTTTGTGCTAGAACGAGAAACACCAATCTGTTTCTTGAACTTCCATGCAATGGGTGAAAAACCCAAAGAATAGAAAAAAACTAGTGACAGAATGACGGTCAACATGATCACTAGCCTAGGTAGCATCTGAGTAAGCACGAAGCTATAGGGAACTGTCGCTGGCGAAGACAAGACCACAAGAAGTCGTCATTCGAAGATAGCGCAGGAGCCACAACAGGTGACCGTAATACACAGAGGTGGACACGCTAACAAACTGACTCAACACATAAACAGTGGGAGCAATGTCGGGCCGAGTAATGGTGGGGTAGACGACACTCCCAACGAGGTGGCAATAACAAGTAGGATCAAAGAGCGTAACCCTATCATCCAGACATAGCTGGAGGTGAAGCTCCATAGGGGTGTCCATTGTACAAGAGTCGGAGAGAACAGCCCGAACTAAGAGATCATATGTGTAATACTGCTAAGAGAGCTGAAAACCGCGGTCTATAGAGCTGACCTCAAAGCCTAAAAAATTGCTCAGCTGTCTAAGGTCAGTCATCTGAAACTGCTGCCGAAGGTAATGTTTGACGAAAGTCATATGAGAAGGATTATCGTCAGTAATGATCATATCATCCACATAAAGTAACACAAGAGTCCGACCACGAGAGGAGGAATGCACAAACAGAGCTGGATCATGTGGACTTGGCTGGAAATCGTCGACTGTAATGGCTGAGTTGAAACGTGCAAACCACGTGCGGGGCGCCTGCTTGAGTCCGTAAAGGGTTCGCCTCACGCGGCAGACAAGGCCTGAAGAAGAGGATAAACCAGGAGGAGGAAGCATGTATACCTCCTGCTGAAGATCACAGTGAGGAAATACATTCTTCACCTCGAGCTGAGACAAAGACCCGTGACGAATAACTGCAATTACAATAAGGGTTCGAACCGTAGTCTTATGAGCGACTGGAGCAACGGTCTCGTCATAATCTCTCCCCTGCTCCAGCTGAAAACTACGAGCAACTAGTCAAGCCTTGTATCTTTCTATGCATCCATCAGAGCGAGTCTTGACCTTGAAGACCCACTTGCGAGTAATCAGAACAACACCAAGTGGAAGATGAACAAGGTCCCATGTACGAGTGTGCTCAAGTGCCTCCAACTCAGCAGACATAGCAACCTGTCACTCATGTATTTGGGCAGCCTCACGGTAGGAAATCGGCTTTGGAGTACTATACTACAAGCAGTTGCAGGAAGGGCAGGTAGGTCCAGTAGTAGTGAGCGAGGCTAAGGCGGTCGGGAGGGCGTTGCTCACGAGGTACGTTGTGACGCACAGGAGGATCGTCCACATGGTACTCGTTGGAGGAGGCGGACACTGAGTCTGGGGGCATTGGAGGTAAGGGAATAGGAGGAGGACGTCTAGTGTAGTGATATGGAAGGGGGACGACGAGTGTGTCAGGGGGAGAATTGGGAGGCGAAGCGGAGTGAGAATGTGGGCCTGGAGAAATTGGAGATGGCGTAGGTGACAGTAAATGGAGAGAGGGTGAACATACCGGTAGAGAGGAGGAGACATACGACAGGGGTATGGGAAGGGTGAACTGCATATCAGAGGGGGTCATAGATGAGTGCGAGATTGAGGGGGCAGAGGACACAGAGAAAGGGTGAGACTCGTCAAAGGTGACATCACGTGAGATATGAAGTCGTCGTGCAACAAGATCATAACATCGATAGCTCTTGTGCTCAGTATTGTATCCAAGAAAGACATAAAGTACAGATTGAGCAGAGAGTTTGGTACGCTTGCGTGGAGGAAGAACCTAACACCAACAACTAAAAACATGCAAACTAGGAAGCACCGGTACGAGTACGATACGTACCCAGTACAACGGTTCGTTAAAATTTAAAAATAAAGGATACAGATGCAACATGATACACTATAACAAATATACTATATATATATTTATGTATATATATATCACAAATGCAATAAACAGTTCTCTAAACATTGAAACATCAAACATAAATCATAACTTGAAGTACAAGTACCAAAATCAATACAACATGACATGAAGTTTTCAAACATTAAACATTCGTGAATATTACAAAATTTAACATCTTATATGTTTAACCAAAAGAGATAAAATTAAACTAGTCTACTCATCAGTCTTTTTTTCCCTTCATTGTTGGAGATCAACTTCATTGCTGAAGATCAACATCTTCAATCTCCGGTTAGTCTTGAGATAAGTTAGCCGTTTTGTTAATAACTTGAATTGTATAAACACGTTCAATACACGTACTTGTAACAAAAACGTACCAGTACCAAAAACATATTCGGTACAAATACACAACTTAATTGGAAGTACCAACGCTTCCTAACATAAAGCCAACTTTTGTTTATTCTAGAAAACAGACTCATATCACAATATGCAGAATGATGTGCTAAGTGTAAGTGTGTCCACATAGGTGTATCCATCAAGTATCCGGTACATACCGGTACCTGATACATATCCGGTACGGATACACTTCCTTCGGGGAAGTATCCGTGCTTCATATCACGCAGATGAGTATAATGTGAGGGTCGAGAGTACAGACACTCACCAGGACATTGATCCTGAAGAAAAGTGTATGGTTGCAGGTTAATAAGATAGACAACAGTGGAGACAGTCTCAGCTCAAAAATGAGGAGGAACGTGGGGGGAGATGAGAAGAGTGCGGGTTGCCTCAATAATGTGACGATACTTACTTTCAGCGGTATCATTCTGAGTGTGTGCACCGAGACAAGCAAGCTGAGGGAGAGTGTCGTGGGTAGCTAGCAGATCGCGAAAAACATGAGAGAGGTACCCCCCCAGAACCGGAACAAAAAATATGTATGGAAGCAGAGAACTGGGTGAACACCATAGTAAAAAAGTAACATAAATCTGGAAGAACTCAGAACGAGAGTGTATAAAATAAATCCAACAATAATGAGTGAATCATCAACAAATATAACATATTATCGATGTCCGCCCTTTGATACAAAATGTGCGAGGCGCCGAGGCCCCATACATCCGAATGAACTAAATCAAAAGGACGTCGAGACCTTGACTCACTAGACTGTTAGGGGAGTTGTAGCTGTTTACCAAGCTTACAACCAATATAAGAGTCAGACCTATCCACAAAAACAGACCAAGGAGACCATTGTGCAACCCCGTATTCGATGAGTGGATCTTCTCGCCCCTCCCCTTCAGGGGACCATTGCTTCGCGAGATCCTCAGGAGCGAGACCCTTCCGGTGTTCGCTGAGTGCACTCAACACTTTCTACTCTTTGGCGTTGAGTGAGCCTTCTGCCCCTTGGCGTTGAGTGGAGCTGAGTGCACTCAACGCTTTCTGTTCCTTAGCATTGAGTGGCGCCGAGTGCACACAACGTCTTCTGCTACTTGGCGTTGAGTGAGCCTTCTGCTCCTTGGCGTTGAGTGGAGCCGAGTGCACTCAACGCTTTCTGCTCCTTGGTGTTGAGTGAGCCTTCTGCTCCTTGGCGTTGAGTAGAGCCGGGTGCACTCAACGCCTTCTGCTCCTTGGCGTTGAGTGGAGCCGAGTGCACTCAACGCCTTCTGCTCCTTGGCGTTGAGTGAGCCTTTTGCTCCTTGGCGTTGAGTGAGCCTTCTTCTCCTTGGCGTTGAGTGAGCCTTCTGCTCCTTGGCGTTGAGTGAGCCTTCTGAGTCCTTCTGATCCTTGGCGTTGAGTTGAGCCGAGTGCACTCAACGCCTTCTGCTCCTTGGCGTTGAGTGGAGCCGAGTGCATTCAACGTCTTATGTTCCTTGGCATTGTATAGTGCGGGACCCCTCCAGAATCACCCGCGGAGGAGTGCCGCGGAGGAAAGTGCCTGGCTCCCCCCAGCACTCACCCCTTTTAGTCGAGTGGTGCCCCCACGGACCACTAGCCCAGTTTGGTGCGGTGAGGCGAGTGCCTGGCTTCCCCAACACTCGCCCAGTGAGGTCCAGATGTGAAATTACCTGGGTGCCCTTGTAGGGCTGCACATAGCCGTTTAGAACAGCGAAGATTGGCTGCTGGCAAACCCAATTGGGCTGCATATAGCTGTTTAGAACATTGGAGGTTGGCTGTTGGCAGACCGTTTTCAGAAAACTATAAATAGACCCAAGGGGGTACCTCAGAGGGCATGCTTACTTGTGCTTTGGTCTTCTTGCGCTTTCTGAGATATCCTTAGCTCAGCATTTGGCTAAAGAGGGGAAGCGTTGTAAGATCTTCCGGGTGTGTGGTGGCTCCTCCGTGCTGGAGCCTTGAGTCCGTTTCTTGTTCTAAGTCTCTAGCTGTTTGAGTTTGTGAGGGAGAAGTAAGTGCGAGATCACCCCTTCCCCAAGGGTTTGAATTCCACAGAAGCCGATTTTCGGTTTCAACATTTTGGTGCGGTGAGCGTGGAGAGTGATCAGCATCGAAAATCTTTAGCGAGCTCGATGACTGGAGAAGGACAAGGTTCGGGCAGGGTCGACTCGCCACCCCCTCCCCCTCTCGCCACCCTCGGGATGTTCGAGGATTTCCATTAGGAGGTGCTTAGCCTCGTCAAGTTCGCACTCGGCACACGCGCCGAGTGCTCGACGCCAGCAGTCCCAGTTGTCGCGACCCCAACCCTGGGCGATAACGCCCCCAATAGGCAACCTGGGAGGGAGGTAGCAGAGGAGGGAAGGGAGCGAGATCTGCAGGGGCGAGTGTTGTTCCCCGGCTCGGCAAGTGGAGTCCGGATCGGCGAGATGGGTGTGCGAGATCCCCCGACTCGCCCAGCAGGGGGAGGCAGCCCCTTCAGCGAGTTGGTCTCATCTGCCCCAGTTCCAGAGGGGTTTCGTGAGCCAGAGATGTCCTATTACACCGGGAAGGATGATCCGATTCAACACATTCAGTGGTTTGAGGATGTGGTCTCGATCCGACAGATGTCAGATGCGTTCAAGTGCAGGCTCTTCGCCATCACCCTCAAGGAGAAGAAAAGAGATTGGTTTCATCAGCTGCCGACCAGTTCATCTACTGTTTCGAGGACCTACGTCGGGGTTCATGCTGAGGTTCACCACTTCCAAGAAGAGGAAGAGTGAGTCCGAGTCCCTATTCCACATCAAGCAGGGGGTGAACGAGACCCTGGGGAGCTATGTGGACCGGTTCCAGGAGGAAGTCCTCCAGGTCCAGGAGATGTCAGGGCACACCCTGATGATGACCTTCACCTTGGAGCTGCAGCATGACTTCTTTAGGATGGAGCTGAAGATGTTTCTTCCTATCTCCTATGAGGAGCTGATGGAGAGTGCAGCAAGGGAGGTCGACGGGGAGGCGTCGAACCTGGACTGTGCCCGGAAGCTGGCCAAGTGGGCCACAGAGGAAGAGAAGGAGCCAGGAGGTGGCATAGGTCAGGAGGTGAGAAGAGCTGAACCCAGACAGAGGGAGCAACAACAACAACATCCAAGGTGGAGGCGTCAGGAGCTGAGCAATCGGCACGGCTGGAGGCAGCAGGAGTGGCAGGACCAAGGCCAGCGGAGAGGTTTCCATGGAGGAGACAACCTCCAGGGGGGCCAGGGTCAGTTCAACCCTCCATGCTGGTGGCAGGGCCAGATGCCTCCTCTCCCGATTAACGTCAGGCTATGGCGATAGCCCAGGGGAGGAGGAGAGGCCAGCAGAGGAGAAGGCGGGAAGTCAGGGTGTAGTTGCCCTATTGTGACTTTCACCAGGAAGAGAGCCATGCCACGACTATGTGCCCGAAGTTCCTCGAGATGAGGGGAAACAGGGAGTAGTAGCAGCAACCCCGCCAGGAGGTGTAGATTGAGGAGGTCCTGCCTAGGGGAGAGGAGGACAAGTGCGAGGACCGGGCTGATGTCGGAGCCCGAGGAGGGATCAGGGTAATCCACGGGGGGGGGGGGGGTCGAGGCCGCTCGGAAGGCGAGCCTTCACACCATGTACCGTCGGAGCGTCGGCTCCACATCCCAAACCCCACCCCCGGATGAGAAGATCACCTTCTCAAGGAAAGATATGCCAGATCATGAGGATCTTTTCTGCGACGCGTTGGTCATCCAGACCTCGATTGAGAATTTCACTGTCTCCCGGATCCTCATCGACAACAGGAGCTCCGTCAACGTTATCTTCAAAAAGGCGTTTAACGCGATGAAGGTGGATGCCCAGATGGTGTTGGCCTCGGATGGACCTCTGTTCGGGTTCTTGGGACAGAGGAAGGAGGTAGAAGGCATAGTGAGACTCCATGTCGTCCTGGGTGGGTGGGTGGGTGGGTGGGGGTCCAGGAACTGCAGATTCGTCATCGTGGACGCCCCTAGCAGCTACAACGCCATTTTCGGACGGCCCCTCATCAGCGCCTTCCGCTGCGTACCTTCCTTCTATCAGTGCTTGGAGTTCAGCGCCGAGGGGATCCAGGTCAGGGTCCGAGGAGATCCCAAAGTGGCAAGAGAGTGTTATGTCACTGCGGTGAACTCCATCTCTTGGCAGGGTGGAGCCGAAGAGATGGAGAGGAGGATGGATGAGCTGTCCAGGTAGGGGGCCGGAGTAGTGGCAAAGGAGATGAAAGTGGAGGAGATCCGCACCCAGGTGGAGGTGGCAGAAGGAGTTCTAGAGGGGCCGGCCGAGGTGATGGCCGTGGATGAAGCTGAGGAGGAGGTTCAGGTCCCAGGTGAGGGGGCTACCAGCGAGTGGGAGGAGCAGTATCGGCTGGAGGCTGCAGAAGAGGTGGTAGAGATGGAGGTTCTCACCCGTGAGGGCCGGGTGGAGAAGGTGCACATCAGCGGTGGGTTGAGCCCGGAGGACCAGAGGAGGATGCTGGAGTGCATCCAGAAGAACGTCGACATCTTTGCATAGAGCGCGACCGACATGCCGAGGATCGATGCGGATGTTGCCTGTCACCGTCTCAACCTGGATTCAGAGGCCCGCCCCATTCAACAAAAGAAGAGGTCCACCACGGACAAGCTAGCTGAGCCCATCAGAGAGGAGCTGGCCAAGCTCCTCAAGGCCGGGTTCGTATCCTAAATCTAATACCTCGGCCGCGTCCCCAATGTTGTAATGGTAAAAGAGGAGACGGCCGGTGGAGGATGTGTTAATTTTTCTTTGTTAAATAAATCATGTCTAAGGATTGTTACCCCTTGCCTGATGCCTCGGATTGACGCGCTGGTTGTCTCAGCCATCGGTTTTTCTGTGATGAATTTTTTGGATGCATTTTCAGGTTATTATCAAATTAGGCTGCACCCACCCGACACTAAAGATGTCTCCTTCTTCACCGGGGATGGGTGCTACTGCTACAAGATGATGCCCTTTGGGCTAAAGAACGCATGGGCGACGTATCAAAAAATGATGGGTCGAATTTTCCGAGAGCAAAAATGGAGGAATCTGGAGCTGTACGTGGATGATCTTATGATCAAGAGCCGGGAGGTAGATTCTCATCTCCGGGATCTGGAGGAGACCTTCAGCACCTTGCAGAAGTATAAGATGAGGTTGAACCTCTTGAAGTGTGTCTTCGGTGGGAGTACAGGAAAGTTCCTGTGTCATCTTCTTACTCCCGCGGGGGTGGAGCCCAATCCTGATAAAGTCAAGACGATCATGGAGTTAGGATCGCCGCGGAATGCCAAGAAGGTTCAGCAGCTGACGGGAAAGTTGGCAGGACTTAGCAGGTTCCTCTCTCGGGCAGGAGAGAAGTGCTCTCACTTCTTCAAGGCGCTGAGAGGGGGCCAGAAGTTCGAGTGGTCCCGGGAATGGATCTGGTAGGACCCTTCCAGCTACTGCCGGCTCAGCGGCTCAGAAGCATCACGACACCCTGGTCGTTCGCCATCTGGGGAATGGATCTGGTAGGACCCTTCCCTCAGGCCAGTGGGCAAAGGAGGTTCTTGCTGGTAATGATCGATTATTTTTCTAAGTGGTTGGAGGTAAAGGCGTTGACCAAAGTGACCTCCTAGGTGATCAGGAACTTTGTATGTGGAGAGATCATCTGGCGGCATGGATTGCCCCAGGCCATTGTCATGGATAATGAGCCACAGTTTGCCAACGCTGAATTCATCAGTTTCTGCGGGCAACTTGAGATTGATCTCAGGTTCGCGTCGGTCCATCATCCCAGGAGCAACGGGCCGGTGGAGGCGGCGAACAAGGTTATCGTGAACCTCCTAAAGAAGATGGTGGAGAACTTGAAAGGGAGCTGAGTAGAACAACTTCCTTCAGTTCTCTGGGCCCTGAGGACCACCCGGAACACAGCCACGGGGGAGACCCCTTTCAAACTCTCTCATGGCTGCGAAGCATTACTCCCTATAGAATTCGAGGTCTGGACACCTCGGGTGGTTGAGGCAGAATAAGGTGGAGAAGAATGGAGGACCGACAACGAGGACGAGCTTCGACTCTCCCTTGATATGGTGGAGGAGCTGCGCGACTTGTCAGCTATCCGACAAGAAGTGGTCAAGCGGCTAATGACCAAGTATTTTGACAAGCATGTCAGAATCAAACAATTTGCAAAAGGGGGGAGTAGAGGAAAGTTCCTGTGTCATCTTCTTACTCCCGCGGGGGTGGAGCCCAATCCTAATAAAGTCAAGGCGATCATGGAGTTAGGATCGCCGCGGAACGCCAAGGAGGTTCAGCGGCTGACGGGAAAGTTGGCAGGATTTAACAGGTTCCTCTCTCGGGCAGGAGAGAAGTGCTCTTACTTCTTCAAGGCACTGAAAGGGGGCCGGAGGTTCGAGTGGTCCCGGGAATGGATCTGGTAGGACCCTTCCAGCTACTGCCGGCTCAGCGGCTCAGAAGCATCACGACACCCGGGTCGTTCGCCATCTGGGGAATGGATCTGGTAGGACCCTTCTCTCAGGCCAGTGGGCAAAAGAGGTTCTTGCTGGTAATGATCGATTATTTTTCTAAGTGGTTGGAGGTAAAGACATTGGCCAAAGTGACCTCCTAGGTGATCAGGAACTTTGTATGTGGAGAGATCATCTGCCGACATGGATTGCCCCAGGCCATTGTCACGGACAATGAGCCACTGTTTGCCAGCGCTGAATTCATCAGTTTCTGCGGGCAACTTGGGATTGATCTCAGGTTTGCGTCGGTCCATCATCCCAGGAGCAACTGACAGGTGGAGGCAGCGAACAAGGTCATCGTGAACCTCTTAAAGAAGATGGTGGAGAACTTGAAAGGGAGCTGGGTAGAACAACTTCGTTCAGTCCTCTGGGCCCTGAGGACCACCCAAACACAGCCACGGAGGAGACCCCTTTCAAACTCCCTCATGGTTGCGAAGCAGTACTCCCTATAGAATTCGAGGACTGGACACCTCGGGTGGTTGAGGCAGAAGAAGGTGGAGAAGAATGGAGGACCGAGAACGAGGACGAGCTTCGGCTCTCCCTTGATATGGTGGAGGAGCTGCGCGACTTGTCAGCTATCCGATAAGAAGTGGTCAAGCGGCGAATGACCAAGTATTTTGACATGCATGTCAGAATCAAACACTTTGCAAAAGGGGATTTGATCCTGAAGAAGGTCGACGCGGCCGGGAGGTCGGCATCCGTCGGCAAGCTGAATCCCAACTGGGAAAGTCCCTATGTAATCCGAGAGGCTTTGAAGTCAGGAGGATATCACCTCCAAGATGTAGAGGGGGAACCCCTCAGTCATGCATGGAGCGGCGATGACCTAAAGCGATTCTACCCATGAAAGTAATGAGATAGATTTTTTCACGCTCTTATTATTCGCTAATGATTCATGTTTTTTCAATCGGACTTTCCCTTGGCCAACCACCGGACGCTACCACCGGCCCAATCAGCTAGGTGAGGTCCTGACGGCGGGTGTTGAACATCAACCAGACTTTCCCTTGGACAACCACCGGGCGCTACCACCGGCCCAATCAGCTAGGTGAGAGCATGGAGACGGGTGTTGAACATCAACCGGACTTTCCCTTGGCCAACCGCCGGGCGCTACCACCGACCCAATCAGGTAGGTGAGAGCCTGACGACGGGCGTTGAGCATCAACCAGACTTTTCCTTGGCCAACCACAGGGCGCTACCACCGGCCCAATCAGCTTGGTGAGATCCTGACGGCGGGTGTTGAGCATCAACCAGACTTTTCCTTGGCCAACCACCGGGCGCTACCACCGGCCCAATCAGCTAGGTGAGAGCATGACGGCGGGTGTTGAGCATCAACCAGACTTTTCCTTGACCAACCACCGGGCGCTACCACCGGCCCAATCAGCTAGGAGGGAGCCTGACGCCCGATTCTATACTAGTGGTCGTCGATCGTTTCTCACAAATGCTGTATTTATATCTTGCAATCGCACAAATGACGCTTCTCACATCGCAAAACTTTATTTTAAAGAATTCGTTAGTCATAGAGGGCTACCCAAGACTATTGTATCAGATAGAGATGTTAAATTCACCTCTTATTTTTGGAAAACACTATGGATGTTGGTTGGAACCAAACTCCTATTCTCCGCGGCATACCACCCCCAAACGGATGGACAAACCGAGGTGCTCAATCGGAGTTTGGGCAATTTACTACGCTGTTTAGTGAGCGATCACAGGGGAACTTGGGATCTCATCCTACCCCAAGCCCAACTGGCTTATAATAATTCAAAAAATCGCTCCACGGGTCTCTCACCGAATGAAATTGTGCGCGGTTACAACGCCCGTGTGCCTATTGATTTGATTCCGCTACCTCCGGGGTATAAATCAAGTCAATTTGCCACCGACTTTGCTCACCATTTACATGCTTTGCACAACGAGATCTGCCACAGATTAACCACTACATATGACGCTTACCAATCTCATGCGAATGTGCACAAGCGGGCTCACACTTTTGCTGTTGGAGATTTAGTCCTTGTGAAATTAATTCCTGAACGGTTACCTACGAGTTTCATAAAGAAACTAGCCAACCGGCGTGCCGACCCTTTTAAGATTTTAAGGAAGTTGGGTGACAATGCGTAGGTACTTGATTTACCTACCGATTGAAGCATGCACCACGTGTTTAATGTTTCCGACCTTACACTTTTTCATGAAACTCCGCAAGAATTACTTCACTCCTCTTCTTCTCCTCATGACCATTCTCTTGGGTTTGGGAGTGAAACCACATCCCCACATATTTAAACCTTGGCGCTACCCTCGTCACCTCCTAGTGAGACGCCCGGTGATATTATGCCTGTTACTAATGCTTTCTCCAGGTTTCAGGAAGGTTGTTTTTGTTTCAGATCAGATTTTAGATGACGAAGTCCTTGCTTCCTCTGATGGAGGCGTGCACCGATATTTTGTTCGTTGGAAGGACCACCCAGTTTGTGACGCCACTTGGGTGACCGCCAAAGAGATGGAGTGTCTTGACGAGAACATGCTACACCATTACCGCTTGTACCACTCATCGGTGACGAGTGGTTTTGAGCGGGGGAGGATTGATGGCGCCGACCCGCCACCGTTGGAAGACACGACGCCCACGCACAATCTATGCCCCAACACAAGGAAGTCCTACCGCGACATGCTCCGCTACAAACATTGAGTTATCTACGATTATTAATAAACATACATTGCTAGTTCTTATTTGTGATTGCGAGTCCGATCGACCAAAATGTTAGACGGTCACCGACATTTGATTTCTCTTTTATTTCTTGCATTTATTTTGAGTTTAAAACATTTGAGTGCCTTGGATAAGATCTAGGAAATGTGTGGTTTAGGAGTGCTCTTTGTGGGGAGTATAAATACTCCATTTGTTGGCTTGATGCCCTAATGAAGAAATCTTGAGCAAAGGCAAAAACACGACTTCTCCTCCTCTCCCGTTCGACGCGACACCGACGGATCCGCCCGACGAGATACCGGCGACCTATCCCCTTCCTCCCCGACGAGAAACCGATGACGCTTCCCCTCTCCTCCGGCGAGACTCCAGAGCCCCTTCTTTCTCCCATGACAGGAGCGGCCGACCCGAGGCCGTTCTTCCGCATCGCGTCTACTCCTTCCGGCGCGACACCAGTAGCTTCTCCACCGGCGTGGCACCGGTAGCCTATCTCCGACGTGATCCCGGCCGCCTGCTCCTCGCCCGCCTGCTGATCCCCCTTGCACCGACACCGCCGACGACCTAGCTCCAGATCTCTTTGTTGACTAACTATTCCCCTCCTCCACTCCGTGTGTGATTCGTCTCATTTTTTTGTGTTCTTGTGGTAGTGATCGAATTGTGTGTGGTCGGAAACAACGAACGAATTGGAACGTTGAGAGTGCGTCGCTCGTCTCCAATCAATTGATCGGAGAGGGGTCATCGCTCGGCGGCTAGGTGCTTGTTGGAGTTACTACTCACCGGTTGGAAATCTACGCTCCGAAATTGTGCTTCCTCTAGTCCATCGTGTAGGATTGGAGTGTGCATGCTTTACAATCAATTTCGTACTAATCGGAGGCGGTGTCTTTTAGTTCGCTCGCCAAGTGTTTGAGCATTTGTCTAAATTAGCGCGCGCGTTGTTTAATTGTGCGCAAGCGTTGGCTTGGTGTTTGTCGTTGGTTTTACGTAACTTTTCTAACGATCGATAAAAAGTTTGGTGGCCTTAGTTTTCTTGTTGGAAGAGTCCATCGCCTTGCGAACCCTTTATTTTGGGTGGATCTCATTTGGTACAACATCACTCGTTCGGATCGTGTAGGTCTTTTTCGCTTGATCGAACATTGACTTCATAGCCCTTGGAAGATCCAAAGAGGCTTAGCGAACCTTCATTTGGGCAAGTGTTTCTCTCTTGTCAGTTCATTTTTCGCGTTGAGGTGTGAGTTTTATCTACGCATATAGGGTTGACGGTATTAATTATACGCAAACCAGTGTTTGCTACATCAATTTGGTATCAAAGGATTTAGGCTAATTTGGTATCAGAGGTTTAATTGTGTGCGCGAGATCTAGTCCTATACATCGAGTTAGCGAAGTCGGTAATTTACAAGGTTGACGCAGTGAAAAGTCCGTATATGGTCTCGCGAGATATCGTGATCATGGACCTCTTGAGAATAGGCGCGAGACGAACGCGTTTCCGCATAGCTGTTCGCTCAAAATCAAAACACAAAAAAAAGAAAAAAGGGGATTTCATAACAAAACTTTGCTTCATATTTTCAAGGAATGGTTACATTTCACAAAGGGCAGAGCCCGGAAAAAGAAATTATAGGGAAAAAACAAAAAAATGAGAGCTTTAGGGCGACGCTGCCGATTGTTTGCTCTCGCCAGAGATGTCGTCAGGGGTGCCCTCTGGTTCCGGGATGGGCAAGAAGTGTTTTGGGAATAAGATCTCCACCGTCACTTTCTCGCCATCACTATTCAAGAATCCATCCTCCCTCATCACCTGGAGCGAGTGCCTCGCCGCCGCGATAACATTCTCTTGCATCATTAGCTCGATCTCATGTGACATGTGCAACATAGCCTTTTTCCTTTCGCCCGAGGGAGGAGGAACCATCAAATCGATCCATTGCTGGTTCTGGGTCCTTATTCTTTGATTCTCCTCCTCGAGCTGGGCAATGCGCGCGTCCTTTTGGGCGACAGTCGCGACATCCTACAGAACAAACAAAGGTTAGTGCGAGAACAAAGTTCAGTGAATGCGCAACAAATAAGAAAGGCTTACCTCTCCCGCCTCTCGCAAGGCAAGGTCTTTTTTGGCGGTGTCCAGATCCCGCTTCAAGGTTGTAACCTCTTTGCAGAGCTGGGAGAGCGCATCACTTACATCCGCCAGTTGTCGCGAGAGGCGGATGCCGTGGCGGGCTGACATGTGGACGAGTTCGATGGAGTGGAATTGAGCTCGTGAGCTCTCGCAGGCGAGTGACTTCATCAGCGCTGTGTCGTATTAAGCGACGCTGTCTCGCCCATACATGTCGAAATGTGAGTGCATAGGCCTGGCCCGAGACCATCTCGCCCTCTTGACAGGAGGGGAGTACAGTGGAGATGGAAGCCCTGTTGGTTTCCCGGTCCCATACCAGCAGGAGATCGCCGGCTTCATCCAGCACCCTCTCGCCCAGGCAGAAGTTCCTATGATCCTTAGGCCCGAGTTTCTATTTTACTGCCGAGGTCCCGCCAATCTCGCCCACTTCCTTCTCTACAGTCTCGCCAGCAGCACTCACGGGGAAATCAGAGGCGATCTCCTTGCCCTTGACGAGAACTGTTGTTTGTTTCTTTTTAGGTGGCGGAGGGGAGGTGTCAGGATTTCGCTTCTGGCTGCTTGATCTCGACAGCGATTTAGTTGAGTCTCTGCAGGCCACAGCGGCAGCCTCAGCGCGTGCCATCTCGGAAGAGAGTACAGTGCTGCCGGCATAGGGAGGGTTGAGAGGGAGATCTCACACCCCTGCTCAGGTATCATAAGTTAGATAAATTCCAAAGCATGTAATCTTTAAAAATGAGCGAATGCGAGAACTACCTTCCCCGACGAGAACTGGAACCATCGTGTCAACGTTCCTCCTCAGAAAAGGAACGTCGAAATCCTTCCTGAAGAGGAATTGGTGAAGTTTGGCCTCATGACCGCCGAGACTGGGAGGGCGGTATGTAGATTCTTTCTGTTGGATCGACGAGAGTGGGAGGTTGCCGAAGTCTCCAGAGACAAAGATGAACTTCTTGACCCAGTTATGATTTTTGTTGGCGAGACCCTTCGCCTTAAGGTTGTTGTCGGAGAAGAAGGTGACCTCGTCCCTCTTGGCGCGGAAGTTAAAAAGTTTGCGGAAGACGGGGAGGCTGAATTCCATTCGCTCCGACCACAGGTAACAAATAAATGCGACCAATAGGGCTATGGAGTTAGGATTGAGCTGCGCGGGAACCACGCCGAAGTAGCGGAGGGCTTGGCGGATCTCGGACCAGATGGGGAGGCGCAACCCCACTTCAAAGTGCTCGACAGGAATGGCGAGCTCACAGGGCGAGAAGTGGTTGATCGCCACGTCTCTTCCCGGATGTCGCGCGGTGAAGTCCGGCGGGATGTAGAGGTTCACAAGCGATTGATACTCTTCTCTGGTCAAGCTGTAGTTCACGAACGGATAATCGGCAAATGCAGCCGCGCATTTGGTTCGCTCTTCAGTTTCCCCTGTCATTTCGCTAGGAGGGAAAAAGAGAGAACGGAGGCGAGTGCAACAGAAAGTAAGATGGCGCGGGATTTGGAGGCTGTTGAATGCGATAATTAACACGGTAGGTGAGGGTCTATTTATAAAAATTTTAGGCAGGAAAGGGCCCAGACATGAAAAGGTGTGGATAGCCTATTTTGTAGATCTCGCCTCAGAATCCCGTCTTGGACCTTGGCAAGATCTCGCACTCCCTCACTCGCGCCATTGACCTAAGCGTAGATGACAACAAAAGTAAAGACACGTGCGGGAACATGAAAAATAAATAGCTAAAAGGTAAAGCAAGATCAAATAAAGAATACAGTCAAAGCATATTGTCCATACTCGGCATAAGGGCCGACAGTCGTTATTACATAGCTCAAATGAAATAAAAGTTAAGAACGGAAAAGCGAGTGTCGGTAGGCCCACCAGAGGCCATTACTACTGTCCCCGACCTCTCCTTCCCGCCCCAGACATTGCACGAGTATAATAAAGGGAGCAAATGGTCTGAAGTTCCCGCTGAGCAAGGTGTAGTTGGTCCTCAGCTCTCGCGATGTGGATGCCAGGGTAGTCCGTCCCGCCGCCGTTGTTTCCCCCCAGATTGGCGATTGTTGAGAGAGCTTAAAAGCTTGTATGTATTGCTTGTATGTATAAATACAAAGAGAGAATACAAATATATAGAAAGAAGAAGAGAGAAGAAAATCCTATACAAGATGTGAGACTAAAGGAGGAGAGAAGATAAAACAATAAATGGGCCCAATAATGGGCCCTTTACATGGGCTATTTTAACACTCCCCCGCAAGCTGGAGCGTACAAATCGTATGCGCCAAGCTTGGACAAGCATTGATAGAAGAGTGTCTTGGAAAGAGCCTTCGTGAAGACATCCGCAACTTGTTCCGATCCTGGGACATGCTTTAGGTCAAGCTTCTTCATTTGAACCTTTTCCCGGATGAAGTGACAATCAACCTCAATATGCTTCGTTCTTTCGTGAAAGACCGGGTTCTTTGCGATGTGTATGGCGACTTGACTGTCACAGAGGAGAGGCCATTACTACTGTCCCCGACCCCTCCTTCCCGCCCCAGGCATTGCACGAGTATAATAAAGGGAGCAAATGGTCTAAAGTTCCCGCTGAGCAAGGTGTAGTTGGTCCTCAGCTCTCGCGATGTGGATACCAGGGTAGTCCGTCCCGCCGCCGTTGTTTCCCCCCAGATTGGCGATTGTTGAGAGAGCTTAAAAGCTTGTATGTATTGCTTGTATGTATAAATACAAAGAGAGAATACAAATATATAGGAAGAAGAAGAGAGAAGAAAATCCTATACAAGATGTGAGACTAAAGGAGGAGAGAAGATAAAACAATAAATGGGCCCAATAATGGGCCCTTTACATGGGCTATTTTAACACTCCCCCGCAAGCTGGAGCGTACAAATCGTATGCGCCAAGCTTGGACAAGCATTGATAGAAGAGTGTCTTGGAAAGAGCCTTCGTGAAGACATCTGCAACTTGTTCCGATCCTGGGACATGCTTTAGGTCAAGCTTCTTCATTTGAACCTTTTCCCGGATGAAGTGACAATCAACCTCAATATGCTTCGTTCTTTCGTGAAAGACCGGGTTCTTTGCGATGTGTATGGCGACTTGACTGTCACAGAGGAGAAGAGCCGGTGATGGTAATTTTACACCCAGATGCCATTGCCCGGTACTCTGCCTCGGCTGAAGATCGAGCAACGACCGCTTGTTTCTTACTTCGCCAAGTAACAAGATGTCCTCCATGGTAAGTGCAAAAACCACTCGTAGATCGCCGATCATCGAGAGAGCCAGCGTAATCAGCATCTGAATATGCCACCAATGTTGGAGCAGAAGAGGAGGTCCTGTAGACAAGTCCCTGACCAGGAGCGGTTTTCAGATGCCTGAGAATTCGTTCCACTGCTTGAATATGAGATTTTCGAGGAGAGTGCATGTATCTGCTGACAAGGACAACAACAAAGGAAATATCCGGTCTGGTAACCGTGAGATATATCAGTTTTCCAACAAGATGCCGATAATATTCTGGATTCTGGAGAAGGAGATCGGAGTCAGATGCCTGAGCACACAGTTTGTGGTTCACATCCATAGGAGTATCACTTGGCTTACAGCCGGACTGACCCGCATTATGAAGAATGTCAAGACAATATTTCCGTTGAGAGAGAGTGTGCCCATCCGGCCTTCTGGCAATCTCAAGGCCCAAAAATAGCGAAGGGGGCCCAAATCCTTTGTCTGGAAGATTGAGTTTAGATGGACTTTGACTGCCTGTATCCCTTGAGAGTCATCTCCAGTAATGATAATATCGTCGACGTATACTAACAGAATAACCGTTCCTGTTGGTTGGTGACGAGTAAAGAGCGAGAAGTCGGCCGAGCTCCGAGTGAAGTCAATCTCACGGAGGACCTTGCTGAATTTTTCAAACCATGCCCGTGGAGATTGTTTGAGATCATATATAGCCTTTTTAGGATGACAGACCTGAGACTCCCCCGTGGTCTCAAACCCGGGTGGTTGCTGCATGTAGACAGTTTCCTGGAGATCCCCATTCAAGAAAACATTCTTGATATCCAGTTGAAAGAGAGGCCACCGACGATGGACAACAACAGAAATGAGGACGCGAACATTATTAAGCTTCGCTACCGGAGAGAATGTTTCCTCATAATCTAGCCCCTCCTTTTGAGTGAACCCTCGAGCCACAAGACGGGCCTTTAGACGGTCAATTGTCCCATCGACATCATGTTTGATGACAAAGACTCACTTGCACCCAACTTGTTTCTGGCCTGGTGGAAGGGGAACAACAGACCATGTCTGGTTAGACCAGAGAGCAGATATTTCTTCCTCCATGGCTGCGCGCCATCCTGAATGTTGAAGTGCCTCCTGCACAGAATTAGGAATATCAACCGAAGAGAGAAGTAGCCAAAGTGTGTAAATGGGGAGAGAGGCGATGAAGAGAGATGTAGTTGGCCAGCGGATAAGCAGTGGAAGGCAATACCTGATCATTCGGACGCGGAATATCCATGGGAGAGACCGACGACAGATGAGCAACCGAAGTGGTAGAGCGACGAGTGTAGACACGGATAACGGGTGGTTTGGAGGGAACGACAGGCGGTGTAGAGGGAATGACAGTCGGAGGAGTAGTTGCGGGAATGATCGGGCGTGGGATGGAGGGAGGAGGAGGTGTGGGTGGATGATGGTCAGGTAATGGAGCAGAAAAGAATGGTTGATCTTCGCGGAAAGTGACATCAGCAGAAACGAAGATCTTGCGTGTAGCAGGAGAGTAACAGACATACCCCTTTTGAGTGCGAGAATAACCAACAAAGATATGCTTGGCCGCTCGGGGATCCAACTTATCCGAGGAAGGCCCCAAACGGTGGACATAGCAGAAGCTACCAAATACACGAGGTGGGAGAGGAAAGGCCGTAGTGGAGGGAAAGACTATGCTGAACGGAGTAGCATAGTTGAGAATAGAGGAAGGAAGACAGTTAATGAGAAAACAGGCGGTCGAGACCGCAAAGTTCCAATATGGTTTAGGGACATGTATTTGAAGCATGTGGGAACGGGCAGCATCGAGTAAGTGGCGATTCTTGCGTTTGGCAACACCGTTTTGTTGCGGCGTGTAAGCGCAGGAAGTTTGATGTAGAATCCCGAACTCGGAACATAAAGCAGTAAAGTCGTGACTAGTGTACTCACGAACATTGTCAGTTCGGAGTACTTTGATGGTCATGTGGAATTGCGTACGGGTTTCGAGGACAAATGCCCGAAAGACACGAGAAAGCTCGGAGCGATCACAAAGTAAGTATAGCCAGGTAGTGCGAGAGTGATCATCAATAAATGTGATAAAATACCGGAAACCGGAAATACTAGTAATTTTTAATGGTCCCCAAATATCCGAATGGACTAAATCAAAAGGAGCAGCGCTTCGAGTACAATGTGAAGAAAAAGATGAACGAGTCTGCTTGCCGAGGATGCATGAGTCACACTGAAAGGGGGTAAAAGAAACATCCGGGAGAGCCCGCTGGAGGACCGGTAGAGGAGCATGCCCAAGGCGACAATGCCAAGCGGTGGAAGAAATGGATGAGAGGATGGTGGGAGAGTCGTCGAGAAGGTAGAGCCCATTCCGCAGCCGGCCTTTACCAATGGTAGTCTGCGTCCGCCGATCCTGTATAACAAAAGAAGAGGAAGTGAATATAACAGAACAATCCAGATCAGTAGTAAGCCGTCCAACAAAGAGTAAATTGAACGGGGAACTCGGGACGTGAAGAGCCGAGCGAAGGGAGATGGAGGAGGTGAGAGGAAGATCTGCCGAGCCGGAGACGGGAACAGTGGCTCCATTGGCCACAGTAATAGACTGTGGATAAGGGTAATTCAGGTACTGGGCATGTTGATGTGGAGTAATGTGATGAGTAGCGCCAGAGTACTGGGCAGCCGGAGAAGGCCCTTGGCCTGAAGAACTCGTCTAACTGAATGTACCCAAGGAACGAAGTTCTTCTTTACAGAAAGAGAGATGGTAGTGATGCGCAGTTCGTCACGGATTTCGGTAGGGTAAACCGGGCGGTCAGGCGGACAAGCCGGGCAGTCAGTAGGCAGGCTGGCCGTCGAACCAGATGAGTTACCAGAAGAGCCCATAAGGGCAGACTGCAGAGGCTGACAGCTGAGGACGCTACGAGAAGGGCAGGAGGCCGCTGCAAGAAGAGAGCAAGACCGCGGCGAGTAGAGGATAAACCGCCGGCAAGAATGACTAAGGAAAACCACGACCAGAATGCGGATAGGAAGCAGTCCGCACGGTCAAGCCGGACACCAGCGAGTAGTCAGTTTGCGACCAACGTGCAGAAACAAAAGAGAGACCGCCCCGGTCTAGGTGAAGCCAGCAGCGGTTAGAGAGCAGCCCGCAGGAGAGAACCCGCAGCGGGTTGACAGAGATCGCGGGAAGAGGAGAGAGGCCGCGAGTAGGAACTCGAGCGGCTAAGGGAGGGAGGCCGCGAGGAGGAATGCGAGCGGCAAGAGAAGAGAGGCCGCGCGTAGGAACTCGAGCGGCTAGGGGAGAGAGGCCGCGAGTAGGAACTCGAGCCGCAAGGGGAGCGAGGTCGCGAGTAGAAACTCGAGCGGCTAGGGGATACTGCTGCCGTGCAGCAGACAGGTGGCTAAGCCGCAGCGGACAGAAGGCGAAGCCGCAGCGGATAGAAGGCGAAGGCCGCGAGAGGAGCTGACAGCGGACAGAAGAGGAGAGCCCGCAGCGGTCAGAAGAGGTGTGAGCCCCACGAAGCAGAGAGAGGGGGGCTATAATAAGCCTGAAGAGGGTGGAACCACGAAGAGGGAGAGGAGAAGCGGAGGCAGAGGGGCAAACCGCAGAGCCAGGGGCGGACAGGAGACCGGAGCGGATAGGCTACCAGTCCGCAGGAGACAAGGCCGCGGGTAGGAGATGAAAAGGGAAACTGGGCGGGCTGGGCGGTTAGAAAAAGGGGAAACCGCAGGTGACGTAACCTCGCTCTGATACCATGTTGAGAGAGCTTAAAAGCTTGTATGTATTGCTTGTATGTATAAATACAAAGAGAGAATACAAATATATAGGAAGAAGAAGAGAGAAGAAAATCCTATACAAGATGTGGGACTAAAGGAGGAGAGAAGATAAAACAATAAATGGGCCCAATAATGGGCCCTTTACATGAGCTATTTTAACAACGATCAATTGCGTATAGCTGTTTTCTAAGCTTAGAAGCCGCTCCTCGACAGCCTCTTGGTTCTTCTGCACCTGGTGGGCAATTTGGCGCAACACCAGGAGTTGCTTCCGAAGTATCTCAGCCAGCTGCCGCTTCATCCCCTCGGCATTCTTCGGGTCGCCAAAGTATTCGGCAATCGAACCCGGAGAAGGGAGAGGCGAGATCTCCTTCTCATCAATATCGACATCGGTGGAAGAGATCTCGCGGAAGCCTGCGTTAAATAGTATTAGGTGTGCCTAGTTTTCACGCCTTTTGTGGAAAGCGAAAGGGTTCGTTACCTGGTCCAGTACTTGCATCCTTGTCGAACGTTCGGCGAGAAGCGCCGGGTCGCCCTTCGAAGGGAGTGTTGAACATTATGTTCCCTTTCCCGAGCCCCGGGGGGGGGGGGGGAGTTGTTGGTTCAGCAGCAAAAGCGTTGACCTGCGGAGGAAGGTTGGGTACAATATCCACTGGGGGTTGAAGGCTCAAGGCGGGATCCACAGGCGTTTGGCGGACAGGGGATCTCGGCGTGGAAACTCTCAACCACGTGGTTCCAAAAGGGGGAGCTGCGAAGAAAAAGGCAAGTAAGACAGATCGTGAAGGGCTAGAAGACAAAAGAAGGCTTACATTTCTCTCACATGGGAGCATCCGGTTTCAACGTTTGGAGCGGAGAGGTGATCTCGCGGGCCGTCTCATCTTTCCCGGCCCCGTGCGAGTGCGGTTCGGCAATCGCTTCCCTAGCTTCTTTTTTCTTCGGCAGAATCTGCAGTCAGAGCGTCATCGTCCTTCTTTACCCAAGCAAGCAGTATAAAGTGAGTGAACATATCGGAGGAATCCCAGATTGGGAAGGATCCTGCGAGACTGACTCGTCTCCGGTCAGGTCGCGCCTGACCACTTTTGCTTTCTTCGTCTTCGAGGACGATACCGGAACTTTACGCGTAAGCCAAGGGGCGAATGAGCCCATCGAGGCTTTACCCTTAGCATAAACAGCGTTAAGGCGATCCAGAGCTTCCTTCGAGAGCAGCATTTTCGCGGAGGCGAGAACCAAGAAAGTTGAGAAAGGGCAAGAAAGCCTCTGCCCCGTCAGAATATTTATAGAGCCAGAGCGGGGCCCGCAAAAGATTCCCTTCTACGTCAGTAGGCACTCATCAAATACCTGAGGCTAGATGATTCTTTCCGACCTTCGTAGAAGCTCGCAAAGAGCGGGGATTGTGTACAATCCCGTATTCGATGAGTGAATCTTCTCCCCCCTTTCAGTGGACCATTGCTTTGCGGGATCCTTAGGAGCGAGACCCTTCCGGTGTTCGCCGAGTGCACTCAACGCCTTCTGCCACTTGGCGTTGAGTGAGTCTTCTGCCCCTTGGCGTTGAGTGGAGACGAGTGCACTCAACGCCTTCTGCTCCTTAGCGTTGAGTGGCGCCGAGTGAACTCTACGTCTTCTGCTCCTTGACGTTGAGTGAGCCTTCTGCTCCTTGGCGTTGAGTGGAGCCGAGTGCACTCAACGCTTTCTGTTCCTTGATGTTAAGTGAGCCTTCTGCTCCTTGGCGTTGAGTGGAGCCGAGTGCACTCAACGCCTTCTGCTCCTTGGCGTTGAGTGGAGCCGAGTGCACTCAACACCTTCTGCTCCTTGGCGTAGAGTGAGCCTCTGCTCCTTGGCGTTGAGTGGAGCCGAGTGCACTAAACACCTTCTGCTCCTTGGCGTTGAGTGAGCCTTCTGCTCCTTGGCGTTGAGCGGAGCCGAGTGCATTCAACGTCTTCTGTTCCTTGGCATTGTATAGTGCGGGACCCCTACAGAATCACCCGCAGAGGAGTGCCGCGGAGGCAAGTGCCTGGCTCCCCACAACACTCGCCCCTTTTAGTCGAGTGGTGCCCCCACGACCACTCTCCCAGTTTGGTGCAGTGAGGTGAGTTCCTGGCTTCCCCAACACTCGCCCAGTGGGGTCCAGAGGTGAAATTACCTAGGTGCCCTTATAGGGTTTCACATAGCCATTTAGAACAACGGAGATTGGTTGTTGGCAGACCCAATTGGGTTGAATATAGCTGTTTAGAACAACGGAGGTTGACTGTTGACAGACCGTTTTCAGAAAACTATAGATGTTTAGAACAACGGAGATTGGTTGTTGGCAGACCCAATTGGGTTGAATATAGCTGTTTAGAACAACAGAGGTTGGTTGTTGACTCAAGAGGGTACCTCAGATGGCATGCTTACTTGTGCCCTGGTTTTCTTGCGCTTTCTGAGGTATTCTTAGCTCAGCACTTGGCTAAGGAGGGGAAACGCTCTAAAATCTTCTGTGTGTGTGGTGAGACCTCCGCGCTGGAGCCTTGGGTCAATTTCTTGTTCTATGTCTCTAGCTGTGTTAGTTTGTGAGGGAGAAGTAAGTGCGAGATCACCCCTTCCCCAAGGGTTCGAACTCCACAGAAGCCGATTTTCGGTTTCAACAACCAGTACCGATGATGGACGTAAGGCGCGAACCACTGAGATGACAAAGTCGATGATGCCATTGAGACAAGCCCATAGAAAGAAGATAAAAGGATGAGGCCGCTGGGGACGATGGAGTGGATGAAAGATGAAGACGATCAAGGACGTATACCACGCTACGGTGATGGCCAACTTCAAGGAGTATCCCTGTCAAACGATCTTGCACACAACAAGGAAGCTCATCAAAAATAACAAGACAACCGTGATACGTGAGTTGACTGACGGATATAAGGTTCATGGATAACTTGGATATGTACGCCACATCAAGAATATGAAAATGGGCGGTGTGAAGAGGCCACAACTGGTGCTGGGGAGAGTAATGCCATCTTATACCATAACACTATGGGCAGACAGGACGGGCTGACAGGACAAGTGGTGGGTGACATCATGGGTCATGTGAAAAAAGTCTCCAAAGTCAAGCAAACAGTCGGAGGAGATACCTGCATGGGAAGAGGCAGCCGACTGAGAGGTAGAGGCACCAGAGGCATCCAGGGAGAGCACAGAGGCAGAGGAGCGATGCAGTGAACCGTGAGATAGTTGCTGGGCAAGCTCAGAAACAAAGAGTGATTGTGCCATAACAAGGAAATGAGCTGGAGGAGCATCGGGAGCACCAGGAGCACGTTGCTGACCAGACTGCTGAGCCCTCTGAATCTTGCGACTCTTAAATTTGACGTGACCAAGACACTGACAGTAGTGACAACGGACAAGCTGACGACTTGGAGCACCAGACTGAGCAGTAGAGGGCACTGTAGGACGAGGAACAGGTCGCACCGGTGCACTATATCTAGGAAATGGCAGCAGATGAGTAATCACAAGAAAGGACTGCGACGGAAACTCGAGAGCTGCAAGGACAGCTTGAGTCAGTCAGTCAACACACCAGAAGGCGTAACATTGTCCAAGAAGTGGAGACGAGTCTCTTCAGCGATTATTAAAGCCAACGTATCGCTGAGAGAAGGTGGAGGATCCCGGTGCAGAAGCTGGGCACAAACATGCTTGAACTCGGGGCGTAAGCGAATAAGAAACTCATACATGCGCTGAAAGTCATGATCCCGAGATGTAGCAACACACTGAGTGCAAGTAATGCATGGAAAAAGAGCCATCTCATCGCACTGACGCCAAAGGTCCAGGTGCTCAACAAAGAAGGACTGGACAGACCTATCACGTTGGTAGGAGATGCCAAAGGTCTGGAACAGAGAGTAGCGCAAAGCCTGACTAGAAGGCAAGTAGAGACGACGCATGTGATCCCACATCGCCTTGGCCGTAGGTAGCTGGTAGTCAGTCATGCAAATGAGGAGCTTACAGGACTGACAGATAACGACAATCACACGAGAGTCGTTTGAGCGCCACTTCGTCATGTCAGAGCGATGGATGGAAGCGGCATTGGTAACAGTTGAAGAATCATCCACAGAAGGAGCTGTTGGTGGAGGCGGAGTAGTCTCAGAGCCATCAATGTGGCCCCATAGATCTAAACCACAGTGGATCACGACGACGGTGACAAACCATGCCTTATAGTTTCGTCCATCGAGAATGACATCCGCCTTCTGGAGAAAGGCAGAGCAGTAAGACGAGGCCATCGGGGCTGCAGGATCTGCCAGAAGAGGAGTTTTGGCGGCTACAGAAGGCAGCGAAGGAGACCTGTGAAATGGACCCAAGGACCCAACAACCGGCAGGGTTATACAACGAAAGTAGTGGGCTGCAACACAGAAGTGACGAGAATAGCGGGCTGCAACACAGGGAAGAAGGCGCCGATTGGAAGGAGTCCGACGCGGAAATAGGACATCGAGCGATGGAGCAATCATAGTCGATTGGCGGATGCAGAAGCGTCACAGGCGGCCAGAAGCGGATCTGGGCTTGGCCGTCTGTGATAGGGTGCAAAAAAGAAAGCGGATGGGCTGCTGCAGGCGGCAAAGGAAAGAGGACAGGCAGAGGATTGGATCGCGGAAGACGCACGACACTGGCGGGTCGCGATATCGGGGGAGACGGCGTGACGGGATCGATCGGGCGACATGATTGATCGGGGAAGCCAACCTGCGACAGGAGATGCGCGTTCGGGAGACTGGCTAGGTTTTCCTTTGCTCTGATACCATGATAAGAATAAGAATCCAATCATAATATTCACATGAACCACAAAAATATATATACATGTACACAATACTCAGGTGAGCCTATAAGTTAACTCGACCATACAAAGTTTACACTATATCTAACTACTACTGTTGAGTTCACTTGACTCAGTTGAATTTTTTTCTAATATGGATTTGTCTAATTCTTTATATTGTGACAACAATATTCAGATATCATTCAACCCTTTTTATGAACAATTGAAACACATCGAGATTGATTGTCACTATCTTTGACAATACTATTTTTGGGGGTCCATTACGTTGCCGCATTTCATCACAGTTGTTGATAATTGAGTAGCTTATACTATTTAGATATTTTTCTTTATGGAAAAAACCCTCGTTTGGTTGATTGTCATGCATTTGTAGAGGAGTGTTAACTTTCTATTTTATTTTGTTTTCTTACAGCGTCTTTTTTTAAACCTAGGAACGAGAAGTTTCTTTTTCTTAAAGCAGCTTCTTTTTATTTTATTAGCTCCCTTTACTTATCCCCTTTGGCTTTGGGATGAATAACATATACTCAAACTTTATCCCTCTCCATTTCTAACAAAAACCCTAGCTGACTAATATTCCATCTCAACATAATTTAGATAGAGTGAGCTTTTTCATAGCTTGAAATTGAAATTCTACAACCGTAATTTAGGCTAAAATAAAAGTTTGCACACATTCACAGTCATAGTCACGCGCCCGCTCATGTACCCCCGTCCCTGCTTCTATGGTACCCCCGTCCCTGCCTCTATGGTACCCCCGTCCCTGCCTCTATGGTACCCCCGTCCCTGCCTCTATGGTACCCCCGTCCCTGCCTCTATGGCCGCGTCAACGCACACTTTACACCCACACATTGTAGACACATATATTGTACACACATGCACGCAAGATTGTTTGATTAATTAGAAAAAGCTTAGTGATGTCAATTTTAGAGCTTAACGAACATAGTTTATTTTCTCTTATGTGTCTTGCTCCAAATGCTCCTTGATCTTTCCTTTTAGCAGACCTTTAATCCTTCTTTCTACTTTGATGGTGCTGATGATTTTGGGTGCGCAGGGTGAGATGTAAGCTAAATTGGGCGGAGGGATTGAGAGAGGGAGAAGAACTTTCTCTTTGATTGATGGTGAAAAATAATAATTACATTTGTAGACTAAAATGAAAGCACCTTGATTAAAAAAACAAAATATCATCCCTAATTAATAATTTATGTTATAAGCCTAATTTTTTTTTCACAAGGGCATAAGTTATCAACTATCAAGATGCTTATTACAATTTTATAATTTATGAATAAATAAGTCTAGATAGTTCAGAAAACAAATATAAACAAGTGGTTGCACTCAAATCAAAATTAAAACATTGAATTTGTGTCCGGCCTCTCCCTAAAAAAGAGCCGAGTCTTGGCGAGTTTTATCAAATTTCTTCTCTTGATAAGTTCTCCTTTTCCTTGATCAATCGATCTTCTTTTCTTCATTCTAAAGATTGCTACGACCTTTAGTCACTCCTTGGTACAAGTTCTACCCCTTCTCTTTTGGGAGTTTGACAATCAAATCTTGGACAGTCTCCCAAGCTGTGTTTTATAAAGGATTTTTTTATAGTTTTGTGGATATTCCGGGATGCCTTAAAAGCTCCCGGTATCTTGGAAAGACTTCAGAGTCTTGGTGGTGATAGGAATGATGAATTTCTGTATTCACAATTGAAATAATGATACATATGATGTACAAGGGAGGGTGATCCTAACACCCGGGGTGATTCTAAGCTAACATTACTACTCATAATATACAACATATCTAACACCCCCACAAACTTCACGGGGGATCATTCACCGAGAGTTTGGACAGTAGATAGGCATGCTGGGTGCTCATCTGCGACTTTGTCATCAAATCTGTAATCTGCTGCTCGGAAGGAGTAAAAGAAGGGCCAAGAGTGCCCCGACTATAGTGCTAACGCAGGAAAAAAACATCCACCTCGATATGCTTGGAAAGAGAATACTTCACCGGGTTTAGAGTAATCTGAATGACACCGGTGTTATCACAGTAGAGGGGAGTTGGATCTGGAGAAGAGACATCAAGATCTTCAAGAAGCCAACGAAGACAAATAATATCCTCAACGGTGGTAGCCATGGTTCGAAGCTCAGCGTCAGTGCTGGAATGAGAAACACCAGTTTGTTTCTTGGACTTCCATGCACTAAGTGAAGAAGCCAAGAACAAACAAAAACTAGTGACAGAATGACGGTCAACATGATCACTAGCCCAGGTGGAGTCGGAGTAAGCACGTAGTTGTAGAGAACTACTGCTGGAGAAGAAGAGACCACAAGAGGTCGTTGCCCGGAGATAGCGCAGGAGCTGCAACAGATGACCATAATGCACAGAGGTGGGCTCATTAACAAACTGGCTTAGCACATGAGAAACATGGGCAATGTCGGGTCGGGTAATGGTGAGATAGACGAGACTCCCCACAAGGTGGCGATATCGAGTAGGATCAGACAGTGGAACCCCATCATCCAGACATAGCTGAATGTGGAGCTCCATAGCGGTGTCCACTGTGCGAGAGTCAGAGAGAGCAGCCCGAGCAAGGAGATCTGATGTGTAGCGCTGCTGAGAGAGCTGAAATCCACGATCTGTAGAGCTGACCTCAAGACCCAAGAAGTAGCTCAGCTGTCCAAGGTCAGTCATCTGAAACTGCTGCTGAAGGTGATGCTTGACGAAGACCACATGAGAAGGATCATCACCAGTAATAATCATATCATCCATGTAAAGTAACAAAAGGATCAGACCACGAGAGGAGTGCACGAACAGAGCTGGATCATGTGGACATGGCTGGAAACCGGCGGCTGTAATGGCTGAACTGAAACGTGCAAACCACGCTCGGGGCGCCTGCTTGAGACCATAAAGTGCTCGCTTCAAGCGGCAAACAAGGTCTGGAGGAGAGGATAGACCCAGAGGAGGAAGCATATATACCTCCTACTGAAGATCACCGTGAAGAAAGACATTCTTCACGTCGAGCTGTGATAGCGACTAGGGCGAACAACTGCAACAACAATAAGAGTCCGGACTGTAGTCATATGAGCAACGAGAGCAAAAGTCTCGTCATAATCTCTCCCTTGCTCCTGCTGAAAACCACGAGCAACAAGTCGTGCCTCGTACCTCTCCACAGAACCATCAGAGCAAGTCTTGACCTTAAATACCCACTTGCAAGTAATATGAACAGCACCAGGTGGAAGAGGAACAAGCTTCCATGTACGAGTGTGCTCAAGCGTCTCCAACTCAGCAGATATAGCCTCCTGCCACTCAGGTATTTGGGAAGCCTCACGACAGGAAGTCGGCTCTAGAGTCCTGCAAGCAGTAGCTGGATGGGCAGGTGGGTCCACCGGTAGGGTAGCAAAGCTAAGGAGGTCAGGTGGACGTCTCTCACGAGGTGGGTTGCGGCGCATCGGAGGATCATCCACAGGGCACTCGCTGGAGGAGGTAGGCACTGAGTCTGAGGGCACTGGAGGCAAGAAGATAAGAGGAGGACGACAAGTATAGTGATAAGGAAGAGGAGAGACACGGTCCCAAGTGAACAGCTCATCAAAGGGAGAAGTGTGTGACGGGGTAGAGGAGTGAGGAGATGATGGAGTAGACTGCGGGAAGGAAAGAGGAGGATACGAAGTAGACTGCAACAAGAGAGAAGGAGGTGACAAAGTAGACTGTGACAAGGGAAGAGGAGGTGGACATACCAGAGAGGAGGATACATAAGGCGGAGAGATGCGAAGAGTGAGAAACTGCACGTCCGTAGGAGTAACAGATGAGTGTGAGGTCGAGGAAACATAAGACACAAAGAAAGAGCGAGACTTATCAAAAGTGACATCACGTGAGATGCGAAGTCGACGTGCAACAAAGTCATAACATCGATAGCTCTTGTGCTCAGTACCGTACCCAAGAAAGGCACAAGGAACAGAGTGAGCAGAGAGGAGCTTAGTGCGCTCACGTGGAGAGAGTAAAACATAACATCAACAACCAAAAGCACGAACATGAGTGTAGCGCGGGGCTCGAGAGTGCGGACACTCACCAGGACACTGACCCTGAAAGAAAGTGGAGGGCTGCAGATTAATAAGATAGCAGTGGAAACAGCCTCAACCCAAAAGTGAGGAGGAACGTCAGAGGAGATAAGAAGGGTGCGAGCTGTTTTAATAATATGACCAAGGAAACCATGACTAATGAGAGAAGTTAGACGTGAACCACTGAGATAACCAAGACGGTGGTGCTACTGAGAGAAACCCACCCAAGGAAGACAAAGGGAGGAAGCTGCAGGTGACGATGAAGTGGATGGAAGGTGAAGACGATCAAGGACGTACACCCCGCATGACGACAATCAGCCCCAAGGAGTGCCCCAGTCAGACGATCCTGCACACGATATGCAGGCTCATCAAAGGTAACCATACAACTATGAGATGTGAGCTGGCTGGCGGATATAAAGTTCATGGATAACTTAGGTATGTAGACAATATCGAGAATATGAAAATGGGCGGTATGAAGGAGGCCACAACTGGTAATGAGGTGAATGGTGTCCTATGCTACCATGATACTAAGAGCAGAGGAGATGGACTGACAGAATAAAAGGTGTGTAACATCATAGGTCATATGAAAGGACGCTCCAGAGTCAAGCAACCAGTCGGAGGTGGAGATACCTGCAGAGGCGGAGGCAGCCGACTGAGACTTGAGAGACAGATGCAGGAGAGCGGGGCAGTGAAAATTGTTGGAAGAACTGCTGGGCAATCAGTTGCCTAAGCTCAGAGACCGAGAGAGACTCTGCATGAGCCGAAAAGTGAGCGGAAGAAACACCAGGAGCACGCTGCTGACCAGACTGTTGAGTCCTCTGAAACCTGCGGCATTCAGATTGGATGTGTCAAAGACACTGACAATAGTGGCAGCGGACAAATGAGCGACGAGAAGCACCAGACCGAGCTGAAAAATGTGTCGGAGGTGGACGAGCACTAGATGCCATCAATATGATCAACTAAGGAAGGTCGGGGCTGCGGGATCAGCCTGAGGAGATCATGAAGATAGACAAAAACCCATGGAGGAGCAGACCAGCAGATCTGCAAGAAGAGCAGGGATCGCTGGAGAAGACGGCGCAGAACGCGCGCTGGAGCACACGGCGCGAGATCAATTGTTGGAGAAGACAACACGAGATCGGGATTTCTGCGGAAGTGTTCGCCCTGCGACAGGAGTCAGGCCATGCGGTTGCAACAACGATATCGAAGACTTCCAGCGGCCGGATCGAAGAAGAGATCCAGCGACGGGATCGTCGAAGACTTCCAGCGACGGGATCGTCGAAGACTTCCAGCGAGGGATCGTCGACTTCCAGCGACGGGATCGTGGAAGAGATCCAGCGATGGGAGCTTGCCCAGCGACGGAAGAGATCCAACAAGCCCTGCGATGGGATCGATCGGGAAGAGGAGCGACGAGATTGAAACCCTGCGATGGGATTGATCGGGAAGAGGAGCGTTCAGAGCTAGGTTAACCTTAACCTAGCTCTGATACTATGATAGGAATGATGAATTTCTGTATTCACAATTGAAATAATGATACATATGATGTACAAGGGAGGGTGATCCTAACACCCGAAGTGATTCTAAGCTAACACTACTACTCATAATATACAACATATCTAACAGGTGGATCCTCCTAGATAAAGAATCTTAGAAAATTTGCAAAATTCTCTCCATGAATAACAACACGGGAAAGATTGTAGTCATAAATCAGCTTCCATAAAACTCTCCCTAAAACAAGATAGAACTTTCCTCAAACAAACAGAGTGAAAAATAAACTATGAGAAAACTGACCCAAGACAAAAAAAGGGGGTTTCCTTCTTCATGGCTTCATATCTAGAGAAATGAATCCCATGTCTCTATGGCATGCATACACGATGCTAACAATTGAATGTTTCCCGTATGGTTCTTCACTTACTAATTCTGTTGGTTTTGGGTTTCATTCCACAGGGTGATTGTCCAATTCATGTGCAGCTACATCACTCTTCCTCTTTATGCGCTGGTATCTCAGGTATTCCTCTGCCCTTTCTGTAAAGGAAAATTTTTACTGCATGCCACTGTATTACTTCAATTAACCATCCACAATATTATCAGACAACTGCGGCCTATTTTAGTAAGAGAGTAGGTTTTGCATGGAATGAATTGAGAATATAATGTTTTTAGGGTTCATCTACCGAGAGGGAATAAAGTTGGAAGAGATAAAATGTTATATTGGGTTTTGGCATTTTGCACCCCAAAATACAGGGTTTTGGCACTTTCCACCCCGAAGTTTTAAAATTGGCAATTTGCACCCCGGATTATTGGTGATGCCCGAACCTAAATACCCTTGAATGAGCGCATTTTTTGTGATGCCCGAACCTAAATACCCTTGAAATTTTGGTCTGGGGATGCAAAGTGTCAATTTCAAAGATTTGATGTGCAAAGTGCCAAATCCCCCTATTTCGAGGGTGCGAAATGCCAAAAGCCCGTAGGTTGCTTTAGATACATCCTTTGAAAAATCTAATGTATTTGAAGAAATTGCTTAAACTCCAGACTCCAAGTCGCAAGGTTTCTGCTTTTTACTATTAATTTTCATTATCTAACTAAACATGATTAAAGATATTAACATGTAAGAATGAATTTCAGAAGGTTTCTGTTTCATTCATGGCAAAATGGGAACATGAGAAGTGAAATTAAGAAAGCTGTATCATTTTGCAGATGGGATCACACATGAAGAGATCCATTTTCGATGAGCAGACGAACCTGGCTCTGAAGAAATGGCATCAAGCCGTGAGGAAGAGGCACAAAAGGGAAGGCTCGTCCCATTCGATAAGCACAAACACAACTCCATTGACAAGCCCCAGCTCATCGCCTGTTCATCTTCTTCGTGGCTATGTCCCCACGGGATACCCCGATACTATGCAAACACGATTCCATTCCGAGAGGGAGATACAAATCCCCGAATCGATTAAACACACTAGGGATTTCTTGAACACGGAGAATGAATATTCCGCAACGACCAATCTGATGCCGAGCTTCAAGAATGGCATAGTGGAGACCAAACCAGCTGATCTTCGTTTGATGATAGAACAAGAGCAGAGGAGCGAGGACTTCACTTTCATGAAGAGTTCCACAAATTCTAAGGAGAAGTCACAAGACCTTCCTTGATGAATCAGGAATCTCTCCATTTCATGATTTAAATCTCTTCTCACTTTACCAAAGTGTGAAATTTTTTAGAGACATGAAAAATAATAAAAAAAGATGAAATTACTGAACCCCTCGAATCAACCAAGATAAAATCTTGACTGCAAAATGGATACTTGATTCCACATTTTGATTCCACATTTTAGGGCAGCAAATAAATAGATCAATAATACTATGCGTTTAGATTAAAAAGTTTGAATCTGAAAACTCATATAGCATTGTGTACTTAATATAGACGGTGTGTTCCACCTACAACTAATTAGTTATAGGTTATATGTGCTAATTCTAATTATTGCAATTTAGATGATGAAATTAATCTTCCAAAGGTACCATTTTTAGCATATGGTGAACTAAGAAAGAGAACATATCATTCCATGTTCTAAAAATTGGTCAATGAAGTTGGAAGTTATTTGCAACTTTCTCTTTCATCAGTGTTGAGTTGACTGTGAAAAGGTCAAACTTGGAAATTGTGGGCAACTCCTAATGAATCTCTTTGTTTTAACATTAGTCAAAATAAATCCTCCTCTTAAGATATTCATTGGCCATCTTCCTCGTGAACCGAGAGGCATTTAGAAATGAGGACCAACTTATTATATTTAATAATAATGTTTCATAAGATCAAGTTATTACATTGAAAATCTTCTTGTTTCTTCTGTAACCAATCATCAGCCGCCAGCTAATTCATGAATGATTTTATGCTTTGAAGTGTGATGTGTGGGTGAGCAGATTAATGATGTGCCCTAACACACTTGTGGGGGTGGAAAATTTTTTGGTGCACATTATGTACCGTGCTCCCGTGCCAAAATATATAGAAGTTTATTTGTTGGGGCCCACTTTCTTTTCCCCAAAAAGAATTTTTTTGCTTCCTCCTTCGCTTCCGCCCAGCTTCGCTTCTTCCCCTTCCCCCTCAACGCCGTGGAATTCGTAGCTTCTCTAGGGTTTGAGTCTCAAGCAGCTCATTCTTGCCATTGTTTTGTTTTCTCTCCCTCGACTCCGCATTTCTATGGTTTCATTGGGATGTCGAGCAACTGTGGGGGCTGGAGAACTGTAGAAGAACATCAGTTTGTCATTACCAGGGTTTGCTTCCTCCTTGAAGGTATAATGCTCTGAATCATATATTTTTCAGTTTTTGATGTTCAAGCCATTTTTCGGATGATTAGAAGTATTTCTTTCTTGATTTTAAAGGATGAGTGATTCCAGTTGCATTTGATGTTCCAGTTGTTTTATTGTGATTACATGTTTTCTTTGTTTTCCAGTCATAGCTTTGTTGTTTCCAGCTGTAACATTACATATTCTATTTTATTTTTAAAATTTTAGTTGTAATTTTTAAAATTTCAGTTATAATTTTTAAAATTCCAGTTGATGTTTCAGTTGTAATTTATTGTCTTTCAGTTTTAATGTGTTGTATTTCAGATTTAAATGATGCTTTCTTATTGCAAATGTCGGGTTCCAGTTTTCTTTACAACAAATGAGCTGCAAAATCATTCAAACAAAAAGCTAAATCCTTGCTTGATGTCCTCTTGGATGACTCAAAAGAGTCTCTCAGAGAACTTAAGATTTTAGATTTGTTAAGTATGACCGATATTCAATAAAATATTCTGTTATTGTATTATATTTTGAAGTCGTGTGCCAAGAAAAATGTTTTCCTCTTAGGTAATTTTTATGTCAAACTAATCATAAATCAAGTTGCTTGCATTCTCGGCCTTCCAAACCATGAAAGAGAATTTCATTTTGAGAGAACTCTTTTATTAAACTGCAAACATAAGGACTTGATACAGGAGCTATCTGACCTCCGCCCAGTCCATGGGTCTGCGTATGGAGCGCACGGCCGTGCGGCAGCGCGTCCAAGGGACCGTGCGGCGTTGCACGACCGTGCGGAGGTGCGGCCATGGGGCCGCGCACAACGGTGGTACGTGCGCGACCGAGTGGCTGATTGGGCGACAACGGTTGCCGCCCGACCGGTGTGGCTTGGACGCCGTTGCGGATGTCGGCGGTGTTCTTGGGCGGTTTTGTCATAAAGTTAGTGGGTTGATTTTGATCAACCCCATGTAGCACCCATTTTCGTTGCCAAGTTAGTGGGGGATGTGGAATTTTTGGCTATTAGCAGCTCAAATCCTTCATAAATTCAAGGGGTCCCCATCACCCATAATTTTAATTCGAAAGTTCTTGAACTCAGATTCGATTCGATGTGTACAAGCAAGTCTTCCTCTATTACAATTAAATTTGTTGTGGGTCGCTCGGGAATCCTGGTCGATCGGACAAAAATTGACCGCTTTAGCCCGGGGAGCAGTCGAACGCACACACAATTACAGAGAATGTTGAAAAATGGACCCCCGGGAGCAGTCTAGTGCGCACACAATCACAGAAAAGGTTGAAAATGGACATGCAAGTTTTTAAGGTGAAAAACTCGTAAGTTGGGTAAAAATCACTTGACCGGTTCTGTGCAGGTCAAACTTCACTATTTGCAGCGATTTACAGAGCCCTGAAGGAATCGAAGGCGACAGACCGCTGCTCGTTACAGTTTGGAGAGAGAGAGAGAGAGAGAGAGAGAGAGAGAGAGAGAGAGAGAGAGAGAGAGAGAGAGAAAGTATATTGCTTGGAGGGTGACTGGCCACCACTCGCAAGGCTTAATCTTTGTATTTTGGTGGCAGTGTTGAACGCTCGTAGTCACTGGCACGTTGAGCACTGAAGGCTGTGCTCAATAGGGTTGCTGAGGAAGACTGACGGAGCGCCTCACACGTTGGAGAATTACTGGTTTTGGCGGATCTCCAGCATGCTCGTAGGAGGATTTTAGCAAAGCTTTGGCCTGTAGGAGGAGAAGATTGAGAGGAGAAAATGTTAGAATGAGAGGAGATTTGGGGTCCTATTTATAGGCCCCACTGGTGATTACGACAGTTATACGGTTATCCGCGGAGCTTAACCACCCAAATTACTAAATGCAAACCATTTGTAACATAGTTTAAGATGCGTATTATTTTTATAATTTTACTATGTACAGACCATAATTATTTTGGATATTTATACTCACTATCACGGTTGGTAATACCAGTGGTTATGCGGGCGATTACCTGTGCAACGAACGGCGGCGATCAAAGGACAATGATCAGACGGTGGAGGGGTGTCGCCATTGGTGGTTCCTGGGAGACTAACCCCACGAACCAAGGCGCATCTGTCGGGGTGGTCGGGCGCGCCTTGCGGCCGCAGCACCGGATGCCCTAGCGGCCGCGGGCTCGCTGCCGCGACCGGCCACACGCGCCGGCCAGGGAGGCTGGGTGCGGTGCCAGCCGCGCCTTGCGGCCACGGTCGGCTACACACACTGGCCAGGGAGACCGGGGGCGGCGCTGGCCGCTCCTCGGGGCCGCGAGATGCGGTCGTGTCTGGCCACGCGCGCCGGCCTGGGAGGCCGACGACGGCATCAGTCGCGCGCGCCGGCCGGCGGCGACGCCTGCCGCGCCTTGCGGCAGCCCGCGACCGCGAGGCGCTGCCACAGCCAGTCGGGTGTCCTGCTGCAAGCGCGCCGTCCCAGGAGGGGGCTGCCAGCCGGGAGGCAGCGGCACCGACCGTTTTGGCCAGTCACGAACGATTGGCTGCACGCGTGGTGGGATTGTGTGCGCGGGTCTCGCACAAATCGAGCTCGCTGATCGCGCGTGCGGTGATTATTCTCATAACCCCACAAAGATAATGAAGATTATGAGATTTCATCTAATCACGGCCTGATTTTTCTGTAAATTATGGAGACCCCATCAAAGCTCTTATGGACGAATACAATTGTATCAATCCCACGCAAACGAAAATATGTGGAATAAGTATAAAATAATATAAAACCAGCAGGAAAAAAACTATTTGCCTCATCCAATTTGTAACTTGTGTAATGTGTATTTGTGAAATGCACATATTTCCACTTGTTTCTAACTCAAATATGCTTTGAGAAATTGGAATCTAAGTTGTAAAAATTATTTATTGTTAGTGTTGCGGGCTAATTCGATGTCCCGATCGTGCCGTATTTGTTCGAACCGTCTTAGCTCATGAGACGGTCGAGCGCGCACACAGTCAATGAAAGCAGAAAGTTGACATAATATGTGATGACGTGAAAAAACCTTTTTAATGGGTAAAAAACCACGTGACCGGGTCTGTGCCGATCAAATTCCACTAGATTCCGGTGATTACAGTGTGTTGGAGAATCGGGGCAACATGCCGCTCCCGTTAAAACTTGGGGGAGAGAGAGACTACGGCTCCCGACGGGCAACAGACTGCGCCGCGGGAGCAACTTGGGTGTTGAAATGCATGGGATGACCCTGGTGCTCTGGAGCATACGGTCGCGCACACTTGCTAGCGACGGTTGCCTTCTTCCTTTGGCTTTCTCCATGTTGCCTTTTTTTCCTCAGGAGAGAGCTCGCCTGCCTCCTCCCCCGAGTCGGCCTCCTGTCGCCGTGAACCACCTGCGGCCACCAGCGGCCACTAGGGGCCACCAGCGCTCCACCAACACGCCACCAGTAGGAAAACGCCCAAGTCCCCAAAAAGCAAACGGAAGAAGGCAACCGTCGCCAGCAAGTATACGCGACCGCAAGCGCCAGAGCATCATGATCATCCCACGCATTTCAACACCCAAGTGACTCCCGCGACACAGTCTGAACCTGGTTCCACCATATTATTAACAACGTAAGAAATATTCCACAATATTGTTGAAGAAGAATTAATTAAAGTATACTACAACACAACAATAGCTTTTAACTTCTTGGCGCCCAGGCGAACCAAACAAAAATAATGGGGTACTGAATTCAAATTCTGTGCATGAACCGCAAATTTTTGTCCCAACTCGAGTAGTTCTACAACATCAATTTGAGTAGAAATATTGTCTTACATGTCCGATAAATCCTAAACTTACATTGACTGTAGCAACTCAAAATTGAGATAAATCATATAACGAAGTTTTTGTAATTTCTTGAAATCTTCCCCTGTTACAATTATAAACTGAGCGGGCCCCCCTTCTCCCCCGATTAATACCAATCGCCCTAGGGTTTTCCGCAACTTTCCGCATCCTGCTCTACTCTACCGTCCCAATTCCGCCAAGCTGCAACACCCCCCTCCCGCTCCCAACCAAAAGAGCCGATCTCGCCGCTCGCCTCCTTCTGCTCCAGGCGTCGACACTGCTCCTTCCTGTAACGATCCTAAATCTAAAGTAATAAAAGGAACGGAGAAATGGCCAAGATGGGTGGCCGGAGGTGAGGGGAGAAGAAGAATGGCCGGAGAGAGGGCCGGAGTTGGGAGAAAAGAAGGGATTGGGAAACATAGCAGAACACTTTATTATTGATTTTCCATCATCCGTATTACATCCATATGGGTATATATATAGCCTAATAGCCCAAGCTCTAAGCATTACAACCAAAGACACTTGTCACAATCCTATTTCAGCTAATATATAGACTCGTTACATTGCCTTCTCCTTTTGAAACGACGTCCTCGCCGTTTAGTTAAAAAAACTATATATTGTGTTCTTCAAATTTAGCCGATGCCGGACCGAAGATGAGGATTATTGTTGTTATGCTTGGACGTCTCATTGGTTGCTAGAATTTCCTCCTGGATCAAAAACGAGAATCACCGAAGAAATTAGTATTGACTCGACCACCCCTACATCAAGTGGTTCTTGCTCTTGTGGTTGTCTTGGCAATGGTGGCAATGATTTCGTAATAGCAACCACAATAATTGTGTCACTGCTCCCAATTTTCTTATGTTCAACGTTCATTGTTGGCGGCGTTGTCATGGATGGTGGCGGTTCCTTCAATTCTTTTGGAATTATCCATGGTAAAGGTTTCACAACATAGTGCTCTTCCGACACATCCTCATATTCGTTCTTGATTGTGGATGTGATAGACGGACACATCAAATCATATTCCACTTGCTTCGAAGGCTCAAGGGTTACATTGACGTGTTTAAGAACTATATCATGAACATCTTCTATTGTTGTTGGCGACGATTTGATGATTGTCGGAGAAGAGGTAAGCCCGTCAAGGAAAGAGATGCATGGTTCACGGGTCGTTAATTCCCCAATTAAAGTTTGAGTAGCTTGAACCGTTGATGTTTGTTGAAATTGATTTATTGCCCTAACAAAATTCTCAACGCTTTGTCCGTATTCTTTGACTATGGCATCAACAAACCACGGAAATGTCATGGCCGGATGAATGCGTAATGTAGCCCGATACCAGATAGACGCGGGTCTATCTAAGTGTAGAGCTGCGTAGATCATGAAATCTGCCGGACGAATGTTGTTATTCGAAAAATACAACTGTAATTTGTAAAGCCAATCAACGGGATCCCCATCAGAAAAACGCGGACATGAATCATATCTTGCTTGTAAATTACTTTTCAAGCGCTCCTCAAAAACATCAAAACTGCGTAATATATTTTGCTTGCAGGCTTCGATAGCAGCGTATACATTATCCGCCATTGTAGAAGATTGAAAAATTGGCTTCTGCAGATTAACTTCTACAATTTTGTGTTAAACCCACTTTTTAATTGTTCTCTTTCTTCAATTAATTTGCAGCAGGCCTTGCAGAACAAATTCTTGAAGCTGAAAACACTAAACAGTTTTTTTTTCCTTCTGTTAAAACACTACGCAGGGTATGGCCGTGTACTATGGCGGAGGACTGAAAATGTCCAAGAAAACTGGCGGACTGATCTCTACCGGTGGAAACAGTATTTTGCCGTTCTTGATTTCAGTCGCAGAGCAGAACGAGCGCGAGCTTGCGGTGACAGCTACGGAGGCGGCGCAGGGGCGGAGGCGGCGCAGCGGCAGAGGCGGGGCAGCGGCGGTGGCGGCGCTGCGGCCGTGGCGGGGCAGCAGCGGTGGCGGCGCAGCGGCGGTGGGGGTGCAGCGTAGGTGGGGCGCAGCGGCGGTGGGCGGTGGATCTTGTGTAGAAGAAGAGTGTTGTTCTAAATTTACTTCTCGGTGATCGGATCTGTTTAACTGCAGCAATTGGAGGTCCGGACGATAGCAAAATTGGCAAGAGGATGTGCAGAAAATAGTTTTGATGGAGGAGATCTTGATTTTGTTAGCGATGACTGTTCCGGTAGAGGCGGAATAACTCGCCGGAGTCGGAGAGGAGTTCTTGATCGCTGGTGTGGGAGGGCAGTTCTTGATCGCCGGAGATGTTCGCCGGCATGCTCTCAACGAGAGCACCAAAATGAAACGATCCTAAATCTAAAGTAATAAAAGGAACGGAGAAATGACCAAGATGGGTGGCCGGAGGTGAGGGGAGAAGAAGAATGGCCGGAGAGATGGCCGGAGTTGGGAGAGAAGAAGGGATTGGGAAACAGAGCAGAACACTTTATTATTGATTTTCCATCATCCGTATTACATCCATATGGGTATATATATAGCCTAATAGCCCAAGCTCTAAGCATTACAACCAAAGACACTTGTCACAATCCTATTTCAGCTAATATATAGACTCGTTACCCTTCCACGGCCGACAGAAGCTCTGCCTCCTCCCCAAGCAGCCGACACAACAGCTCTCCCCCTTCTTCTATTCAAGGCAATCAATTTTTTCTCTCCTCCTAGAGGCCGGCAGCCACCTCCTCTCTCCAGCAGCCAATTTCTCCTAATGGCCGACAACAGCCTCCTCCCTCTTCTTCGTTGATTTGGCTGAGATTTGCGAGAAAGTATGCCTAGGGTTTGGTTCCCACTCCTCCTTGGGCTTATATTTGATTTTTTTGGGCAAGTTTCTGTTGTGCAAATGGCACCTGCCCGCGAGTACGGAACTCGTCGTGGACAATAGCAACGGAAGTTTTGAGCAAATAATGACGCGCACCAAACACAGTTCGAGTTTCCAAAACACAGAAAAAACACAGACGACAAGAGATATACGTGGTTCGGAGTTAAGCTCCTACATTCACGGAGAGAGCGCGCCGGATCCACTAATCGAAAACAAAATCCGATTACAACACAGACACTCAACGATCCTCAGCGGATCGACACTAACCTAAAATATAAAATAAAGAACAACAGGAGAACAAAGAAAACTCCCCTATCCGCAGCCTGGATCTGAATCTGATCTTCGCCTCTGCCACGCGTCGCTGCCCTCCGGCCAAGAAAGCCGCTGCCCTCTTCAAGATGAAGGAACCGCAGCCTTATGCCCTCTTTCACCGCCGGAATTGCCGCCGCCGCTGGATCGCCGGAGCCGTCGGAGATGGAAACCTGCACCCGCCGCTGCCGTGGATCTCCCCTCTCCTCCACCGGAGATGGAGCCGATGCCGCTGCCGTGCACTAGATCGGAACTCCGATCAATCTTCCGCCGCTCCCGATCTTGCCGCCGCCGGAGAAGAAGCCCTAGACCGGGCTGTCGTCGCTGCTCTTCTTGGTCTCGATGTCGCCGGAGAAGAAACCGCCTCTGCCCGATCTTGCCACTGCCGGATCCCAAGGATCGCCGGACCTACGTAGCCCTAGATCGGGCTTGCCGCTGCGCCGCTGTCGCCGGAGAAGAAACACCTCGATCGGGAATCCCGATCCTAGCCGAAGTCGCCGGAGAAGAAGAGCCCTAGTACGGGCTAGCCGCTGCGTCGCTGTCGCCGATCTTCTCCCGAAGCCGAGCCCGGGATTCCGAAGTCGTCGCCTCTCTACCGCTCGATCTTGACCGGAGAAGAAAACCTAGATCGGCTGCCGCCGCACGATCCTTGCCGGAGAAGAGCCGACGCCGCCGCTGCTGCTTCTTCTTTCTCCCGATCGCCGCTCCCGATGCAGCCTCTCCGCTCGATGCCGCCGTCCGCTCTCCGTTTTTCTCCCGATGGATTTAGGTTAGAATTGAATCGGGGTTTTGATCTCACTACTCTATGCAAGTTTATATATGTATATAAACAAAACACCAGAACCGGACCGGTCCGGCTGGACCGGTCCGGTGGAGCATCATAAAAAATAACAATCTCCACCTTGATGCTCCACGAACACTAAAACCGCCTAAAACACACAGACCCCTACTGGCGACTACAAGCCCCCTCTCCCTGGGGCCGACACGATCAACGTGCAACAGTCTGAGTCAAGTCAAACTTGACTCGCCTCACTGATTTCTCCCGCATGCTCGCAACGCATTCCTCCGTAGGAATCTCCCGCAACATCACGCCTCCACCTCGAGCGAACTCCCTCAACTCCCGGTGACGCACGTCGACGTGCTTCGTCCTTGCACGATAGACCGGGTCTACTGTAAGACGAATCGCACTCGAACTCTCACTGTGCAACTCCACCTTCTCCTGAGTGATCCTAAGTTCCTCGGTGAGACCTCTGAGCCTGATGGCTCCTCTCGCGGTGTCTGGGTACTCCTGAGATGACTCTCTACCCGTCTCCTCTACGGCTGCGAAGATTCTACCTCCGCCAAGGTCCTCTCTCCGTGCACACGCCCTTGCCACGAATCCTGCCCCGCTCCTCCGCTGGTCCTTCCTAGCTTTTCTCTGAGAACGATCTCTGCTCTCTAAAGCTCTATCGAAGGAATCACGATCTGAGGAGATCGCCTGAAATGCATACGCTACCGTATCCTGTAGCTCGAGAGACGGTGTGACCTCTCTCCTCGCATCTCCCCTGGCAATCGTGGTGCCAATCAGTCTATAGAGCGATCCTGAACGCTCTCCTCTCAAGACTGTCTGTGCGCCTCTCCTGACCTCCAAATACCCGCTGCTACTGGTATAAGAATACCCGGCAGCCTCCAGAGTGCCTAGAGAAAGCAAGCTCTTCCTCAACTCGGGAACATACCGAACGTCGGTGAGGGTCCTAACCACTCCATCGAACATCCTAATCCTGATGCTCCCGACTCCAGATATCTCGCACTCTGACTGGTTCCCCATCCGAACACGACCACCTCCACGGTGTCTAATACTGGAGAACCATTCAATGTTCGGGCACATGTGGAACGAACATCCTGTATCCATGATCCAGGAATTTGTGGTCCCGACTACCACGTCGCGGCTTTGTGAAACGTGCAGAACGTCATCATCACTCACGCACTCGGATGCCACTGCAGCCTGCTGAGGCACAGATCCTTTGCCCTTGAGTTTCCTCACTGGGCAGTTGGCCTTCCAATGCCCCTCCTCCTTGCAGTAGTAACACCTACCCCTGGACCTAGGTCGATCATCCTCCTTGCCTCCCTCTCTCGATCACCCTCGGGATGGGTCTCTGCTCTTCACGAGCAGACCCTCGCTCGCACTCGATCCGGAACTGCTCCTCTTCTCATTAGAGAGAAGCATCGTCACCACTTCCTCCATCTTAAGGGTATCCTTCCCATACAACATGGTGGTAACTAAATGATCGAACGACCTCGGGAGTGAGGACAAGAGGAGAAGAGCCTGATCTTCCTCCTCGACCTTCACATCCATACTCCGCAACTGGGATACCAGCTTGTTGAACACATTCATATGGTCCAACAACTGCGTTCCCTCGGACATCCTCAAGCTGTACAACTGCTTCTTCACGTACAGCTTGTTCGTGAGCGACCTGGACATGTAGAGCTCCTCGAGCTTCCTCCACAAGTCCACCGTAGTTTCCGCCTCGATAACGTTGTACATGACCTCGTCTGCCAAACACAGCTGTATGGTGCTGATGGCCTTGAGGTCCAGCTCATCCCACTCGTCGTCGTCTTTCACCTTAGCCTTCTCCTTTCCATGGAGTGCCTTGTGAAGACCCTGCTGAACGAGTACGGCCTTTATGCGCTTTTGCCAAAGACCGAAATCGATCTGCCCATCGTATTTTGGAACCTCGAATTTGGCCGCCATTGAATTTGCTCACTGGTCCGAAGGTCGAACCTGGCTCTGATACCAATTGTTGTGCAAATGGCACCTGCCCGCGAGTACGGAACTCGTCGCGGACAATAGCAACGGAAGTTTTAAGCAAATAATGGCGCGCACCAAACACAATTCGAGTTTCCAAAACACAGAAAAAACACAGACGACAAGAGATATACGTGGTTCGGAGTTAAGCTCCTACATCCACGGGGAGAGCGCGCCGGATCCACTAATCGAAAACAAAATCCGATTACAACACAGGCACTCAACGATCCTCAGCGGATCGACACTAACCTAAAATATAAAATAAAGAACAACAGGAGAACAAAGAAAACTCCCCTATCCGCAGCCTGGATCTGAATCTGATCTTCGCCTCTGCCACGCGTCGCTGCCCTCCGGCCAAGAAAGCCGCTGCCCTCTTCAAGATGAAGAAACCGCAGCCTTATGCCCTCTTTCACCGCCGGAATTGCCGCCGCCGCTGGATCGCCGGAGCCGTCGGAGATGGAAACCTGCACCCGCCGCTGCCGTGGATCTCCCCTCTCCTCCACTGGAGATGGAGCCGATGCCGCTGCCGTACACTAGATCGGAACTCCGATCAATCTTCCGCCGCTCCTGATCTTGCCGCCGCCGGAGAAGAAGACCTAGACCGGGCTGTCGTCGCTGCTCTTCTTGGTCTCGATGTCGCCGGAGAAGAAACCGCCTCTGCCCGATCTTGCCACTGCCGGATCCCAAGGATCGCCGGACCTACGTAGCCCTAGATCGGGCTTGCCGCTGCGCCGCTGTCGCCGGAGAAGAAACACCTCGATCGGGAATCCCGATCCTAGCCGAAGTCGCCGGAGAAGAAGAGCCCTAGTACGGGCTAGCCGCTGCGTCGCTGTCGCCGATCTTCTCCCGAAGCCGAGCCCGGGATTCCGAAGCCGTCGCCTCTCTACCGCTCGATCTTGACCGGAGAAGAAAACCTAGATCGGCTGCCGCCGCACGATCCTTGACGGAGAAGAGCCGACGCCGCCGCCGCCGCTGCTTCTTCTTTCTCTCGATCGCCGCTCCCGATGCAGCCTCTCCGCTCGATGCCGCCGTCCGCTCTCCGTTTTTCTCCCGATGGATTTAGGTTAGAATTGAATCGGGGTTTTGATCTCACTACTCTGTGCAAGTTTATATATGTATATAAACAAAACACCAGAACCGGACCGGTCCGGCTGGACCGGTCCGGTGGAGCATCATAAAAAATAACAAGTTTCCCCCTCGATCATCTCTCTTTTCATATTTGCCATAGTCTTGTGAATTATTCGTGCCCTATATTTCATTCAACTTATGATTCATGATTTTTGACCTTGTAATCGTCTAACCTTTGGGTACTTGTGATTTCTGACATCGTTCGTCGCTTTGATTGATGGTTCGTGAAGGAAGTCCTCTCCAAATTAGGGTTTTTCCATACCCAAGCCCCGTCAAGTCTCCGTTTCCGCGTGTGTTTCCTCTCCCATCACTTTTTAGGGAGGTAAATAGCTCTCTCTCATGCTTTTGGCCTTGTAATATAATTGCATGTGTTAGCGTTTGGTTTCCTTTATACCAACATTATTCTTACTTGCCCTTAATCAGGTTTGAGATAAGATTGTTAGCAATGCTCACGCCGCTTACCCGTCGCCGCCATCTCAGCTTCTTAAGGCAAGTAGTGATCTCTCTCTCTCTCTCTCTCTCTTGCAAGCATTGTGTTTAATTTAATGTCTATGCTCTTTGATTCATGACTACATTCTTGTATATATTGTTATCTGTCAAGTGGATTGGTATTTTAATTGTTGTGTCTGTTCTTATGATTCTATGATTTCACCATGAAATGTCTAATTTGTCAAATGAATTTAAATCTTGAAAGCCCAGTCTGATAAGTTGTAATTTAGGGTGTAAGATATTTAGAATTATATGAATTTGTGATCATGAGTGAGTCTTATATAGATATACACTTAGATGAATGCTTATATTTGGATAGTTGAGAAATAAGTTAATGAATGATATAGTTAATTGAATATTTAATCATATGACTTGCATCTCAATTGATGAATAATTTGAATGATTGTAAAGCGTTAATCACGAACAATATTGTCATGACTATAATTATAATGAATTCAGTTTAGCACGTATATGATTGGTGTTTGGATATATCATGCTCGTAACACATTTCTTTTATTTGAAAAATACTTGTGTCAAAGGATGATTTAACATAGATGAGTACTTGACATCTCTGATCCAATATATTTCAATTTACCTCTACGATTTATTCGAAAAATCTTCTTGATAATGGAACATTAACGTCTCGAACCCGCGAGACTCAAAACTCACTGTTTGATTCATTGTGTCGTCGAATCTGATTTCGTATGTCTGTCTGAGTAAAATCTATTATTGGTCTGATCGTTCACTTTAAGTGTTTTTGTTTCTTTTAAAATCACTACAATGTGAATCATGTAACTCATAATATCATAAACAAACATTGAAACATATTTGAGTCACTTGGGTTGTAGCCTTCATGGTGTCAATTGGGACCCACTAAGCCTCCTTGAGCCGGGCCTGGGCCGTGACGAGGGTCACGACAAGCAGGAAGTTTCCTAATAAGACTTGTATCCAGACTGAGAGTGAATCATGCGCACCACTCAAAACACTCACACACTTCATTGATTGCAGCTTATGATATTACTTGTTCTATTATGTGTTATGCTCCGAAGTAAGCTTAATTCAGTTATTTCTGTTTGACTATTCTACTTGTCTGAGTTAGCAGTTCTGATTTATGAAAACTGGTACACTCATACATTTCTGTTTCTACTATTCTTCTGTACTTTACTTTGCTCACTCTGCTTATATATCTCAATGTTCTGAGACTTTTTCTTTCTGTTTTGGAATTGCCTTAGCGTTCATGCAACACCGCCATGTACTCGAGCCCGAGCAACATTAAGTTCCAAGTTCTTCATTTACATTTCATTTACTGTCAAATATTTCTATGTAATAATTGCAATCAGATATTTTCTCGGGTATCATGGACAACTGCTAGGCTATTTAAATACTTTATGTACTAGAATTTGATATTAATGCATGTGCATGCTCTTGTGAATCATAATTGCATGAAATTTGTAGCAGTACTTGTAAAACATGATTTTTTACAAAAATGCATGTGCACTTAAAATTCTTACCGTTTTAAACTCTAACTGCTTCTACAATAAAATTAAAATGTTTTTCTCCAAGTTAACTATTTTAAGACTATTTTCAGTATTTTCTGAATCCGACTTAGCAGGTTTGACTTTTTTTTTGTCCACGCACGTGGCATCACGATCGGCCTGAAACACACTCTGACTTCTGTCGAGACGGGTCGTGACATTGACCATTTCCACCTTATTCTAAATATGAGAAACTAAATATGTAACAAATGATTACAGGATTAAGCAGCTCTTTAATCTATAAATAATTAATAGGATAATATAAATCACATGGCTAATAGCCTGGAAGCAATCGTAAATGGACCAGCCTCCTTTTTCCTGAATATGTTCTCATCTGCTTCATAGGTTTGACCCACTGCACCACTGATATTAGTGACACTATCATTGCTGCTTTCGTGCTCGAGAATCGAGGGCTTGGGATGATGTCGACGATGTGATAGGCAAGAAAGAGACTTTAATGAAGGAGGAATCACATGATTTGCTAATTATAGGAAATAAATGTGTGAAAAGAAGACACTTTTTTTGGGTATTGTTATAGGCAACCATAATTACTATTAGTAACCCTTAAGAAGGAGAGTTTTAAAAGAATATGCCTATTTTTTGACTCATCTCTTACAATGGAAAGGAGTGCCCCACCTCACCCTAAACACTCAATTCTCTTGCACCGAGGCTGGGAAGATGCGCTGGGCCAAGCCTGCGAAGAAGAAGAGGACAATTTCTAGAAAAAGGAGGCCCAACCATCAATGATTGCTTCGAGGTTATTGAACTTGCAATTAATACGCTCAACCTGATTATTTGTTGATTAGTCAACCTTATTAATCCTCTAATCATTTGTTACATATTTATTTATTTGGAATCAAGTAGAATTGCATGGTGAATGAAAATTTAGGGTTTATAAACTATAAATATAGAAATATTTATAACATCAATTTTTATCGTCCTCTAGGTTTGCATAGACACATTGCATAGACCTAGGGACGAATTTGAGGGGGGGGGGGGGGTGCTCTCCATGAAATTTGAAAAATTAGTAGTGGTTTTGGATTTCTCTTGTCGAGACAATGAATTTTGACTACTTACATGTCAAAAATGATAATCGAATGAGGGAGAAACGATTCTGATAAGATGTAGGACTTCAAAAGTTTTTGGACGAGAGGAAGATGATGCTTAGCTCCCCAACTCAACGGTGATGTTGCCATTTTGATCCGCCCTGCTTCTTCGGTCCCCCAAGCGTTCAACGACATATACGCCAGTAGACGAGCACCACAAAATTGACGTTGTTCCCAGCAAGCACATCGATACCATCTAGCACGTTCTGTTTTGTCATGTTGTTGTCCCGTCATCCCCAACCACAACTAAAGCCTCTATTAATCACCTCATTTGACGCCCTACCAACGACACCTGTTCTCTCCTCACAAGATCATTGTTGATCAAATTCGCTCATTCACTCGCACATGTCATCCTTATTGACAACACCAGGAAGAGTGACCTTTTTTGAGCCTCGGGTAATATGCCCTCGACACGCTTGCCATTTCTTCTTGAGCTGTCCACTGCTCTCGTTCCAAAGAGCCCAACCCCATTTGGGAAACTGTGTGGACCCATCAACAACCCCACCATTTTCTCCCTCAGCCGCACCATCATCACGACTCGTCATAGCACCACCAAACCATATTCTACCCACCTTGCTGATCATCTCTCCACCTCTTTTGCCTAACCCTCTCCCTTGTTGAAATTTCTGGATCCACCCCTGCTTAAACCCTAAACTTACGTTGATCATTTCCACCTTATTCCAAATATAAGAAACTAAATATGTGATGAATGATTACATGATTAAGGAGCTCACTAATCTATAAATAATTAATAGGACAATATCAACCACATGGCTAATAACATGGAAACAATTGTTAATGAATGATCTTCCTTCTCTCATCTACTTCCCAGGTTTGACCCACCCCATTGCCGCTATCAGTGACACCATCATTCCCACTTCCGTGCTTGAGAATCGAGGGATTAGGGTGATGTCGGCGATCCTTTCAGCTATTAATGAGATAAGCAAGAAAGTGGAGTTTTATGAAGGAGGAATCTCGTGATTTGCTAATTTTAGGAAATAGACGGGTCAAAAGAAGTCCTATTATTTTTGGGTATTGTTATAGGCAACCATAATTAATTGCTATTAGTAACCCTAAAGAAAGAGAGTTTTAAAAAAGTATGCCTATTTCTTGACTCTTCTATCTCTTACAATGGAAATGAGTGTCCCGCCTCACCCTAAAGCCTCAATTCTCTTTCACCGAGGTTGGGAAGGTGCGTTGGGCCAAGCCTGCGAAGGAGAAGAGGACATTTTCTCGAAAGAGGAGGCCCAACCATCAATCATTGCTTCCAGGTTATTGACCATGTAATTAATACAGACCGACCCGATTATTTGTTAATTAGTCAGGCCTGTTAATTTTGTACATATTTACTTTGACATATTTGGAATCAAGTAGAATTGCATGATGAATGAAAATTTAGGGCTTAGGAACTATAAATATATAAATATTTATAACATCAATCTAAAAAGAAACACGGTCCTCCCGATTCGCATAGACAACCCATAAACCCTAAACTTATGTTGAACATTTCCACCTTATTCCAAATAAGAAAAACTAAATATGTAACAAATGTTAACATGATTAAGTAGCTCGCTAAACTATAAATAATTAATAGGATAATATAAATCACATGTCTAATAACCTGGAAGCAATTGTAAATGGATGAGCCTCCTTTTTTCTGATTATGTTCTCATCTTCTTCACGGGTTTGACCCACTGCATCGCCTCTATCAGTGAGGCCATCATTGTCGCCACCGTGCACAAGAATTGGGGACTTAGGGTGATGTCGGCGAATCTTTTAGCTATTGATGCAATAAGCAAGAAAGTAGAGCTTTATAAAGGAGGAATCACTTGATTTGCTAATTATAGGAAATAGATGATTCAAAAGAAAACCTACTCTTTTTGGGTATGTTATAGGAAACCATAATTGCTATTAGTAACCCTAAAGAAGGAGAGTTTTAAAAGAGTATACCTATTTCTTGACTCATCTATCTCTTACAATGGAAAGGAGTGTCCCACCTCACCCTAAACCCTCGATTCTCTTGCATTAAGGCTGGAAAGGTGCGCTGGGCCAATCCTGCGAAAGTGAAGAGGACATTTTCCTATAAAAGGAGGCCCAACCGTCAATGATTGCTTCGAGGTTATTGGTCATGCAATTAATATGGCCCGATCCGATTATTTGTTGATTAGTTTGTCTTGTTAAACCACTAATCATTTGTTACATATTTACTTTTGACATATTTGGAATCAAGTAGAATTTCTTGGTGAATGAAAATTTTAGGGCTTAAGAACTATAAATACAAAAGCATTATAACATTAATTAGAAAATAAATATCGTCCTCCAGATTCTCATAGACATCGCATAAACCCTAAACTTAAATTGACCATTTGCACCTTATTCGAAATATGAGGAACTAATATGTAACAAATGATTACAGGATTAAGCATCTCCTTAATCTATAAATAATTAATAGGGCAATACAAATCACATGGCTAATAAATTGGAAGCAATCGTAAATGGATGAGCCTCCTTTTTCTTGAATATGTTCTCATCTTCTTCACAAGTTTGACCCACTGCATCGCTGCTATCAGTGACACCATCATTGTCGTCTTTGTGCTCGAGATTTGAGGGCTTAGGGTGATGTCAGTGATCCTTTCAATTATTAATGTGATAAGCAAGAAAGTAGAGTTTTATGATGGTGGAAACACGCGATTCGCTAATTATAGGAAATAGATGAGTCAAAAGAAGACCTATTCTTTTTGGGTATTGTTATAGGCAACCATAATTGCTATAGTAACCATAAAGAAAGAGAGTTTTAAAAGTGTATGCCTATTTTTTGACTCATCTATCTCTTACAATGGAAAGGAGTGCCCCACCTCACCCTAAAACCTTGATTCTCATGCACCGAGGGTAGGAAGGTGCGCTGGACCAAGCCTGTGATGGAGAAGAGGACATTTTCCTGAAAAAGGAGGCCCAACTGTCAATGATTGCTTCCAGGTTATTGGCCATGCAATTAATACGGTCTGACCCGATTATTTGTTTATTAGTCAGCCATGTTAATCCTCTAATCATTTGTTACACTTTGACATATTTGGAATCAAGTAGAATTTCATGGTGAATGAAAATTTAGGTCAAGGGACTATAAATATAGAAATATTTATAACATCAATTTGAAAAGAAATATCATCCTCCAGATTCGCAAATACACATCCCATAAACCCTAAAATTGCGTTGATTATTTCCGTTGAGAAACTAAATATGCAACAAATGGTTACATGATTAACAAACTCGCTAATATATAAATAATTAATAGGATAGTATAAATCACATGGACAATAACCTGAAAGCATTCGTGAACGGAAGAGCCTTCTTTTTCCTAAATATGTTCTAATCTTCTTCACAAGTTTGACCCACTACATCACCGCTATCAGTGACACCATCATTGCCTCCTCCGCGCTTCAGAATCGAGGGCTTTGGGTGATGTCGGCGATCCTTTCAGAAAATATAGTTTTATGAAGGTGGAATCACAGTATTTGCTAATTATAGGAAATAGACGAGTCAAAAGAAGACATATTCTTTTTGGGTATCGTTATAGGCAATCATAATTGCTATTAGCAACCCAAAATAAAGTAAAAATTAAAAGAGAATGTCTATTATTTGACCTATCTATCTCTTACAATTGAAAGTAGTGCACCACCTCGTCCTAAACCCTCGATTCTCATGCACCAAGGCTGGGAAGGTGCGTTTGGGTAAACCTGTGAAGAAGAAGAGCACATTTTTTTCGAAAAAGGAGGCCCAACCATCAATGGTTGCTTCCAGGTCATTGTCCATGCAATTAATACAACCCGACTCGATTATTTGTTGATTAGATAGTCATGTTAATCCTCTAATCATTTGTTGTATATTTACTTCGACATATTTAAAATCAAGTAAAATTGGAGGATGAAAATTTAAGGCTTAGGGACCATAAATATAGTTTATATGAATCAGTTTTCTACAAATTTTTTCAGTCTCCTCCCTTAAGCTTCAATTTTTCGCTACATTTTGATGTTTTATGCCTTTTCTACTAGAAACAAAGTTTCATGGTCTAAGTCAGGGTTGCAGCTTGTAGAAATGAGTATATGTAAAAAACAATCATAGGATGTTGTGACATCTTTAGGATAGTATTTCTCTTCTCATTTACTAACTTAATATTTTTTATTTTTAATAAAATAAATTACTAATATTTTATTGTGCATAAGCATTTCTTGTGAAATAATTTTTTTTATTACTCATAATTTTCATGCCACTAGTTTTGAACATTTTTAATGAGTAAATTATAACAAAAATCTCTCTCAAACAATGATTTCAGATACACCGATAATTGGTGACATCAAACTCGATCACACTGTCCTAATGATAAGAGAGTTGATTGAGTTTGATATTATTTATGATTAAACTCGAAGGAATCTCTCATCTCCAGGTTAACTCTAAATTATAAACCTGGAGATGAGAGATTGTTAATCCAAAATAATACCCAACTCTATCAACCTTATTGTTAGTAGTGTTGCTAGTGCAGTCAACTAGTCAAGTTCTATGTCTTGACCTAATTTTCTTTTTGCATCACAATTTTATAATTTAGAGTTGATATGGAGAAGAGAGATTCTTTCGAAATTAATCATAAATAATATCAAACTTGATCGACTCTCTTGTCAATAGGCCAGTTGTCATCAATTATTTGTGTATGTAAAATCATTGTTTGGGAGAGTTTTTGTCATAATTTACAGAAATGTTCAAAACTAACTACATGAAAATTATGGGTAATAAAAAAAATATTCAAAAAGAAATGCATATAAACAATAAAGTATTAGTAATTTATTCAAAAAACCCAAAAATATTAAGTTAGTACATGAGAAGAAATACTGCCCGGAATGTCATCCATCCTCTGATTATTTTTTTCACAGATACTCGTTTCTATATACAAGTGTAACTAGAACTGTCACGGTTTCGGTTCTACTAAAACCGTTAGCTGAACCGTTAGGGTAATGATTCTTCAAATTAGAATCAAAACTTTTTTTGATTTCACCGGTTTCGGTTCTAGCATAATTTTTCGAACTATCATGTCAATATTTCCGATTACAGTTTAACAAAAAGCAAATCCAAACCGATCGCTAACAGTTTAATTTGATTCTATGCGGTTGTTGGGTTCCAACCAAAAGCAAAACTAAACTCAGCTTCTATATACAAGCTGTAAGCCTGTGACACAGGCTTAGACCATGAAATTTTGATTCTCGTGAAAAAAAAGCATAAAAAAATAGCAAAAAACATGAAATCTTAAGGGAGGAGAGTGGAAAAAATTGTGTAGAAAACCGAGACCTAGAAACTATATTTATAGCCTTGAAATCAAAATTTTTTGAATAAAAAAAATATTATTAATAAATATTAATTTATTGTGTAGATATACTACTAACGTAATAATTACAACATTATTTTCTAACGTCACGTGTTAATTATTATATTATATCAAATATTAACAACAACCTAATTAAATATATATTTAATAACCTATATTTAATGTTGAAGTCAAAATTGACCTCTGTGGAGTTCGGGTTGTTGAAGCCAAATTTGACCCCAACTGAAGTTCGAAGAAAAAGGGGTGCAGCCAAACCTACTTCTCTCAAGTCTCAACCTTGACTGGATTCAAAGGATCTAAGACTGACCCAATAGCCTCAGCAGGGAGGTCCCACCTCACACCCGGAAGATCTCTGAGAGCTCCCCTCCAAAGCCAAGCTGGGCTAGGAGCTCCTCAGAAAGCGCTGGAATTCGGGAGACAATGATAGCTTGGCTTCTAAGGAGCCCTTATGGGTCTATATAGCATTTGGTTGTCCTGAAATTACTGAAAAGCCCTAGTTGATCTGCCAATAGCCAAACCCGCTGTTTTTCTGAGGGTACTGGTGTAATTTCTCCTGAGGGCAATTAGGACATTCTTCCAAGACCCTGAGCCCCACTCGGCGAGAGCTGTGCCGAGACCTTTCGGCCCAGGGCGTGGCGCGCACGTTCTCACCCAGCGCAGCGAGAACTCTTCGGGACTGAGGCTTGGTTTGGGCGAGAGCGCTTCCGCGCAGTCCGCGCTTGGCGCTCTCGGCCTACGGTTTCTCTTTAATAGCATCCGGCGAGAGCGTTTCGCCTTCTGTGGGCGAGATCCTCCTTAGGGCGGGACCACTTCGGCAACCCTCCTGTGACCATTGTGCCTCCTTGTCTGGCTCAGCGAATATAGGGTTGTACACAATCCCCGCTCTTTTTGAGCTAGCGCCGCGCTCGGAAAAGACATGTTCAACCCAAAATATTCGCTGAGCACGTGTCAACTCAGGGAATCTTTCGGTGGGCCGTACGGCGCCTATAAAATGAGTGCCGATAGACGGTCATAACACTTCCCTCGAACCGTCATTCTCCCCCTGAGCTCTCGCCCTCTCTCTCGCTATGCCTTCCAAGCGTGCCGATAAACGCTTCCGCAGGATCTGCAGGACCGCATTAGCGGCGCAGGCGCGAGCTAGGGCTAACAGTGCCCTGGTCGCCCCATGGCTAGCGGACAGTCGTCAGTTGCTGAGCCTTCTATGGCCTAGAAGAAGAAGAAGAAGGCGAAGGTGGTTCAGCGGGACCTATCCCGCGAGAATAGGAGCCCGCCCACCCCGACCCCTAGTTGCGCGGGACGGCACCTCACCGCGGAAGGTAAGCTTTGATATACCAATTAACAACCAGTTGCTCATTGTTTAACTTGATACCTCTCGCAGGAGACGGTTCCTGATGCTGCCCAGCGTCCCCGCGAGAACGTTGGTCCA